>JAJLRJ010000001.1:18129233-18184233 GCA_024195265.1 Dendrophyllia cribrosa
GCGCCGCCTATCCATCGCTCTTCATTATTTGAACACCTGGAACAGTTCCCTTACCTCACTCTCTTCCGTGCTTATCTCCCTCCGCCAGCACTTGCAATATTTTCCCTTTGCCGCCTATCCTTTGTTCCCCACTATCTGAACCCCTGGAACAGGCTAAATAAAGACGTCAATCGCTACACTGTAAGTAACTCAACTTTGTAACTTCCAACTACATGAAAAATAGGAATGGAAGTTTAATAGAGCTTATCCGTTTTATGCTATTTTTTGCCATTTGTCCCTCCCATGTTAGGACGCATGGAGGTTTATAAGTACCTTCGACAAGTCCCAGAAAACATTTTTATACATACATTGTCCCTACAAAGTGTCATATTTATTTCAGATTTCTGACATGAAAGTGCAGTTTTCTAAATATAGAGCAGATGTAATATAAAGACAAGTTTAAATCAATTGCTCGAAAAGGAAATCAGAAAAGGCTGAATTATACAAATAATAACCTACAGCTATATTAATAAAATCCCATTAAGTTACGATCACATAAAGCATGTTATACACAAGCGACGCAAATCATTTGCAAAAGAAAAAGTGGGTCATTATGAAAGACTGTTTTGGGATAAAGACGGCAAACGTATTCAAAAGCCGCATGTAGATGAGAGAAAACGAAAGCTTCACACTGCACGTCCGCTATAAAGGACATTAACTGAAAGTCGTTTGTAATAAAACTGCGAAATATTTCGTCCTGACTTATATACGAGAAAATACCACATTTCAAAACGCAAAAATGTCTTAACATTTATGGAAACAACAAGATAGAGAGCTGAAGGTTATATAACATTTTGCATGTTTATATTTCCTTTCAACCTTTGAAAGTGGCATACAAAAACAATACAAATAAATGATGTTTATAGTGGACGAGCACTTAGCTATCAAGCTATTTCACAGGCACGCCACTTCAAATACAGAAACGAATATTACAAATAGAACATAACATTTAAAAATCCCAACTGGCAGGAGGCAAACCAGTTGGCTATTTTACAAGCGTGGTCGAGGAGTTGAACTCAGGTCTGCCGTGAAACAACTCCAGCATGTGGTCAGAGCGGGACTTGAATGGGACTTCCGGATTTCAAGTCCGACGCCCTAACCACTCGACCACGCTGCCTCCTGGGACATGTGATACTAATTAACCCTTTAACTTCAATAAACTTTCAACTAGCAAGTTGCCGAGCAACTAAAATGTATATCCGTCACATTGAATGAAAAACTTTCCTAGTAGATAATGAGCGAACTGCCAAGACGGTAAAATAAGCTTATTTCTTCCATGATAGCAAACTTTAGAATCGACCGCAAAGGAGACTCGCCAAGTTGCTACTATATATCATTCGCCTTCAATAGAAACGCTATGTCATTCGCCTTTAATATAAGCGCTTGTCAACGAGCCGCTACTTTGTAAAAAGAAAATCTTTAATAATCTCCAATAAGGTTTCAACTCGACTGGTGAACCACAAAAACGTTGTACCTTTAAAATGTACACCTTTCAAAAGGGAAGGATGAGGATCTCAAATCGCACGCACGATATTGCCTGATACCACGTTTGGTATTTTGTTCAATAAGATCGCGAGAAAATTAGTACTAGGTGTTCTGTCAGTTAAAAATACTATTGAGACAGACTGAGTGTATTTTGCCGTTCAAGACAAGTTTATTACCAACATGTTGGTCCATGAATTACAAACAAATGTCCAGGCAATGACAATCAAGGCCTTCGGCCTCCGCTATACCGATCGCGAGAAGCTGGAGACGGAGGACAGTTACAAAAGCCGCCCACTGGAGCTCCAATGCAACTGCTGCAAAAAGAAATGAAGAAATACAGTTCGTACCGACAATAATACGTAACGAATGACTATCGAAGAACCCCCATTTAGACAGTCACAAAAAGAATTTAAACAAAAACTGAGCGAGACAATGGATCTTTCACTTTTTTATACACTAGAGGGAGGGTGTGGAGACTACGAGAGGGTATAAACAAACTGGTGGAATGTGATGGACTGTATCCGTTATAAGCAATTAATCCTTGTCACTATGAAAGGAAAAACCCATCAGTGTAAAGAAATGCAATCAACTCCTAGCCTCTGTTGTTTTTTGTTTAAGGTGGTTCCAATTGTCCACATAATGAAGGCTGTGAGCGTAGCTTAAGCCTCGCTGGTGCTGTACAAAAAGCTGATATAACTGTTACAGTTACAAATGGGTGTGGATTCAAATGCCGAAAAGCTTGTCGTGGTCAACATTACTTCATATTGTGAGGCAGTGTGTTTAATACAGCTTCAAAGGAAATAACCATGCTTTATTCTTTATTACAGGCTGACTCACTTCTCAGTACTTCGAACCTATCAGTTGCCCCTATATTAATGTCCGTATTAACCGGGTTTCAGTGTAACAGAAAATGCAGCAAAGGAAGTAGGAGACCTCTGAGCACAGGCTATCGGCCAGGACCTACAAAATTGTCCGTAATAACGGAGTTTCAGTATTAGCGGGTGTCCGTAAAGCGGGGCTCCATTGTAAAGTAATGAATTACTTACCAAGTTCCGTAACAGCAATCGTCGTTACCAGCGTAACAAGTATTAGAGCATCGTTTCTGAGAAAATAACACGAATGTAAATTAAAGATAATTTCAATTACAGTAAAAGACAAATTAGAGAGAGATATTAAAGAAAGAAAGAAAGAAAGAAAGAAAGAAAGAAAGAAAGAAAGAATTATTAACAGAAGGAAATTGAAAGCCTTATATGAAGTAGACAAAAAAAAAAACAGAAAATATGTAAAAAAAAAATAACTTACATCATTCAATTATAAAATGTTTCACATGTTTCTTATAACCATAGAATTCAAATTGTAAGTTTTCTGAAATGTGTCAGTGTTTATAACCAAATACATTTTAAGTGGTGCACCGCGATTAAGCATTTTTATTTAACAAACAATGTAAAGAATTCAAAATATGAACGTCTGAAACAGGCTGAGCAAATATTTTTTCAACAGTGCACGCACCGTTATGAGCATATTAAGAAATCATTAATTAACAAATAATTAACAAATCAAAGTCAAAGGCTTATTGTTACTTCGTGTCCGTCAAAGAATTTAGAAGATTGGCGCTTGTAATTGTCCCTCAGTCTTGCCTGTGAAAGAAAAAATAAAATTTAGTTTCAGTTAAGAGAAAACAGAGCATTTGAGATAATCATGAAATCATGTCTTACTTCCAAATCTTTTCTTGCTCCTCGGGCAGAACGCGCATGGGTGGTTGCTACAACAACCAAAAGAAGGAGGAAAATCAGAGTAGTTTTCATGTCGTCTGAAAAAAAAAAGAAAAATATATATGTATATAAACTGAGTTACAAAGCTGGTAGATAAGTACTATATGAAATAGACCAAATTAAAGGCATATCCATACGGATTTGTACGACTTTGAGTGGATCGCAAATTAAAATTATTTTTATCATTAAGAGCCAATTTAGGGATTTTAATCCCGTTAATCTCTAAGCGGAGTCGGAGGTAGAAAATAAACGCCATGTGATTTTACAAGCATAAAATCTCAAATGCGCCGAAAAATCAGCAGTGTTATTATATTTATTACAATAAACATTAAAACAGCCGAATTCTAGAAACTTTTAATTGATATATTTAGTAGACAACCAGGCGTTAGCATATGATTATCCCTTTAGGGTGGTACGAATCATCTTCCAATATTGATATTGAACTAAAAATTCAAATAGACTCTTGACATATAACATGAAAGAACTGATAAAGAATATTCCTACTAAAAACTTAACGCGTAATGCGGTGGCATTATTCTTCATTGTTAAGATTTTGAGTTGTTCCAATACGCTTAATGCCTTTTACCTTTTACTTTTTAATTTGATGTTCATATTTAACCCGTCGTACCTGCACTGATAATCAAGTCTGTGAATGAAATCTAAGAGTGTGGCCATTCAAATAAAAGCAATTTAGCATTACGGGAATGTGATGTTTACACTGACTATGTTGTGTGTGCTATGTTTTGGCAGTGGATAAAAAAATAATTATATATATTTAGAGCGAAAACTCAAATAGAAGCATTTGCTGTGAAACAGTTCTCTCTAGCCGGGCCTATTATGTTGCTTAAGGCTGCTAGAATCGATTATTTGAGAACTTATTTTGACTCTAGTTGAAAGCCCGCAAGTCTGATTATTCAAGTGGTTAAGTTATTACATGTATAAGTTCTTAAGCAATTATTACATGAAAGTTCTTAAGCAATAATTACTAAGCTGTGCAAGATGGTTCTACCTTTTGAGTACCCCTCGGTCACATTTGAGCTTGAACCTTGCTTGCTTGACCAATTTTTGTTTACCTGGCAAATATCTAGCTCGTTAAATGTGTGACCGACCTGCAATAGGGCGGCACTGCTTGCTTGTTTCAAAAAGAAGGCGGAGTAGCTAAATCATCAAAAGATCCGCGGCTGAGCTTAAGAGCATTCTGAAGTGCTCTTGAGTTGTGCTTGGTAAACAAATTTAATTGGTCTTGTTCGAATTGACCAATAAGCAGTGTTTTGACATCTTTACCTTTGTGGTTTTGACCAGCAGTTTCAGTCGTATTCTGAGCGTCACGCGTGAGTTTCTGCTTTTTTTCGTAGATAAAAATATTTGTTACCTTGCATTTTAGTCAAGAAAGCCATCGCCTTATGACCATACCAGTTCATTGCCAATCGGGTTTAGCGAACTTTCAATTTTTACTAATTATACAGGTATCCACCGCCGCCGGCAACGCTAGCGCATGCCACGTTCCCTCGACCATTCGTCGAGGGTTCTGTACCGAACATTTCTATACATCCCGCTATGGCTAATGTTCCACGTACAGTTTCATCCAAAGCCGAGAAAAGTGACAAAAGTGCACGTTCCCCGTTAGTTGCAACGAGTGCAGCAAATACGTCATACAGCTAAATAATCACGGGCGTAGCCAGGATTTCTTCAGAGGTACGCACAATCACTAATTTCAAACACCCCTCACCTCCCCACCCCCAACCCGAAAGTCCCAAATCTTTCTTTTTTTTTTTCCGACTTTTTCAGGTACGCACGTGCGTACAGGTAGAGCTGACAGTCTTCTACTTCAACGTATAGCTCTGAATCTTCTTAGACGTAAATGCGCGCAATTGATGTAACATAAAATCGAAAACCAAAAGAAACAGATGGAAATCCAACTCAAGCAAGCGGTGGATTTACAATGTGACCACGATGCACTTGCTTAAGTTTCTAGCACTTGCTCCGTCTTGCTTGACTAACGCCATAAGCAAGCATGTCTGGCGGCGATCTCAAGCGCGAATATGACCAAGGGGTAAAAAACAAAATCGAAGCAGATGAAATCGTGAAGTGCAACCATTCAAAACTCAATTGGCTATTAATTGGCTGTTAGGGGTAAATTCCGACAAGCGACACGGCCTTGAAACGGCGACACGAGAGCCACGAACTAGCGACAAACGACAGACTGCTCGGATGAATTACCGAGAGCGACACCAATGGCAAAATAAGTCGACAACGAATTTTGTAATTACTTAGATCTCAAAGCGTTTGTATCTGCTCTTAGCGTACACATAATAAAACCAAGTCATATTTTACTGAAATATATAATAGTCATAATAAAGAACCAACAAGGCGAGTTGTAGGTTAATGTTGTTAATTATTGACTTTGATACATGATCAGTTGCGTAACTGACTGTTTATCAGCCGGGTGTTCTGATTTAGCGGAAAAATGAGGCCAATATTTCGCACTCTTAAGTTACAATTCACTGTATAGTATAAAAACGCCCCACTCTACGGTTGACTGATAAAATAAACACTACAAATGTATTTCCCGTGCGTATTTCATATTTGGTGGGTGTTTTCACAATAGTGGATCATTTGCATATGAAGTGGGAGTTGTGCGAAAGATGTCCACAATGCCAGCCAAGAACATTGCAGCTCTAAAGACGTCTCTAAAGCAAGAAGCTACTTTGCTGAATGTAATCTGAATAGTAAATAGATTTACCATGCTGTTTCCGGTTCTTTTTTCGTGGAGAAAAGCGAATGTGATATGTGAAAAAACCTACAAATTGGAAGTTAATTAGTTTCTAGAGTATATGAAAATTAAAATCCACCAAATAGGAGTTTTAACGGCTAAAAAACTTGTTGTTGAATGCGCTGAACTACTTGGTCTGTTATTCGGTGGACTACAACCAACTCTGACCCTGATTTGGTTTACAATTCCAATAACTAGCTATTCGTACTTTTTTAAGTAACTCTGTGCATCAAAATATTTTCTGTAAATAGATCTCAAATTCAATTTTAAGCTTGCAAACACACCATAGTATGAAACACACTGATGGCTGAAGACATCGCCCGCACCTTATAACTATAGGATTTGTATATAACACCGGGCTTAATCACTTGTTTGCATAACTTTCATAAGGTGGACGTACCTACAGTTAAAACTTTGCGAAGTTGATCGGAATGGCGAGACTGGAGAACTTGCAATCACCCGGCGCTTTTCACAAATGTGACTGCGGTTTGGATAAACACTCATTTTATTTAAGTCGAAAACTAATTGATTTTTAAAACAATTGCGCGGTGCTTTCACAATAGGGGAATTAACAAAGAGAGACATCCTTTCAATGCTGAATGGTATAGAAATGAAAGGTTATACACAGTTTAATGACTCAACTGACGCCAATGTTTCATAGGCACTTTTATGGCGCTAATTCTTCAAGTTCAGTGAGGCTTCACAGTCTGCAAAATATGTAATTAAAATTAAAACACTAAAAGGTATCTAAAAAACACAGTCGATCTCTGCGCCGCTTCACGGAATATCCGAAGTTATTTTTCAGTTGGCTAGGTTTTCTTTTTTTTTTTTTTTTCGGGTGCGGGCCCTGACATTAGAAAAACTGGTGGCGGCCTTGATTGCAGCAATGGTGTGCGATCATGTTGGAATGAAAAGGTTGTTCTTGATTTTGCCGAACTTTAGTTCAATTGTTAGTTATCAAATCTACTAATGCGTTAGCGCGTCTTTTATTGTAAAACAAACTTCATTGGGATTAGCTCTATTCGGTTATATATGGACATCTATCATGATGGATACTAAAAGCGCGTTTCTTTCTAAAATTTAACTAACATCCTCAAGTTGTCTAGTGAAAAAAAAAAACATGAAGAGTAATATAAAAATTACATGTATATGGAACATTCATTCCTATCGATCAAAACTAAATATTAACAAGGTCAACATTTCTAACATACTTAGAAGTTTTATGTCACATTAAATTGTTGCTGTCGTTTCGGTCTTCTTTTTGGCCAAAACACGAAAGTTTTGTCTAAGCCTACTCCAGAAATCAACTCACAAAAGTTGTTTACGAGTCAAGACCCAAAACGTGTTCACAAGGAGTGTCTCTACGAATTCTGACAAACAAAAGATGTTTACTACAGCCGAACGCTAGATAACCTTTCAAATTAACTTTGCTGGTAAAAACAAAAGATGTTTTTCACGGCGAACCAGATAAAAGCTTCCGTCGAACATGGCGTCAGCGTCAGTTGAGTCATTTTAACTTGTATAGTCATTAAAAAAAGTTCGAATAGCTAGTTATTGGAATTGTACACCATAACCATGTCAGGGTTAGAGTCGTTGTAGTCCACCGAATAGATCAAGCAATTCAGCGCATTCAACAACAAGTTTTATAGCCGTTAAAACTCGTATTTGGTGGATTTTAATTTTCATACATTCTGGAAGCTAAACTTTCAATTTGTAGGTTTTTCACATATAGGACGTTTTCACCCGGTCGTCACGCTGGAGGTACAAAACTAAAGAATTATCATTAGCATCTATTACTTTCTTTTGTTCCGTTTATAGCCTGAAGAAGAACGGCCGTTCCGTTCGAAATTAATCGGTTAAAAATATATTCCTTACTGTACGATCGGCCTTTCATTTTATTTGTTTATAATTATTTCCGCTGATCAGATCCTTCACAAGGATCGTATCCAGTACTTCCAATTTGTCGAGTGGTCCTTTCATTTACAAATTATAATAAAGTAAGCTGAAACCGAGCTCCTGGCCATAATAGCACAATATGTGCGATACGAAGTTTAGCATATATTTGTATTCTGTGCGTTTCGGAATCCGACACATGTGTTTGGGGTTTTCACGGGTGTTTCTATGTTAGTTATGCTATGTAGTCTCCTGGGTGTTCTGTATAGAAGTATTTAAGCAAGCGTTGGATGTATATTCTTTCTCTCGGCGTGTTACCAGCACTGGTTCGTTTATTTTACCATCTCGATGCCTCTGCCAATACGGTTCCGGAACACTTCGACTGATGAATCCGGCATTTCTACAGTTTCTAGCGTCGATCTAAGTGTTTAGAAAGCTATAGCGGACGGTTTTGTCAACGTTCTCGGATTTATCACAAAAGCTTATCTCGGTTATCGATGCAAGGCTTTCCGATCTGAAGCGCGGTTTGTCGGACGAGCACGAGGTGTCGGTGTCGTCGGCAGTTAAGCGGGTCAAAAGGAGCGAGATTGAATTTAGATAGAAGGGCAACAAGAAGCAGTTCGCGCATCAGCAGCAAGTGCTCGACTCGCTTACAGAAGCTAGGGATTCTATGGCGAACGCCAATTACGAGAAGGCCAAAGATGCTATTGGAGAAGGTGTTAAATTGACCGAGAAACGCATCGAAGTCATTAAGTTGGCCGATAGAAGTGAATTCGGCTGGTCCACTGTCAATGAGTATCTATCGATCGAATTGGCTTCGAATTCGGAAGACGAGAAGTGTATTTCGTTCCTCGAGGGAGGTTAATATAAGTCGGCGCGTGGCTCTGAGTCTTCGCCTCCCGCTAGATTTCCTGGACAGACTGGTATTCTTCAGTCAAGCTTAAGAGTTCCGCGGAACAGGATTGGCCCTTATTATAAGTTAAGTATTTTTTCGTTAATTTCGGGTTTGCCTTTTTACCAGCCACTTCTAGTTGTTGTTGTTGTTGTTGTTGTTGTTGTGTGCGTCTTACTTTTCTGCTTTGTTTTACCCTCGGTGTGCTGGTTACCCGCGGCACACCATGATTCTCCAGATATTGTTGTGTGTCTTCTTCTTGGATGGGAGGGGAGAATAGCACAGAATAGCACAATATGTGCGATACGAAGTTTAGCATATATTTGTATTCTGTGCGTTTCGGAATCCGACACATGTGTTTGGGGTTTTCACGGGTGTTTCTATGTTAGTTATGCTATGTAGTCTCCTGGGTGTTCTGTATAGAAGTATTTAAGCAAGCGTTGGATGTATATTCTTTCTCTCGGCGTGTTACCAGCACTGGTTCGTTTATTTATTTATTTTAAACACTAAGTTTATATATTCTCTTTTTTCTGTTTTTCAGTGCTAGTACTTCGGCCACTTGTTCCGTAACTGTCCTCGTAACTTTGCCGCCTCTGCGTCTTCGGGGCAACCGCCAAGCCGGGGTTGACTAACGGCTGAGAGTTTCACTGCCGAGGTTGATGTTGGCATTGTGGTAGCAGATGAGTATCCCTTGTTATCTGATTATTAAGTAGTGGGGTCGAGTTGGTGGAAGGCTCCACTGGCGTGAAAGGCCACCTAGAACAGTGTTTAAGTTTTTGGGAGTCAACCATCGGCGTTTCGCGGTTTACTAGACATTATTTCGGAAGGTTTTAAGTTACCTTTTGTAATATTTCCGGATTCGTGTTATATAAGGAACAATCGTTCTGCCGAAATTCATTCACAGTTTGTCGAGGACGCTATTTCTAAATTGTTGCATAGCGATTGCGTTTAGGAGTATTCAGAGCCACCTTTTTGTGTCAACCCGTTGTCCGTCGCTGAACGGAGAAAGCTCAGACTGGTCATTGACCTCAGGCATGTGAACCCTTGCCTTCACTAGTATTCTTTTAAGTACGAAGATTTGAATTGTCTCTCCAAGTTTTCGAACGGAACAACTGGTTCTTCACGTGGGATCTCGAATCTGGGTATCATCACGTTGAGATTTTTTCGGATTATCAGAAATGTTTGGGGTTATCCTGGCCTTTGGTGTCAAAGTGCGATTTTTTTTTTCTCTTTCAAGGTCCCGCCTTTTGGATTTAGTTCTACGCGTTTTTGTTTTAGCAACTAATGCGTCCTTTGGTCAAGCGTTGGCGCTCCGTGAGCCATCGTTGTTTCGTTTTCTTAGACGACGGTATCTCTGGACACCCTCAGAGGGTGACTGCGGCTGCTGCTAGTTTGCTGCATCAAAAAGATTTGGCTTTAAGCGTTTTAAAAATCAACAGGGAGAAGTCAGTGTTGGAGCCTATGCAAGTCGGACAGTGGTTAGGCTTTATTATTGACACCATTCAGATGCAGTTTCGCGTTCCTTCCGGTAAAATTGCCAAGCTTAAGGAGCCTTGAAAATTTGATTTCGTTGAGCAGTACTACCTGTAGAGAGCTTGCTACAGTGGTCGGCTTTATCAACTCTTTGCATTTAGCCGTCGGTCCTATCGCCAGTTTATTCACTAGACAGATTCATTCAACTATTCAAGCTCGGTCTCGCTGGGATTGTTCATTTTCTATCTCCGTTCCTTTATCAGAAGAGTTGCGTTTTTGGTTTGCTAACATTAAAGCCTTTAACGGATATGCGATTCAACCTAAATTTTACCCGGATGCGGCTATTTTCTGTGATGCTAGCAACTACGCCTTTGGTGGATTCAATTTAAGTTGAGCAATTTAAGTTCAGCGGTATGTTCAGTCCATTTGAGAGTCAGCAAAGTTCGACGTCCCAAGAGCTTAAGGCCATTTTCTACGTTCTACAAGCGCATGTATCGTTTCTAAGGCACAAGAAGGTTAAGTGAGTATTTACGGACAACGAGAATGCTTCTCGGATCGTTTCGGTTGGCTGCTCCAAGCACCATCTGCAGTCAGTTCAGCAATTGATATCTTCCAGCTGTGTTTAGAGAATGACGTTCAGATAGATGCTAGGTGGATTCCTCGCGAGGCCTATGTCAGAGCTGATCTTCTAAGTCGTTTCGTCGACAACAACGGTTGATCCTTAAACACAGAAGTTTTCGCTCAATTAGATAGCCTATGGGGTCCTCATACTGTAGATCGGTGCGCATAGATTTCAGGTTAGCTTTCTCCGAAGCCGTTCACTTAAGTTGTGCATGGCATTTCATCCCGTATCTCACTGGTATATCTGTTTATGACTGTTATTTCCTGTTTATTCGATTATTTTTGGTACCCCCTTAATACGCGTAGTTTGACATTCGGACTACCCGGCGTTGTGTTTAGAGAGTTTTTGATTTCTCTTTCTCTGGCTTGTGAGCAGCTAGTGTCTGCTGCGGTTACCGAGCGGGTTTGCTTAGCGATTGATTCTTTGATCCGTGAGCAGCCTGTGTTTGCTGCGGTTACCGGGTGGTGTGTTTAGCGAAGTTTGATTCTTTGACCCCTGAGCAGCCTGTGTTTGTTGCGGTTACCGGGCGGTGTGTTTAGCGAAGTTTGATTCTTTGACCCGTGAGCAGCCTGTGTTTTCTGCGGTTAACGGGCGGTGTGTTTAGCAAAGTTTGATTCTTTGACCCGTGAGCAGCCTGTGTTTGCTGCGGTTACCGGGTGGTGTGTTTAGCGAACTTTGATTCTTTGACCAGTGAGCAGCCTGTGTTTTCTGCGGTTACCGGGCGGTGTGTTTAGCGAAGTTTGATTCTTTGACCCGTGAGCAGCCTGTGTTTGTTGCGGTTACCGGGCGGTGTGTTTGGCGAGTTTGATTCTTTGACCCGTGAGCAGCTTGTGTTTGCTGCGGTTACCGGGAGATGTGCATGTGTTTTTTGCTGCGTGTATTTGGCAGTCAAGTGCCTATATGTTCGGGTATCAGTGGTGTACCCTTGAGTTCTCATTTCGTGTCATGTTAGTCTTACCTGATCTTATTGTACTCTTTTGTCGCTGGCCTGTGTCCAGCAGTCCTTTATTACGCATTTCGTGGGTAGTGTTAGATTGCGCAGGCATAAGTATTGTTGCCCTGTGAATTTCGAGTGCATTTTGTTTCTGGCCTCCCTGCAGCAACCATGTCAAGCTTATTTCTCACAGTGTATTTCTTTTGTTTTAATTAAGATCTTTTGCAGTTCGGGGGGTTCGCGACGAATATTGAAGACGTGTCGCTGCAGCCTTTGGTTCCGCAGCCGATTGACCTTTTGATGGGTTCCAGTGCAGCTTAAATACTGTTCAGAAGTACAGTCAAGGATGGCAAAAGTGGAAGTCTTGGACGCCATCCAAACTGGTTCCTTTTCTTTCTGCAGTTCCATTGCAGGTGGCTCTTTACTTAACCGAACTCGTACAGCACGCAGTGCGCAAGGGCCATTCCGTTTCCGTTATTGATTCTGCCACCTACAGTATTCGCTGGGGTCACCGACTAGCAGGCTTGGACTCACCAGCAGACCACCCTCAGGTGAAGAGCGTTGTTGAAGGTGCAAAAAGAAAATTGGCAAGACCTGTGCAGCCGAAGCTTCCATTATCTACAATATTTTTTGCTGACATTACTATGAACTTGAACTCTGCCTCCCCTTCTTTAGCAGGCATTCGTTTTTTGTTTATTTTGTTAGTTGGCTATGGTCGCTATATGCAGGAGCTTTTCGCATACGTGAAATATTAAGTATTACAGTGAAAGATATTTCCATTTTTTATGACTTATGAAGATTAGTCTGGCTTGCCGCAAGAACGACCAGTACAGGGATGAGCATATTTCGGTTATTGCTAGGCCGCTCGTAAGCCCACATGTCCGGTAGGGATTATCGAAAGATTGTTGTCTCTGCTGCCAGATTCCATGGATTCTAGTGCTCCTATAGTGCGCAGAATTGTTTGTGCCAAGCATTCGAAAGAAAAATTCCACAAGTCCTTAGGGATAAGCTATATTACCGCATAGAGCGATAGATCATATATTTCGCCTTTTGTTTCAGATACAAGTTTATATGGCACCCATAGCATTAGAATTGGCGGCGCGAATGATCCTGGTTTCAGGTCTCTGGATTCTACTCTTAAGGATAGGCATGCCGGTTGGAAAAATACCAAGTCTAAGCATCGCTATCTAGAAGCTATTCCCAATGATCTTGTTCAGATGACCAGATTTATGAATATTTAGTTTATTTCTTTTTGTAAGGGTCGAGTAGGATGGCCCAGCGAGTCGTAGCCTTGGTTCCTACTCAGATTTCCTGCGCTCTATTGTCATGGTGAGGGCAGGTTTTTTCCGGCCTCCGAGCTTCTGCTGCGGCAGTTGCGTGCTTGGCTCGCTTAGGTTTTTTCTTAAACTTTCGCTTGTCTGTGAGGGTATTTCAGTTTGTTTGTGCTTGAAGTTGTTAATAAACAGTGCTGGTTACCCGCGGCACACCATGATTCTCCAGATATTGTTGTGTGTCTTGTTCTTGGATGGGAGGGGAGAATAGCACAGAATTATGAAAATGCGATATTTCAGCCGGGACAGTGTCCTTTAATTCGCTGTTAGGGGTAAATTCCGACAAGCGACACGGCCTTGATACGACGACACGAGAGCCACGAACTAGCGACAAACGACAGACTGCTCGGATGAATTACCGAGAGCGACACCAATTAAATTTTGTAATTACTTGGATCTCAAAGTGTTTGTATCTGCTCTTAGCGTACACATGATAAAACCAAGTCATATTTTACTGAAATATATAATAGTCATAATAAAGAACCAACAAGGCGAGTTGTAGGTTAATGTTGTTAATTATTGACTTTGATACGTATACATGATCAGTTGCGTAACTGACTGTGTATCAGGGATTTCCGATTTAAAGGAAAAATGAGGCCAATTTTTCGCACTCTTAAGTTACCATTCACTGTGTATAAAACGCCCCACTCTACGGTTGACTGATAAAATAAACACTACAAATGTATTTCCCGTGCGTAGGTGTTCTCACAATAGTGGATCATTTGCATATGAAGTGGGAGTTATGCGAAAGATGTCCACAATGCCAGCCAAGAACATTGCAGCTCTAAAGACGTCTCTAAAGCAAAAAGTTACTTTGCTGAATGTAATCTGAATAGTAAATAAATTTACCATGCTGTTTCCGGTTCTTTCTTTCGTGGAGAAAAGCGAAAGTTGTCCAAATGATTATCGTTCAAATATATTCCAATGTGATATGTGAAAAAAACTACAATTTGGAAGTTTAGTTTCTAAAGTATATGAAAATTAAATTCCACCGAATACGAGTTTTAACGGCTATAAAACTTGTTGTTGAATGCGTTGAACTACTTGGTCTGTTATTCGGTGGACTACAGCCGACTCTGACCCTGATGTGGTTCACAATTCCAATAACCAGCTATTCGAACTTTTTTAAGTAACTTGTGCATCAAAATATTTTCTGTAAATAGATCTTAAATTCAATTTTAAGCTTCCAAACACAATGATGGCTGAAGGCATCGCCCGCACTTTATAACAATAGGATTTGTATAACACCGGGCTTAATCACTTTTTTTGCATACCTTTCATAAGGTGGACGTACCTACAGTTAAACTTTGGGAAGTTGATCGGAATGGCGAGACTGGAGAACTGGAGGACTGCAATCACTGCAATCACCCGCGGGCGCTTTTCACAAATGTGACTGCGGTTTGGATAGATTATTTAAGTCGAAAACTAATTGATTTCTAAAACAATTGCGCGGTGCTTTCACAATAGGGGAATTAACAAAGAGAGATATCCTTTCAATGCTGAATGGTATAGAAATGAAAGGTTATGCACAGTTTAATGACTCAACTGACGCCAATGTTTCATAGGCACTTTTATGGCGCTAATTCTTTAAGTTCAGTGAGGCTTCACAGTCTGCAAAATATGTAATTAAAATTAAAACACTAAAAGGTATCTAAAAAACACAGTCGATCTCTGCGCCGCTTCACGTAATATCCAAAGTTATTTTTCAGTTGGCTATTAGGTTTTTTTTTCGGGTGCGTGTGTGCGATCATGTTGGAATCAAAAGGTTGTTCTTAAAATTGTGTTGAACTTTAGTTCAATTGTTAGTTATACTTATCTACTAATGCGTTAGCGCGTCTTTTATTGTAGAACAAACTTCATTGGAATTAGCTCTCTCCCGTTATCGACATTTATCATGATGGATACTAAAAGCGCGTTAAGATTTTTAAACGCGCGATAAAAAGCTGTTTAAACTTATGTCGTCGAAACCTGGTTTTCTTTCTAAAATTTCACTAACATCCTCAAGTTGTCTTGTGAAACAAAAACAAAAAAAACAGGTGGAAGAGTAATATAAAAACTATATGGAACATTTTTATCGATCAAAAGTAAATATTAACAAGGTCAATACTCAGAAGTTTTATGTAACAGTAAATGGTTGCTGTCGTTTCGCCCTTCTTTTTGTCCGAAACACGAAAGGTTTGCCCAAGCATACTCCAGAAATCACGTCAGAGAAGTTGTTTACGAGTCCAAGACCCAAAACGTGTTCACAAGGAGTGTCTCTATGAATGCTGACAAACAAAAGATGTTTACTACAGCCGAACGCTAGATAATCTTTCAAATTAACTTTGCTGGTAAAAACAAAAGACGTTTTTCACGGCGAACCAGATAAAAGATTCCGTCGAACATGGCGTCAGCGTCAGTTGAGTCATTTTATTGGTATTGTACACATAGCCACGTCAGGGTTAGAGTCGGTTATAGTCCACCGAATAGATCAAGTAATTCAGCGCATTTAGAAGCAAGTTTTATGCCCGTTAAAACTCGTATTTGGTGGATTTTAATTTTCATACATTCTGGAAGCTAAACTCCCAATTTGTAGGTTTTTCACATATTGGACGTTTTCACTCGGACGTCGCGCTGGAGGGTACAAAACAAAAGAATTATTATTAGCTTCTATTACTTTCGTTTGTTCCGTTACCACCATGGCCGCTGCGCTTTTGTCTTTTAAATTCTCAGGGATTTTCAAGATGCAAGTCATTCCCATCCTTGTCGTATGAAGCCAAAGACACTTTTTTTCCCTCTTAGGAGCACTAGAATAATTTGAAACAAAACTGAACCCTTATTTCTGGGTTTAAAATGATATAAAGAAGTATTTTGGCTTTTTAAAGTTACACTAAAAGTAGTGACATAGCCCCTTTAAAATGTTGGAGACGATGCCCCGAACATTTTTGAGCGGCCGTTTAACTAACTTTCCTTTATTAAATTAGTATGAAACTTACACAAAATATTGTACTTAGTTTGAAGTTTATAAGAGTGTAACAATTGTTTAAATCACATTTAAAATTGCGGGAATAATCGAAAAACGTTGAAATCATTTGAGCCTATATTCCGAGCGATTGTGATGGCATCTAGAAAAATCAAAACTATTATACGATAAACTATGGCATATGGCAAACAAAATATCTAAAAACTAGAAACTTTTGTCAAGCCGATTTCAGTAAATCGGAAAAAAAAAAACATTTCGAACTTGTGATTTTGCATGCGTATGAGCGCATCGATAAGTTCCTCAATTAAGCTCATAAAAATTTAATTTCTCAATCTCAAATTTACGCCAAAATGTGTGTTTAGTGTATGAGATGAAACTATGAAAGTTTGAAAGCGTTTCTCGTTTTAGTTTTGGAAATTCGATTTTCTATAGGAAACCATAGTTTTTTTTTACTGAGTCCTTGATATTGTAGTTTTAGCGCTTTTCTACATATTTCAAAAACCGCGACATTGATTTTTTTTAAACTTTTATGGTCGTTTGTTTATAACATGAACAACATTGTCTCGAAGTTTCATCTTGATTGAGACATTGCAACATGGTTAAATAAAATAATAAAGTTAACCTAAAACGCGATTGAGACTTTGTGCTTTGATTGCATGGTTGAAAGCGCACAAAGACGCTTTAATTAGTTCAGGTGAAGTGTAACGCATTTCTGCGTGACCATTATGTTTTGCGGAGTGAACGTTAGGGGCTATGTTCCACGTTATTTTTATCATTCTTACGAATTTCAGTAGGACGTTTATTTGAAAGTAGGGGCCAGTTGCATAGAACTTAACGTCGGACTTAAATGCTAACGTCTGACGTTAAAATAGTAACTTTGACTGGGCTGAACGCGCGACATTAGCTGTTACGTCTGGCGTTAAGTTTAATGCAACTGGCCACATGTTTTTTGCTCGCATTTGACGTGCACGGACACTCTCGGCATTTTGAATTGTAGGGAAAAGAAAGATTTGCATAATTCTCAACACGCAGAAATACGTTACACTTCACCTGAATTAATAAAAGCGTCCTTGTGCGCCTTCAACCGTCCAATCAAAGCACAAAGTCGCGTTCTTTCTTTTCCCTGCAATTCAAAATGCCGAGAGTGTCTAGTGCACGTCAAATGTGAGCAAAAAACCTGCTTTCAAATAAACGTGAGAATGATAAAAATAATGTGGAACATAGCTACTTACTTTCACTCCGCAAAACATGATGGTCACGCAGAAATGCGTTACACTTCACCAGAATTAATTAAAGCGTCTTCCTGCGCCTTCAACCATGCAATCACAAAGCACAAAGTCTTAATCGCGTTTTAGGTGAACTTTATTATTTTATTTGACCATGTTGCAATCTTTCAATCAAGATGAAACTTCGAGACAATGTTGTTCATGTTATAAACAAACGACCATAAAAGTTTAAAAAAAATCAATGTCGCGGTTTTTGAAATATGTAGAAAAGCGCTGAAACTACAATATCAAGGACTCAGTCAAAAAACTAAGGTTTCCTATAGAAAATCGAATCTCCAAAGCTAAAACGAGAAACGCTTTCAAACTTTCATAGTTTCATCTCATACACAATCGGCTTGACAAAAGTTTCTAGTTTTTAGGTATTTTGTTTGCCATATGCCATAGTTTATCGTAATAGTTTTTATTATCTCGTTAATGCGCTTGCGCATAAACGAGATGTATGATTCACAACGAAAAAAAGGGGCAAAAGTTGTTAACAAAGGTTCATTGTTTAGTTTTGTTAACATTTTCCGGGGGGGGGGGGGGGGGTACTTATTTCTTTTTTATAGAAGCTATATTAGGGCACCGAGGATATGGTTGGTTAAACAGGTTAGGATTTCAAGAAGTGCGTCACATACCGCCACTAAAATTTTTGAGGGGCACCCCCGGACCTATTGTTAATTTCCCTAGGGTATTGAATTGTCATGAACTTGTTATGTCTTACGTTACGTTACCACAAAGGTATTACAGTTCTTAGAGCTATGACCTTACCACAAGGGTATTACAGTTCTTATTTACAGTGATTTGGGTGAGTTGCGCTTTGACATTTTCCGCGCTCGACGAAGCTAAGAAATTTCACCCTGTATCTTTGTTTGCTTTTTGAGGTTTATAGCTGACATTTTCCGCGCTCGACGAAACTAAGAAATTTCACCTTGTATGTTTGTCCGCTTTCTGAGGTTTATACGCGGGTTTATAGCAGAGTTGTTTTACTAATGTTTTAAAGCTATGACCTCATCGCCTGACAGATTGTTTCTTATCTTGAATTTATTGTTTTTGTGGTTTTAAGCACTTAAATAGAAAATTGATAGAAAATTCTAGAAATTGGCAGGAATGTTCTGCGATACCTTGTCTACTCGGGAAGATTAACCGCGAGGAGCGATTTTTGAAGTCGCTTAGCGAGTGACAAGTGGAAATGTCGTGAAAAGAAAAATTGTCAGGAATGTTCTGCGATACGTTGTGTACCCGGGATGACTAGCGAGTGACAACCGGAAATGCTCGTGAAAAGAAAAATTGTGAAGAATGTTCTGCGATACGTTGATGACTAACCATGAAGAGCAAAAGAGTTGGTTTTCCAATTTGCTTAAAGTAAAGCGAGTCAGCTTAATTGAGTTAAACTCTAGTTAAATTTAAGCCACCAAAGCAGGTAGCTTAAGCGAGTCGGCAATTAATTTTAGACAATAAGAAGCAACTTGTGGTCATTTATCTGACAAGGCTGTCAAATCGGAAATAAAACACGCGTTCTATTTTCATGCGTCGCTCGTGAAGGGGCCTAATTTGATTGTATTATACAATGGATTTGCTTTTCTGCAAAATTAACGTTAATGTCCCTTTTCAGTAGTCATTGGAATACTGAATCATTCCTATTACGGTTTGATTATTAAAGAGAAATTTCAATTTTGAATGGTTATTAAATGTTGAGGTTTCATGATTATGCAATAGTATGCAAGAGAGGTGAGATTTTGCGTATTCAGCTAACTAAAAATGTTCCCGTTTGATTGTGCAAGAATATGGATTTGGCTTTTGTTCTATTTTGGAACACTGAATCATTGCCATTACGGTTTGATTATGCAATAGTATGCAAAAGACGTAATAATTTTGCTGATTTAGTTAACAAAAGTTTATCAAGCAAGCATTATAAGCGATTTCAGCGTGTTGATTTTTTTTTAAAGGAAAAATATATTGGCACTATATGGGAGCTAATTGACAAAACAAACAAAAAGACAATGTATTATTTTAGTGGCAAGCAAGACAGAGAAAACGTTCTCCGCTTATAAAAAGAAGAGGAATATCAATCAGTCGGTGTGTTATTCCCATCACATTCAAATCGTGAAGCGGACAAGACAGATACCTTAGAGTGCTCAACGTAGCTTTATCGCATTGAAATCCTGACGCAAGAGAGTTGCCTTAGAGTGCTCAACGTAGCTCAATTAGCAAAGAATATAGCAGACTTAAAGCAAGAAAATATATATTGAAATCTATTATTTCGTAAAACAAAACTATCAATTGTTTATAATGGTTGCTTTTGATGCTTCAGGCGGCACACACCTACCCTTAATTGTTTGGAGTACTCCCCCCCCCCCCCCCCCCCCCCCCAGAATATGTATCAACAATTCACTTCCAAAAAACACGCTTTTTCCAACTCTATATTACCTTAGGTTATTGCATATTCACTGCCTTCCTAAATTTTAGACTTGCCACAAGTGTACTGCGAAGTGTAACAACAGAATCCGAGCCCACAACGAACTCTGCCGATTTTGACCCGATATTCCCCAATCTTAACTCCTTTTTTGTTTTGAAACCTCGTCGGTTGTTCAACGTTTGTCGAGGATAGCTTCGCAACCTCGTCGGTTGTTCAACGTTTGTCGAGGATAGCTTCGAATGGCCCGAATCGAATGTTCCCTCAGAAGACTATCAGATTTCTAACAAATATGGCCGGCCGTGAACTCCACGCTTTCATTTTGTAGACGTTCATTTTGCATAACCGGAATGAAAGCACGCCTTTTAAGACTTCGAAATGGAAAGAAAAAGTCCTTTAGAAGATTTTTTGTCTTTGTAGTGGTGGTTTGAGAGCTGAAAGCGATGAAATTTGTCACAAGTGAGGACATGTCTTCTTTCAGAATTTATACTCGAAGCGGCAGACTTTACTAAGAATTTTCAAGCATTCCTGGAAAACTACGGTAAAGAAAGTCACATTTTTTAATGTCCATTTACTTTGTAAGAAACATTTCATAGACTGTTTCTTTGTCTTATTAGTAGCTTTTGACAAATATTTAGAAAACTTCACCACAATCGGTCGAGCGAGAAATTCGCCAGATGCTGAACAAATTTGCGTGGCCGACAGTTTCCTTGATGCGATAATTTGACGCGTTTTCCTCTTGAGACTAAACTAAATTGGATAAGAATTGCATTCTATATACACATGAAAAGTCGGAAATTTTAGAAAACACTAGATATAATAAAGTAGGTTGCTGAATTTAAATATTATTTTGTGATGTTTATAATGTAATTCGCAGACGCTAGCGCTGCAATTAGGATAAACAAATCGCTAAGCCTTCCGGAAGCAGAAAATCACCTAATTCTGATAAGCGTTTAACTCTTTTATTCAAGGGAAAGACATTTTCATTCAAGGAAATATTGTGTATTTGCGACAACACTTTGAATAAACTATGAAGCCAGGAAAAACTAATACATGGCAAAATCAAAGCAGTTATTAGGAACTAGAAAAATTTCACTTCGATTTAGTCTTGAAATCACGGGGGGGGGGGGGGGGGGGGGTTCATGATGCGTCACGCAATATTTATTTTTAAAATGGTTTTGAAAATTATAAAAACAAAATCTTCTGAATGCGATTACATATATATTTTTTTCTCATTACCTGTAAATTTAGGGCTTCCAAAACTTTATTGCAAATCCGGGCAGGAGAGGGGGGTCTCTCGGCTTGGAAATCCAGGGGGCAAGGGGGGCGGGAAACCTACGATAATCTAAGTGATAACAGGCGTAGTAAGCTACATGCAGTCATAGACTGCCTATTTTTTTATTAACCTCACCTTCTAACGCATTAACGAGATGGCTTGAAGAGCCCTTTGATTTTTTTAGATGCCATCGCAATCGCTCGGAATTTAGACTCAATGTTTCTCGTTTATCTCCGTAATTTTAAATGCGATTTGCAAACTTATTACACTCTTATAAACTTTAAACTAAGTACAAAATTTTGTGTAATTTTTATACTAATTCGATAAAGAAAAGTTAGTTAAACGGCCGCTCAAATATGTTCGGTGCAGCTGCATGGAAACTGGAGGGAAACACCTTAATTAAAAGGTGGCTCCAATTTGTGCGAGGCCTAAAAACGGTGTCATGCAATTAACGGAATCATAGGAAATACTAGAAAGATATTATTTTGCTCCAGATGAATGTGGTCACTACTTTATCAATTGGATTTGAGGGATGCTGGCGAAATAGACGAAATTTGCTTGGCGACATCAGAAAGGGGTTTTCGAGGGACGCTGTTTTCAACGAAATAAAGTGCTTCTTGTTACGGTCATTATAATTATTATAAAAAAAAATTCCGAGGCATTTAAACATTTAATCACGCATTATTGTGTAATACACGTTTTGTTTAATGAGTCCTTCAAGCCTCAGCTCGACTGGAGAGCGGTCGAAGTTAGTGAGGACTACAAAAATAATACCAGCTCGGTCCTACTGGCAAGCTAAGTAACACAAACCTTTCACATCGTTCCGAATTAAACAGAAGGGTGTGATAAGTGCTAAATCGTAGAATAGTGTAATCGTATATTTTAACTTCTTTAATTATACTATTCTCCGATTTTACAATTACTATTCTCCGATTATACTATTTTCCGATTCTCCGATTCTCCTATGATTTGACTATTCTCCGATTATACTACTTTCCGATTCTCCTATTGTACTATTCTCATATTGAAAAACCAACGTATTTCTTGTTCTTTAAAACGCGAACTGAAAAACGGGCCATGAAAGACACAATTATTTCTCATTCTTTAAGCGCGTGCGGATAAATTACACGCCTTTAGACGAAGAATCGTAGAATCAGAAGAATCGGAGAATCGGAGACTTATTAGAAATCGTACTTAAGTAAAATCGGAGAATAGGAAACTTCAATCGCAGAATAGGAGAAAATATGTTGTGCTATGTACTATTCTACGATTTAGCAATAATCGCACTACTCTCGAGTAAAAATCCAAAATGGAGCGAGGGAAATGTTTACTAACAGGCATTTATCCCTTATTTCTACGAAACATGTAACATTGTATAAAACTATATATATTGATTGATTGAAGAAACGTTATCGGGAAAAGGCATAAACCATAAACGATACAACGAAATGGAATTCTGGGAATGGTAAACGGCAAATAGGACTCGCTTACATTCCGTTTATTGATGCTTAACATTTATTTTTTCCTTAACGTTTTTCGGAGGTTGATTTGAAGCATACTTTGTTATAACAAGTGAAATTTATCTGAAACCTTTTTCCGGCCTTTTCCTAGCAAGCCATTCGGTCGTATCGTTCATGGTTTATACCTGTTTACCCAACAACGTTTCTTTCAATCAGATGTGCTGTATGCAATGAAATATAGATGTAAACACTACAACACAAAACATTGAACTCGCTTTCAAGCAGCCAAAGCGCTAAAATGTCAAGAAACTGTCAACTCGCTGACAAGACGTTGAGCTAAGTATATCCTTAATTAAAAAATATAAACCCACTGGTTTGCAATCTTCAACATAAATTTTACAATTTTTTGGGGCGGCGTGGCGTGCTGAAGGTCCCAAGTTCAAGCCCTCCTCTCTGACCACTAGATGGATTTGCACCATCTTAGCCTCATAGCCCAGTTTTTTTTAGCCTCAGTTACATGTATGCATAAATATGCATATATGCATGCATATACTTACAAGTGAAATTAAAAATTTTGAACTTGCTATCAGGAGTCTCTTCCACTAAAATATACACCATTCATATTCAATTAGCGAGCCGCCTACCAAAATAATGATACTCGGATATGCATAACATATCAGTACATAAACTTAAACTGGTAAGCTGCCGAGGAACTAAAATGTATATCCTTCACATTGAATGCAAAACTTTATGTCTAGTAGATGCACGAGGAGCGAACAGCTAAGCCGGTAAGCGGCTCGTGCAATTTGTAGTCTTTGAAAAATTTACTCGTGCTCATTTATTCCAAATTGCACGAGAATAATCATGTGATTACTTGTTAATAATATACATGCAAAAATTTCCAAAGTGCTGTTTTTATTTCTGGTCAAAGTTGTCATGGGTCACCGCGCTCCGCCTACAATAACACCATTGGTTAAAAAATGACAAGCTTGATTGACATAGTGTGTGTTGGAAACTTACAGGTTAAAAATATCTTTGCTCAGTCGAAAAAGAACAAGTTCTCAAAGCAGGCTGCAAAATTATTCAACAGTGTTTTCGCTTTGATAAAAGCCGAAAAGCGAAAAAAAGGTGTCAACACTTGTTTATTTCAAAGAGTAAAAGAGCTCATACTCGTTATGGATTCAAAAGAAGAATCAACAGTTTCAAAGAAACGTTTCTGAATACCATCAGTTGGAACCAAGACTTTGGTTGGCAGCGTCGGTTGCATGCTTTGCAGCTGAATGCGGCTTGATCTCAGGAGCTGGATTTCCCATGTTGAATGTGACTTGACAATTCTGAAACGAGTTCATGTTCATAAAAATCTGACGCTGGTCATTTTGCCCGGATATGTAACTTGGCATCTGAAAATTCCGCTTGATTGAAAGGAACGAAGTTGTTTATGCATTGAGCGCCGAGAGAGCTGCTATTTACTGGGGTTGAACCGCTTCCTCGGGCTAACTGGTTGCTGTTGTTGTTAGTGTTGCTGATGGTATGCGAAAGCTGTCGCTGCTCAATCTCGTCTTCCTCGTCATAGTCGTCCAGTGACTTCAGGTTTCTGTGGCCCGTTATTTTTACAATGGTGCTTCGCTCAAGGCCCGCGGTCTTCAACTTCTTTACGACAGTTTTCCTGGCGCTATGGTTGGAAAATGTTTTAGAGGAATCTTCCAGTGACGTTCCTTCGACGATGGATTTCATCATGCCATCGATCTTGTTTACTCCCATAGGCTGCCGCTTGTACCAAATTTGCGAGGATGGATTTTGCACGCAGGAAAGATAAAGCGGACCAGTTGTGCGTAGTTGCGGAGGGCGATGCCACAGAAACTCTTTGAAGATTGCAACGGGGCATCTCTCGTCTCTAGTTGTAAACATCTTCGGAAGAAAGCTTCGGGGCTTTGCAGACAGTCCGGACTGGCGTGTTTTAGTGGGGTTTTCGATGAATTCCACGTACTCCATGTTGTTTTCATCTAATCCAAAGGTGAAATCTTCAACTCTCATGCTGTGGTGTTCTTGGCGACCACGAAGACCAAAATACTGGGTCAGGAGCCACCAAACTGTTTGGACCAGGACTTGTGGACTTCCCTTTCCAAACTTATTACTTTGCTACAGCTCATTTTCTTCACTGGATGTTAGACTTCGTGATTTGTTTAATCGCCTGCCTTTGCCTTCTTGCCGAAGTAGCCGGGCTTTTCCCTTAAGAACCTGCTTTGAACTTTTGAACTCTCTGTCGCGAATTATCGAGTGTTTGTACCCTTTTCTCGTTAGATGCCGGTCAATAGCAGTTAACATTACGCGAAGGCTGTCAGGCTCGTAATCCTCCCCGTCTCTCTTTCGAACTGTTGCGTAAAAATCCTCGAGGATTTTATTCAGCGCCTCCGGTTCGTAGCTTTCAATATTTTCGTCATGGCCCTTTTGTGCTGCCCACGTCTTCCAAACTTTGAGCCAGTTGTTTGTACTTTGTTGTGTGTTTTTGTTCTTTGCATTTTCCTTCAAACTTTCAATTAAAATATCATTGGTCTCTGCAAATCTGTCCACCATTTTGTTTTGGTACGAGATTGCGACTTACCTGTCAATCATTTTAATTTCAACTTTTTGTACTCAATTTCACCTTTTTGCACTCAATTTCAACTTTCTGCACTCAATTTCAACTTTCTGCACTCTGGCTGTTTGGGATTAATTGACATTCTCTCAGCCAATCAGAATGCAGAAATTTTTGCATGTATATTATTAGCCTTGATATGGCACAACTACAGTGGACACGATCATTTCCTTTGATTAAGACTGATCCGAAATTGAGAAATTTTGAGGACAATCTTTTAAGCCAAAATACATTGTATCCTCCGATATACCGGCAAGCCAGATGCTCAGCGGATTATTTTCCCAAATATATTTTATTGAGGCTTCCTGGCACTGCAAGTGCCGCCCTACCAGATTTTTAATTTCTACTTCAAGCTTAATTCTTTCTTTCTTCCTTTCACAAAACATAAATATTTAGTCCTGAACGTCAAAAAGGGACGGATAAGCGATCTCAAATCGCACGCACGATATCCGCTGATACCACATTTATTTTTTTGTTCAATAAGATCGCGAGGAAATGAATACTAGGTGTTCTATCAGTTAGAAAATACTATTGAGACAGACTGAGTATATTTTGCCGTTCAAGACAAGTTTATTACCAACATGTTGGTCCATGCATTACAAACAAATGTTCAGGCAGTGACAATCAACGATCTCGGCGTCCGCCAGACTGAGGAGCTGGAGGACAGTTACAAAAGCCGCCCACTGGAGCTCCAATGCAACTGCTGCAAAAAGAAATGAAGAAATACAGCTCGTACCGACAATAATGCGTAATGAATGGATATCGAAGAACCCCCATTTAGACAGTCAGAAAAATAATTCAAACAAAAATTGATTGAGACAATGGATCTTGCACTTTTTTACACATTAGAGGGGAGGGTGTGGAGACTACGAGAGGGTATAAACAAACTGGTGGAATGTGATGGACTGTATCCGTCATAAGCTATTAATCCTCGTCACTATGAAAGGAAAACCCATCAGTGTAAAGAAATGCAATCATTTCCTAGCCCTTGTTGTCTTTGTTTTGTTTAAGGTGGTTCCAATTTTCCACATAATAGACCAATATCACGCTAGCATGGCACAAAAATATATTTAGTTTATTGGGAAAAAGAGCCTAGCATCAAATTCAGCATATCGACATTAGTAAAACTACAAAGTTTTGTAAAGATTGCTAGAAAACTGACGAAGATATGAAATTTTGAAACTGAGCATTTTTACAAAGAAATGTATGGTGGACGGGCATAGATTGCCCGTCCAGCCTCGTTTTCGTGTTTTTCCCATACATTTCTTTGTAAAAATTAGGCCAGAGTACTAAGTTTCAAAAGTTCATATCTCCGTCAGTGTACGAGCAATCTTTACGAAACTTTACAGTTTTACTAATATTGATGTGCTGAATTTGATACTCGACTCTTTTTTCCATTAAATTAAATGTATTTTCATGTCATGCTAGCGTGATATTGGTGTATGAAGGCTGTGAGCTTAACTTAAGCCTGACTGTTGCTGTACAAAAAGCTGATATAACTGTTACAGTTACAAATGGCTGTGGATTCAAATGCCAAAAAGCTTGTCGTGATCAACATTACTTCATATTGTGAGGAAGTGTGTTTAATACAGCTTCAAAGGAAATAACCATGCTTTCTTTATTACAGGCTGACTCAGTACTTCGAACCTATCCGTTGCCCCTATATTAATTTCCGTATTAACCGGGTTTCAGCATAACAGAAAATGCAGCGAAGAAACTAGGAGACGTCTGAGCGTAGGCTATCGGCCGGGATCTACAAAACTGTCCGTAATAACGGGGTGCCAGTATTAGCGGGTGTCGGTAAAGAGGGGGTCCATTGTAAAGTAATGAATTACTTACCAAGTTCCAAAACAGCAATCGTCGTTACCAGCGCTGCAAGTATTGGAGCATCGTTTCTGAGAAAATAACACGAATGTAAATTAAAGATAATTTTAATTACAGTAAAAGACAAATTAGAGAAATATTAAAGAAAGAAAGAAAGAAAGAAAGAAAGAAAGAAAGAAAGAAAGAAAGAAAGAAAGAAAGAAAGAAAGAAAAGATTAAGAATGAATGATTGACAGGAGGAAATTAAAAGCCTTACATGAAGTAGAAAAAAAGGAAAAAATTTACTTACATCATTCAATTATAAAATGTTTCACATGTTTCTTATAACGATAGAATTCAAATTGTAAGTTTTCTGAAATGTGTGAGTAGTATACAGAATAGCGGTTCTGCAACCGGCGGATCATGCGGATCAAGCGGATCCGCATATATTAAGCAATTTAAGCGGGAAAATGATGTCATCGTGGTAAACAATAGGGTTAAAAGGCCTGCTTAAGCTTGCCCAGTGGTGGTTATAAATACGGCAGTTTTGTATGCGTGTTTGCTTTCTTCTAATGTTTTTTGTGTTTTGTATTGCCAGCAATATAATGGTATTATTGAATTGTATTATGAAAGCGGGTCTGTACAGATTAAAAAGTTGTAGGTTCATTGTCTCTTCTATCAACAACTTTGACATCCTAATAAATCGTTTCTAATTTTCTCTAGTAAGTGATTGGTTTAAAAGAGGTTTTTTTTTTGATCGATTTCATGTTATAACTTTAAGGAGGGCCATTCGATTCCTAATTTATGATGTGTTAATCTCAGTGGATGTATTGACTGAATTAAATATATGCGTATCTACCTTCTGTACATAACACCCATGGGAGCGCTCTGTTTTGGTCCAAATGCAAATGTACAACACTGTTTCAAGGTTTGTAGTTTAGATTACCGCATAACGAAAGAACACCCAGACAGTTATCATTTCAACTTGTATTTATTTAATATGTTCATCAACGTTCCAAAGGTAGTTAAAAGGTAAGTCAACAAATCTAAAGTTCCGAGTGATATTTACATGCAGCTACACACATTTTTTTTTTTCAAAGGAATCAACAAGCATTGATTTTATAATGTCCATACGCCAGTGTTTGGCGTCCATTACTTAGAATGTGTCGTTTGTCATCGTAAGGTGAAAGGCTTGTCTTCGTCAAAGTTACAGAATAGATCTGATGGTTCTCGCTCCTAATTTGATTCATCTGTGCCATCTATGGACGTTTATCAAATAGGCAGCTCTTATAATCCTGGTGGCGAATTTTCCTCTTTGTAGTATTCTTGGAGATACCCTTTGCTGTTTTCTTTTCCACTGGTTTGTTGTCTTCAGTGAACAGGATTGAGTACATTTTGGGTCGGAGACCGATAAACTCAATTATTGGCAAGCCGTGAGTTTCGTCCTTCATTTTACCTAGGGCTTTCTTGTTTTGCGTACTGTACAGAAAATGGTCAGGTGGGTACTCTGACGTGTCAAAACAATCCAGATCTTGAAGGAAATCCCGGTACAGATCATCTGTGTTCACATCATAACACAGACTGTCGGTATCAGTAAAAAGAAGTTTACATTTAGCTCCATACTTTGAAACCATATAGTTGTAGTGAAAGTCATACATGAGCACTTTCGACAAATCAAGTATGGTAAAACCAACGTAAATAGGGCGATTCAGGTACAACTTTGTCTTTCTCATGTTAACAGCGACCAGGTCTTCGGAGAAGATGCGGAAAGAATCAAAGGCAGGTGATGCGGTGAGCTTGGTGAGTTTCTCTGGCTTTGTCAGCAGCTTGACATTCACACGCTTTCGCAGGTTTTCCATAGTCTTACCAAAGACAGCATTGTTCATGAGTTTAAAGAAGTCTTTCTCAAAATCATTCGCTGCCATTTTACGTTTTGCTGTGTTGAAGTCAATGTAACTCTTCAGCCAAGTGCTTTGTGCAAAGCCTAATACTCTGTGAATCTTTGTCAACTTCATGCCAAGGTCTAGGTATAGTTTCAGGTTGCGGTAGTGGAGAATGTAACGATTTTTGTTGAAAAGATTCGGCACTAACTTTGGGACCGCTGCGCCGCCCAGCTTTAGGTCTTCTTTGAGTTGTTGACAGTAAGGAGACAGCAAGTTGGAAGTGACCCTCATTTTCTCAGGTGCTAGTGGATAATCTGAATGGAGGTCGTGAAGCTCTGGTGGGTACTCTAAATCTACATCAAGAATGTAACCCTCCTCGCAGTCATCAGCCACCTTCTGCACATCTAAATCTTCGATTTCTTTTCTGAAAGCCAGAAAAAATCATGAGTCGGGAGAGGTTGACTCATGGCCCAACCATACAAGTTGTTGGCGTCTAGGTACATGTTATAGTTCTTATCTTGAGTTGAGTCATAGCCAGGGCCATATGGGTTATTTGCTTTGCTGTAGCGATTGCTGATCATGGAAATACCGCCACGAATGCCCTCCTCTAGGAAAAGGTAGATATCAGGCTCGGTTATAAGTTCAAGTGTTACTTCGGTCATCTTGAGGCAGGCGGACCAGGCTAGACCAGGAGAAGTGTAGTAATGAGCGGGGTCCAGTCCATAGTAATTCAAACAGATGCTTCGGAAGTTTTCGAACACATCGGCCAATAAAAGCACATCTGAGAGAAGGTAAAGATCGTGGTAGTCGCCGAGATTTTGCATTTGAAAGGTTGTAAACACATTTTGCACCTGCTGATAATCTTGGTCACTAATGTGCTCTTCAGTTAGCCGGCTGAAGAAGGCTTCTTTGGGAGGAAGCTGTCGTTCTTGAAATTTGTGCATATCATCCATATAATCGTACGGGTAAACACCTTTTCACAACAACAGAGGCACTTTGTTATCTTCAATGTAGCGCTTGAGAACGTGAAATTTGCCATCTCCTTCCTGAGACAGGTTACACACAAGTTTCTCTAATGACGCGTTCATAAACTGATATGAATCAATAAAATCCAGGTGACCAATCGAGAAGGAAATGTACTTTTCCGTGTTGTTCGGGATGCAGTTAAGGGGTTTGTTCTTAAACTTCTCAGCGCCTTGCATGATGAGATGAGAGTCATACCCCCTGAGATTATGAAAAATGACTGGTATTCTACCAGTAAATTGAAAGTTTAAGTTGCAAGAATTATGAGCCGCCCCTCTAAATCTGCCAGTGAGATGACAGTGATCACGCACTCTATCGGCTCCAAGTTCCTCTCTACAGATATGACAATGAGTGGCGCGTTGAAACTGCTGTTCCTCAGTAGGTGTCAGTTGCATGGGAACAATCTGTCTTAAGATGGCCTGAATTCTCTCCTCCTCTTGTTGTATAGACTCAAGAAACTTGTTCACAGCATCTTCGCCTCGGTAGACTACAGGAGGTTTGCAGTAGTCAAGCCTCTCGGAGACTATGACATAAGAGAACCCACATGCTTGGTGGTTCTGGAACTTTTCGGTCGATGATTTGCTGGGATCGGGTGAGACAGTGTGTATCTTGGTGGTCAAGCTCTCAAAATCCGCATAAATCACAAAGGGGACCCGGAGCTGCTTATGGAAATCTTTAAACTGGAGAATCATGTTGTCGTCGCTTGGTAGTTCTATTCTCTGAGGCCCATGTTGACTGCAAAGAAGCTTGTGATCTTCTAAAAGCTGCTCTCGCACAAAACCGTGAAGACAGTGAGGGCAGTAGAACATTTGACCTTCATATCGCGTTTGACTTGAAAGAAGTCGGTTGAGGTTTCGGACCAGGCAGTAATGGTGTTTTTCACCCAGAGAATAGAGCATTAAGTTGACGTGAACAGGATAGCGTTCCTTGCTTATGAAAACAGGAAATAATGCACCTTGCTAAAATCCAAACACGTTAACAGCTATCTGGTTTTGCTTTTCAAATGTTGGAATTTTACTAACAGGCACCAGAAATTCTATACCTTCAAAGTTCAGTTCCTTTACGTGTGCTTGGTAATGATGAATCCGTCCAGGGTAAGATCTCCGTGGAATTGGATGTAAAGCTGCCAGCACGCTCCACATGAAGCACTTGTTGTCACCATTCTTGATATTAACAATCGCCTTTTTGTTCTTTAATTTCTTTGGCAGAGGGAGATAGCTCGATCCTTTCAGAGGCTTGTACTGAGCTACATTTAAATCTAGATGCAGTATTTCTAAGAGCATCCAGCCACTTCCTTCTTTTTGATAAGTCGCAAAGGCGCTTAAAATCTTCTGGTTAGCGTCGTTAAGCTGTTCTTCTATTTCATGTGCGTTGACTGTAGTCATGCATAAACTCCGAAAATGCGGTTCTGCGACCAGATCGGAACCATCTGCTTTTGGTTTCACGAACTTCACTTGAACGCTGACAAACCACTTTATTCCTTTCTTATCAGCAAGTTCTTGTTTCAAACGACGAAGGAGCGGCTTCTTCTTGCTATGTAGAAACAGTCTTAGATCGTTTTTCTCTTGAATACGAGGTTTTAACTTGAAGGTCTTCAAAGTACACTTAAACGCCGAGATGAAATCGCAATGATCTTCTGTGTTGTCGTCTTGCACAGCTTCATTTGCGGCTTGTGAGGGCACACTGTGCTCCACCTTGTCATCCAGTTTGATTTCTTTACTTGCTGGAGCGTCGCTATCCACCTCTATGGTACTAAGTTTTCGTTTCATGCCATTATCAAAGGCTGGCCGTTTCTCGACCTCGCATAACTTTTGGTGTTCTAAGCACATATCTTGGCGATAAAACTGACGACTGCAATGCTGACACTGGTGCGTCTTGTGTTGAGAATGTTTCTTCATATGCCGCTTTAAAATATCTTTTCGATTAAACGATTCGCCACACCGCTCACATTGAAAAGAACTGGCTCCGTGAACTGCTTTCTTGTGTCGTGTCAGGTTAGTTTTCTGAGAGAACTGCTTCTCGCAAATATCGCATACGAAAGCCATCCTATTATTATTAACAACTGACTTTGCTATCCGCTTACTTTTGATCCGCACTCTTCGAAAGCTTGTTTCGAAATAAATCATGGTTGTACAAGAGTCAAATTTATTTGCGTCCTAAACAATGCTATTGTGAAATCCCTCTCTTCATTGGTTGGTTAAAGAAACCATTATGACGTCACTATGGCAAGCCTGGCCATGTTTGGAGAACTCGACGACATCTAAAATGCAACTGTCAGCAGAATATGGCGCTGTTGACGGTTTTGGCGTATTTGGCCTGGCTTTGGCTTTTTTGGCCTGGTTTTGGCCTGTTTGATCATCGATATATACAGAAAAATTGTTACACAAATGTCATTTGTGTCTTGTCGTCTAACTGTAAACATGGTCTACAAAAGAGTTTGTAGATATTGTCCGATTCAAGGATGCGGTGCAAAGTACCTCGTAAGACTAGCTAACCATCTTGCAGATGTTCATCAGTTGGATCACACGGAACGGAGAAAGTACCTTCAAGAGGCAAAACTACAACCAAACGTTAAAGTAATTATCTACCACAACACGGAGAACAACTGCAAAAACTCGGGAGAATGTTCCACAAGCGAAGCACTGCCATCGACTGAACAAGAAGAACAACGCACTGTTTGTCATGTATCGACACCCAGAGAACCAAAAGCTTTACCGCAGTTTAAAGCAAGCGGTGTTGGAAAAACAACAAAAACTATTAAACGCCGTCAAAGGACAAAACATTTACCTCCTCAATGGCTCACTTTATAACCTATTAATGTCAGGAGCACAATAAACTTAAATCTGTAAAGCCATTTACACCACCACAGATGGCACGGATAAACCAAATTAGAAGCGAGAATCATCAACTCTATTTTATGACTTTGACCAAAACAAGTCTATCTCCCTATGATGACAAACGCTATATTTTACAAAACGGATGTGAGACACTGGCTTATGGACATTATAAGATCAACGCTTGTTAACGCTTGTTTGTCAATGAAATAATTGTATTGTAGAATTATACTGTATTGTAGAGTTGGGTAGATATATGCTCTCGTCTTTATAGTGTTCGCTTCTATTCTTTGTAAAACTTAATCTTAATAAAACATTGTTTCTCTCTCTCTAGAAGACGATTGGTTAAAAGCGGTTTTCGCACCATTCAATTCTATGAATTGGTAGTTTTATGAAGACCATTCGATCCACAAATTGTGGTGTATTTAACATATATTAGAACCCGCAAAAATTTAGTGCGAACGGTAATACGGACCAACAAAATCATATATTTTTACACAAACATTACGTATCTCATGTTTTCAACAGTATGCAAATACAAATGAATAGTTCAATTACCCTTGAGACAGCTTAATTGTAATTAAAAAGAGTATTTTGAACTCGTGTCTTTTCTCTTTGGCACGCGAATAGCGCTGTGCATCCAAACAATCCTTGACTTCAAGAAAAAAACATTGTTAATTCGTTCCTAAACTGTTATTCATTCGTCACGCTTTAAACTATCGCAGGCCAGTTACTTTTCTTTCGAGTAAAGTTGTTAAATTTAATACAAATTAATGTTTGGACATGCAACTTTGCTTTGGTTATCTGGTTACTTTCTTATAAATAAATATGGTCAAGGATTTCCGAAAACAGCCTCGGATCCAACAAGTTAATTTATTGGATGATAAACGTAAAAGTGCGAACTCGGCTTCACTGATTGATATGGCCGAACGTTATAAGTATTTCAAGGAAGAAGACGATCGGTTCCATCGTTAAGTTTGATTTCCTTACCATTTGACTGTGCTGTGCGTGGATTTGAATGGTTGTCAATAAAACCGCTTTTGTTGACATGACGATTTGATATAACTTTGATGAGGTTTGTTAACATTAAACGTGTGGCTTTGTTGTCTTAGCACGGCTGCTTTGTTTTTTGATCAAGGTGCTAATTTTCCATGCAAATTTATAGTTCAGTGTTCGCATAATTAAAAGTTTGAACTTTGAAGCTACCGGAAAGTCAAAGTGATAAATAAAGAGTAGACTTAACCTACTGAAATCATCGATTAAAATACACCACAATTTGTGGATCGAATGGTCTTCATAAAACTACCAATTCATAGAATTGAATGGTGCGAAAACCGCTTTTAACCAATCGTCTTCTAGAGAGAGAGAAACAATGTTTTATTAAGATTAAGTTTTACAAAGAATAGAAGCGAACACTATAAAGACGAGAGCATATATCTACCCAACTCTACAATACAGTATAATTCTACAATACAATTATTTCATTGACAAACAAGCGTTAACAAGCGTTGATCTTATAATGTCCATAAGCCAGTGTCTCACATCCGTTTTGTAAAATATAGCGTTTGTCATCATAGGGAGATAGACTTGTTTTGGTCAAAGTCATAAAATAGAGTTGATGATTCTCGCTTCTAATTTGGTTTATCCGTGCCATCTGTGGTGGTGTAAATGGCTTTACAGATTTAAGTTTATTGTGCTCCTGACATTAATAGGTTATAAAGTGAGCCATTGAGGAGGTAAATGTTTTGTCCTTTGACGGCGTTTAATAGTTTTTGTTGTTTTTCCAACACCGCTTGCTTTAAACTGCGGTAAAGCTTTTGGTTCTCTGGGTGTCGATACATGACAAACAGTGCGTTGTTCTTCTTGTTCAGTCGATGGCAGTGCTTCGCTTGTGGAACATTCTCCCGAGTTTTTGCGGTTGTTCTCCGTGTTGTGGTAGATAATTACTTTAACGTTTGGTTGTAGTTTTGCCTCTTGAAGGTACTTTCTCCGTTCCGTGTGATCCAACTGATGAACATCTGCAAGATGGTTAGCTAGTCTTACGAGGTACTTTGCACCGCATCCTTGAATCGGACAATATCTACAAACTCTTTTGTAGACCATGTTTACAGTTAGACGACAAGACACAAATGACATTTGTGTAACAATTTTTCTGTATATATCGATGATCAAACAGGCCAAAACCAGGCCAAAAAAGCCAAAGCCAGGCCAAATACGCCAAAACCGTCAACAGCGCCATATTCTGCTGACAGTTGCATTTTAGATGTCGTCGAGTTCTCCAAACATGGCCAGGCTTGCCATAGTGACGTCATAATGGTTTCTTTAACCAACCAATGAAGAGAGGGATTTCACAATAGCATTGTTTAGGACGCAAATAAATTTGACTCTTGTACAACCATGATTTATTTCGAAACAAGCTTTCGAAGAGTGCGGATCAAAAGTAAGCGGATAGCAAAGTCAGTTGTTAATAATAATAGGATGGCTTTCGTATGCGATATTTGCGAGAAGCAGTTCTCTCAGAAAACTAACCTGACACGACACAAGAAAGCAGTTCACGGAGCCAGTTCTTTTCAATGTGAGCGGTGTGGCGAATCGTTTAATCGAAAAGATATTTTAAAGCGGCATATGAAGAAACATTCTCAACACAAGACGCACCAGTGTCAGCATTGCAGTCGTCAGTTTTATCGCCAAGATATGTGCTTAGAACACCAAAAGTTATGCGAGGTCGAGAAACGGCCAGCCTTTGATAATGGCATGAAACGAAAACTTAGTACCATAGAGGTGGATAGCGACGCTCCAGCAAGTAAAGAAATCAAACTGGATGACAAGGTGGAGCACAGTGTGCCCTCACAAGCCGCAAATGAAGCTGTGCAAGACGACAACACAGAAGATCATTGCGATTTCATCTCGGCGTTTAAGTGTACTTTGAAGACCTTCAAGTTAAAACCTCGTATTCAAGAGAAAAACGATCTAAGACTGTTTCTACATAGCAAGAAGAAGCCGCTCCTTCGTCGTTTGAAACAAGAACTTGCTGATAAGAAAGGAATAAAGTGGTTTGTCAGCGTTCAAGTGAAGTTCGTGAAACCAAAAGCAGATGGTTCCGATCTGGTCGCAGAACCGCATTTTCGGAGTTTATGCATGACTACAGTCAACGCACATGAAATAGAAGAACAGCTTAACGACGCTAACCAGAAGATTTTAAGCGCCTTTGCGACTTATCAAAAAGAAGGAAGTGGCTGGATGCTCTTAGAAATACTGCATCTAGATTTAAATGTAGCTCAGTACAAGCCTCTGAAAGGATCGAGCTATCTCCCTCTGCCAAAGAAATTAAAGAACAAAAAGGCGATTGTTAATATCAAGAATGGTGACAACAAGTGCTTCATGTGGAGCGTGCTGGCAGCTTTACATCCAATTCCACGGAGATCTTACCCTGGACGGATTCATCATTACCAAGCACACGTAAAGGAACTGAACTTTGAAGGTATAGAATTTCTGGTGCCTGTTAGTAAAATTCCAACATTTGAAAAGCAAAACCAGATAGCTGTTAACGTGTTTGGATTTTAGCAAGGTGCATTATTTCCTGTTTTCATAAGCAAGGAACGCTATCCTGTTCACGTCAACTTAATGCTCTATTCTCTGGGTGAAAAACACCATTACTGCCTGGTCCGAAACCTCAACCGACTTCTTTCAAGTCAAACGCGATATGAAGGTCAAATGTTCTACTGCCCTCACTGTCTTCACGGTTTTGTGCGAGAGCAGCTTTTAGAAGATCACAAGCTTCTTTGCAGTCAACATGGGCCTCAGAGAATAGAACTACCAAGCGACGACAACATGATTCTCCAGTTTAAAGATTTCCATAAGCAGCTCCGGGTCCCCTTTGTGATTTATGCGGATTTTGAGAGCTTGACCACCAAGATACACACTGTCTCACCCGATCCCAGCAAATCATCGACCGAAAAGTTCCAGAACCACCAAGTATGTGGGTTCTCTTATGTCATAGTCTCCGAGAGGCTTGACTACTGCAAACCTCCTGTAGTCTACCGAGGCGAAGATGCTGTGAACAAGTTTCTTGAGTCTATACAACAAGAGGAGGAAAGAATTCAGGCCATCTTAAGACAGATTGTTCCCATGCAACTGACACCTACTGAGGAACAGCAGTTTCAACGCGCCACTCATTGTCATATCTGTAGAGAGGAACTTGGAGCCGATAGAGTGCGTGATCACTGTCATCTCACTGGCAGATTTAGAGGGGCGGCTCATAATTCTTGCAACTTAAACTTTCAATTTACTGGTAGAATACCAGTCATTTTTCATAATCTCAGGGGGTATGACTCTCATCTCATCATGCAAGGCGCTGAGAAGTTTAAGAACAAACCCCTTAACTGCATCCCGAACAACACGGAAAAGTACATTTCCTTCTCGATTGGTCACCTGGATTTTATTGATTCATATCAGTTTATGAACGCGTCATTAGAGAAACTTGTGTGTAACCTGTCTCAGGAAGGAGATGGCGAATTTCACGTTCTCAAGCGCTACATTGAAGATAACAAAGTGCCTCTGTTGTTGTGAAAAGGTGTTTACCCGTACGATTATATGGATGATATGCACAAATTTCAAGAACGACAGCTTCCTCCCAAAGAAGCCTTCTTCAGCCGGCTAACTGAAGAGCACATTAGTGACCAAGATTATCAGCAGGTGCAAAATGTGTTTACAACCTTTCAAATGCAAAATCTCGGCGACTACCACGATCTTTACCTTCTCTCAGATGTGCTTTTATTGGCCGATGTGTTCGAAAACTTCCGAAGCATCTGTTTGAATTACTATGGACTGGACCCCGCTCATTACTACACTTCTCCTGGTCTAGCCTGGTCCGCCTGCCTCAAGATGACCGAAGTAACACTTGAACTTATAACCGAGCCTGATATCTACCTTTTCCTAGAGGAGGGCATTCGTGGCGGTATTTCCATGATCAGCAATCGCTACAGCAAAGCAAATAACCCATATGGCCCTGGCTATGACTCAACTCAAGATAAGAACTATAACATGTACCTAGACGCCAACAACTTGTATGGTTGGGCCATGAGTCAACCTCTCCCGACTCATGATTTTTTCTGGCTTTCAGAAAAAGAAATCGAAGATTTAGATGTGCAGAAGGTGGCTGATGACTGCGAGGAGGGTTACATTCTTGATGTAGATTTAGAGTACCCACCAGAGCTTCACGACCTCCATTCAGATTATCCACTAGCACCTGAGAAAATGAGGGTCACTTCCAACTTGCTGTCTCCTTACTGTCAACAACTCAAAGAAGACCTAAAGCTGGGCGGCGCAGCGGTCCCAAAGTTAGTGCCGAATCTTTTCAACAAAAATCGTTACATTCTCCACTACCGCAACCTGAAACTATACCTAGACCTTGGCATGAAGTTGACAAAGATTCACAGAGTATTAGGCTTTGCACAAAGCACTTGGCTGAAGAGTTACATTGACTTCAACACAGCAAAACGTAAAATGGCAGCGAATGATTTTGAGAAAGACTTCTTTAAACTCATGAACAATGCTGTCTTTGGTAAGACTATGGAAAACCTGCGAAAGCGTGTGAATGTCAAGCTGCTGACAAAGCCAGAGAAACTCACCAAGCTCACCGCATCACCTGCCTTTGATTCTTTCCGCATCTTCTCCGAAGACCTGGTCGCTGTTAACATGAGAAAGACAAAGTTGTACCTGAATCGCCCTATTTACGTTGGTTTTACCATACTTGATTTGTCGAAAGTGCTCATGTATGACTTTCACTACAACTATATGGTTTCAAAGTATGGAGCTAAATGTAAACTTCTTTTTACTGATACCGACAGTCTGTGTTATGATGTGAACACAGATGATCTGTACCGGGATTTCCTTCAAGATCTGGATTGTTTTGACACGTCAGAGTACCCACCTGACCATTTTCTGTACAGTACGCAAAACAAGAAAGCCCTAGGTAAAATGAAGGACGAAACTCACGGCTTGCCAATAATTGAGTTTATCGGTCTCCGACCCAAAATGTACTCAATCCTGTTCACTGAAGACAACAAACCAGTGGAAAAGAAAACAGCAAAGGGTATCTCCAAGAATACTACAAAGAGGAAAATTCGCCACCAGGATTATAAGAGCTGCCTATTTGATAAACGTCCATAGATGGCACAGATGAATCAAATTAGGAGCGAGAACCATCAGATCTATTCTGTAACTTTGACGAAGACAAGCCTTTCACCTTACGATGACAAACGACACATTCTAAGTAATGGACGCCAAACACTGGCGTATGGACATTATAAAATCAATGCTTGTTGATTCCTTTGAAAAAAAAAAAAATGTGTGTAGCTGCATGTAAATATCACTCGGAACTTTAGATTTGTTGACTTACCTTTTAACTACCTTTGGAACGTTGATGAACATATTAAATAAATACAAGTTGAAATGATAACTGTCTGGGTGTTCTTTCGTTATGCGGTAATCTAAACTACAAACCTTGAAACAGTGTTGTACATTTGCATTTGGACCAAAACAGAGCGCTCCCATGGGTGTTATGTACAGAAGGTAGATACGCATATATTTAATTCAGTCAATACATCCACTGAGATTAACACATCATAAATTAGGAATCGAATGGCCCTCCTTAAAGTTATAACATGAAATCGATCAAAAAAAAAACCTCTTTTAAACCAATCACTTACTAGAGAAAATTAGAAACGATTTATTAGGATGTCAAAGTTGTTGATAGAAGAGACAATGAACCTACAACTTTTTAATCTGTACAGACCCGCTTTCATAATACAATTCAATAATACCATTATATTGCTGGCAATACAAAACACAAAAAAACATTAGAAGAAAGCAAACACGCATACAAAACTGCCGTATTTATAACCACCACTGGGCAAGCTTAAGCAGGCCTTTTAACCCTATTGTTTACCACGATGACGTCATTTTCCCGCTTAAATTGCTTAATATATGCGGATCCGCTTGATCCGCATGATCCGCCGGTTGCAGAACCGCTATTCTGTATACTACTTGTGTGAGTGTTTTAAAGCAAATGCATTTTAAGTGGTGCACCGCGATTAAGCAAATTTATTTAACAAACAATGTTAAGAATTCAAAATATGAACGTCTGGAACAAGCTTAGCAAATATTTTTTCAACAGTACACGCACAGATATGAGCATATTAACAAATCATTAATTAACAAATCAAAGTCAAAGGCTTATTATTACTTCGTGTCCGTCAAAGAATTTAGAAGATAGGCGCTTGTAATTGTCCCTCAGTCTTGCCTGTGAAAGAAAAAAAATAAAATTTAGTTTCATGCAGTTCTGAGAGAAAACAGAGCATTTGAGATAATCATGAAATCATGTCTTACTTCCAAATCTTTCCTTGCTCCTCGTGCAAACCGCGCATGGGTGGTTGCTACAACAACCAAAAGAAGGATGAAAATCAGAGTAGTTTTCATGTCGTCTGAAAAAAAAAAAAAAGAAATACATATATATATGTTGTGGGTCAAAATTTGCCTTGGTTCAAAATTTACCTTTCCTTTGTTTTTGGGTATGAAAATGCATAATAATGTATGATAATGAGTTTTAAACAAAGGAAAGTAAATTTTGAACCAAGGCAAATTTTGACCCACAGCATATATATAAACTGAGTTACAAAGCTGGTGGATAAGTACTATATGAAATAGACCAAATTAAAGGCATATCCATACAGATTTGTACGACTTTGAGTGGATCGCAAATTAAAATTATTTTTACCATGAAAATAGTTTTCGCGGGAAGGGCATTAATATAACTTTTTTGAGCGTCTTAATTTTAGCAAAATGCTGGATTGTATAAGTGGAAACACTTAAAGGGGCTATGTCGCGAGGATGGCGGTTGAGTACTGGGTACTAACAACTTGAAAAACGTCCGGTGGCTTTTTATCAAGTTGGCGGCCATTACTGTCGAATTCGCTGCAATCCGTTCCATCCCGTCGTATTGCGTGGAAGAATAGATCTCAAGTTTACAAATTAGTTAGAGTATTTACTTGGCTAGATTTTTGTTATATTATTTCTGCGATTTGTTAGTCGTACCTTCAAAAAATTCGATGTCTTCCAGTAGTGGTGGAAGTTGGGGAGGAATTAAAAAGCGAAATCGATCGTGTGTTTGTTTACCTCGCGTGGTTCGACAAGAGTGCAAGCGCGATAAAACTTGCCGCGATCCGGGAGGGAACAATAGAAATTTGTTATGTGTGACGTCAGGTGACGTCACATGACAGGAACTCATTGCGCAGACTCACCTTGCGACATAGCCCTTTTAACAACTATAGCAAAGCCTTGAACAAAATACACCATATGTTAGGATTTGTTTTTTTTTCTGCTCAGCCGTTCGAGCCGAGTCAACACTTCATGAAAACTTTGTAATCAACCGGAGCATGTAATACCCAAGGGAACATAATTTTTTGTTCAAACAACAAAAAACCTTTACAATTAATAATAATTGACGGCCACCTTACACTTCTTCCTGAAAAAGGCTTTAGGTGGCCGAAGAAAAAAGTCAAAACTCTTGGTGTGTGGCTGTCAACAGATCCAGATAGATTGGAAAAGTTAAAGACGATTCTGGAATGCTGGAAATTTCGTAGACTTAGTTTGATAGGTAAAATAACGGTTTTGAAAAGCCTTTTAACGTCACAAATGATGTACATAATGTCTCCTTTACCAACAATCAAACCATGAATCAATTAAGGAGATCAATTCCATTTTCTATAACTTTTTGTGGAATAATAAAGGTGATAAAATAAAACGAAATATAATAATAAAGAACAACTCAGAAGGAGGACTAAAACTGATTGATATAGTTTCTTTTAATAAATCTCTTAAATCTGCTTGGATTAAAAAGTACCTTGACCCTGAAAACTGTGGCAGCTGGGAAATTTTCTTTCACTTGGAATTTTAGGAATATGGAGGCAAAGTGATTCTAATGGGAAATCTAAGTACATGTAAAAAGGATATTTACAGATATATCGAGGTAACAGACCCTTTTGTGAAAGAAGTCCTTGAAGTCTGGTCAGAAGCTTTCTTTGAGGAAAGCATTGTATCTCATAACTGCATTTTCTTTCATTACATCTATGGCATTATATAACTCGCTCATAAGGATTGAAAATAGACCGATCTAATTTATAAAGCTTGGTTTTGCAATGGCATAACCAAAGTCAAACACTTAATAAACGATTCCTCTAACTTTCTTTCTCTTACTGCTTTCCCAAACAAATATGATTTCCGAGTTCGACCTTTAACCTTTCTCGGAATAATGTCGGCAATTAAACCTTTATGTAAGCAAAATCAATCAACCAAACTACTCATGAAAGTCTCTTCTCGAAATTTCTAGAAAGTTCAAAACCGTCCAGACTTGTATATAAGAAGTTAATTAGTGTCAAACAAAAGTGAACGATACCTTCCTTGCTGTTTACTATGGTGTGCAAGATGAGTAACGTTTGAGTAAGTTGTCGCAAAGTTAAATCGAGCCAAATGAAATTGACGTGAAGTGTAACCATTCAAAACTTAATCAGTAAAACAAAATATATCGGATTCTGTACTTGGCCGCTTTTGAGTGACCAGTTAAATAAAATCCTTTTACCTCCAGATATCTGTGGCGTGCTGTTTGGCAAATAAAGTCAGCTGTACGCGGTTACTAATTAAGTCTAGTTCTCTGTAAAGTTCACTAATTAAAAATCGTCGCTAAGAAACTTAAAGATTCCATTTTTGCAACATAAGAATAGCAATGGTCTGTAGATTGATGATAAAAAACGATTGTAATAACAGCGACTGACAAGCATTGAATACACTGTACAAACACTACGAGATTATTAAAATACGAGTATTACAATTAAAAAATTCATCGAAACAAGCATTGTTCGATCCTAATCTCAGTCTTAACAAATATGTTGCAACAGGTATCGACAAATTGGAGGCACTGTATGTTTTAGTCGTAGGAATACTTATCAAAGAGACAAGAAAAATACAGCTCATTTCGTCTTTATTATAAAAGACTTCGCCATGGCATATATATATATATATATATATATATATATATATATATATATATATATATATATATATTGATAAGGTAAGTTTCAAAAATGGATTTCAACTTACCTCAGCTCTCGAGCTTGGGTGATGTCCACGTAAAGAGTTGCACAGACAGACTGATTTACCTAGCGTCAAGTCATTCGCTTAATAAACGTGCTATGGCGAAGTATTATTAATCATTGTTGAAATATGAGCAGTTACAATAATCAACTCCCTTTTCCTGACATAACATGCATCTCAAATGCGCTACAAAATCAGCAGGAGTGTGAATAATTCCAATCAACAAAGAAGCCGAATTCAAAAAGGTGTTTTCATATTTAGATCTGGCGTCAGTGGACGATCAACTCCCTTTTCCCGACGTACTTCAAAAAAAGATGCCATTATTTTGAATAAGCTTTCTCTTTTTGAATGGGTACACCTTTCATAATGTGCCTTGGTAACTATCAGTGAGTCTCACAGTGATTTTCTCCATAAAATAATTTCCGCTGTACGTAACTTGGAAAAGGCTCCATCAAAAGCCAGATGCATTGGGTCGGTACAGCCCTTAAAATTATCTCCAAGTAATCTTCCGAACGGATTTGTTTAATATCAAGGGCAACGACTTTTGCCCTGTAGAAATAGTAATCAATTAAACCACCTCTATTTGTCTGATATTCATCACGAAAGAATTTGAAAAGAAGAACTACTCAAACTATTAAAGTAGTTTTCATTTGTCTCTTTCAAACACGCCTGGAAAAGAAGCAGCGTTGAAAAAAAAACTTATTAAAATAAGTGTTTTCTAAAATTACAAAATATGTATTGCACGTAAACCACATGCAAAATAGAAGTCAACATATAAAATATTCCGTTTTGACTAATGCCCAAGATAGTTGTTAAAACTTATCAATTCCACAGTTTGCAGAGCCATTGCCTATTAGCTCTAACTTATAGTGTTAACATGCGCCAATTTATACATTTTATCTTAGTTACTCTCTAAGAGTCGGAGATAAACAATAAACGCTCAGTGATTTTCTAAGAAATCTCAAATATGCGAACAATCAGAAGTGTTATTAATTTCTAGTAATTACAATCAAGAAATTAAAGAAAGCCGAATTTCAGAACAAGGTTTAGTAGACTGCCAGGCGTCAGCAGATGATTATTTCTTGAGGCCAGTACAAACTATCTTCCAATATTGATCAATTCATTGGTTTATTTAATATATGGCGAAGTATAATTCATCAATGTTGGCATATAGACTATTACAATGATAAACTCCCTTTTCCTGACATGCATCATTAGTTTGAAGAAGGTACCCCGGCTTTCTCTTAATAAATCGATGTTAGTGTTAATAGTGTGCTCGGGTAATAAACAGTGAATGTCAATTCTTTGAATACGTGATTGGCTTTATGACCAAATCTTCATTGGAGTTGAAAAAGCCTTTATCAGAAGCCAGATGCATCGGGTTGGAACAGACCCCAAAGTTATCTCCAAGTATCTTCCGAACGGATTTGTTCAATATCAAGGGCAATGGCTTTTGTTAGGCTCCAGTCAAAGTAAAGAAGTAAACTCTATTTGTCTGTCATGCGTCAAGAAATAATTTGTAAAGAAGAACTATTCAAACTATTTTTAAAGTAGCTTTCATTTGTCTCTTTCTCCTTGAAGCTAAGCAACCTCTTTGCAGGCCGTCCAGGAGCTTGTCTGCCATCAAGATAAAAAAAAGCGTTTATTTTTTCAGAAGATAGATGGCTCTGTAGTCTTCGATCCGGTAACTGTATGAGAAATAGATGCCAACGTATAAAAAATAACCGTTTGACTAAAACCTATTAAGATATTAATCGATGTTACAATGTACATTTAACATTAACATTACACTAACATGAAGAGCCAATTTAGGGATTTCAACCGCGTTAATCTCTGAGCGGAGTCGGAGACAGACAATAAACGCTCAGTGATTTTACAAGAAATCTCAAATGGGCGGAAAAATCAGCAGTGTTATTAATATTTATTACACTCAACAAATTAAAACAGCCGAATTCTAGAAAGTTTATTATATATATTTAGTAGACGTCCAGGCGTTAGCAGATGATTATCCCTTGAGGGTAATACGAATTATCTTCCAACATTGATGTTGAACTAAACATTTAAATAAACTCTTGACATATAACAAGCTAAGAAAGAACTGACAAAGAATATTCCTACTTTTAAGTAAAAAACTTAATGCGTAATGCGGTGGCATTATTCTTCATTATTAAGATTTTGAGTTGTTCCGATACGCTTCATGCCTTTTACCTTATAATCGACTACTTTAATATGATGCTCATAGATATCCCGTCGTACCTCCACTGATAACCAAGTGTGTGAATGAAATCTAAGAGTGTGGCCATTCAAGTAAAAGTTATCTAGCATTACGGGAATGTGATGTTTACACTGACTATATATGTCATGTAGTGCTATGTTTTGGTTGTCGATAAAAAAAATATATATATATATATATCAGTATATATATATATATATATATATATATATATATATATATATATCAGTATATATATATATTAAGAGCGAAAACTCAAATAGAAGCATTTGCTATAAAAAAAAGTTCTCTCTAGCCGGGCCTATTATGTTGCTAAAGGCTGCTAGTATCGATTTCAGAACTTCTTTTGACTCTAGATGAAAGCCCGCAAGTCTGATTACTCAAGTGGTTAAGTTATTACATGTAAGTTAAGCAATAATAAGCTGTGTAAGGTGGTTCTAACTTTTGAATGATTATTCAAATAAAATGGTTTTAGCTTCAATTATCTCTCAGTGGCGTGCTGTTTGGCAAAACAAAGCTTCAGGACAACTGTAAAATTTTAATGGATGGGGTTAGTTTCTAGAGAAACTGTGGTGCTGCGTCGGTGGGGGGATGAAACACGAGAATTTAGTTTTATCGACTGAGTCGATAAGGTAAATTGACCACCGTAAAAGGATTCAAATAGCTGACGTTTCGAGCGCTAGCCCTTCGTCGGAGCGAATCCTTTTACGGTGGTCAATTTACCTTATCGACTCAGTCGATAAAACTAAATTCTCGTGTAAAATTTTAAGCTTGGCAGCTAGTCTTTCAACCAAAGGACATGATCCTCCGATATACCAGCAAGTCAGAGACGGGCTTACTTATTTTATAACTCTCAGGTTAATTTAATTCCCAAATACATTTTGTTGACGTTTTCCTGCACAGTCACCGTGACAAATTTTAAATTTAAGTTAAGCCTGATGTCGCGGCTTAGGCCACTCTACAAGGAGGACAGTACAGCTTCCACTACACTCACCCATGAGTAGCCCGGTTCAGGATTTCCCAGCAGGATTTCTATTAACATGACATGATAATTACCTTAGAGATTCAAATTCTGTCAACAAAGGCACTAAGCACATTAACCAAAGTGTTGCGGCATGTCAAGCTCATCAAACGAACGTATTTGAAGACCTACTGAGTTGTAATCCTGAACGAGGTTAATATATTACAAAGTATCAACATCGGGATACTATTACCCTCCACATGCGCGGTATTTTGGCGCGGCACTTAATAAGAGAAAAGAACGATTTTCGACTTGACTCCGTTTAACGTTCCTGCGAGCTAAGTTAGAATCTACGTCGACTTATCTATTAGGTGAGGTGAGATTTATCGAAAAATAGCCGGTAAGTGAAGGTATTTATTGTGATTTCAGGCAGGATGCGAGCAAGAATGAACTGAACTGACCATTCGATCAGCTTTCGCGGCAATGGTGAAAACCTTGGCAAGAAAAGTCAAACTAGCTACTCTAATTAATCTCGATTTCTAGTGTGTTTAAAAAGCGGATGACATCTTCGTGAATAAATGATATCCAGGATTGTTGTCATTTTCAACACATGCGGCAAATACATCGTGTCGGATTTTGGCGCATTGCACTATTAAAATGCGTTACAGTTTATTATAGTAATCAAATCACTGTCAGATAACTCAATGCAACACCAGTCCATCAATCCTAATAATCCTTGGATAAATTAAGTCCCCTTTTATTGATTTTATGTTGTCTTTTCAGTTAGGTATGTGGAAATGAATAATTTATCAGTCTTGACTCCTTGAGAGACTTTTACGAGCCTTCACGGCTATATGCAACAGGCACACAATGGCTGCGGTCACATCTGGCTACTAAAGCCTGGTTTCCATATAATCGCAACGATCGCAACGATCGCAGCCGATCGCAGAAAAAAGTGTTGTGCGACCCTTGCGATTATATGGAAACCAAAACGTTGCGATCCTTGCGATCGTTACGATCCTTGCGATTGCGATCGCAGAGATAGAAAAATTTCTATCTCTGCGATCCTTGCGATCATTGCGATCGAGAGGTTTTTATATGGAAACCACTCTTGCGATCCTTGCGATCCAAAATGTCCCAAAAAGCATTGCACCCCAAAGCCTTGTATCCCATAATGCACTTAAAGTTTATCGGATCCAGGCCTACTCGACGTTTCCTTGCGATCGCTGCGATCATATGGAAACCTGAGGTCTTAGAGATGCAAGGATCGCAAGAATCGCAGCGATCGTCGATCGTAACGATCGCTGCGATCGTTGCGATCGTTGCGATCGTTGCGATCGTTGCGATCGTTGCGATTATATGGAAACCAGGCTTAACTATAGTTAAGACGGGGATAACTATAGTTAGCTATTTCGGTAATGCGATCGCTTCTCTGTTCGTTTTAACTATAGTTAAAAAATTGACGCCTTGGTGATCCAAAACAATACAGACTTACTATAGTTAGAACCAAGCAGGGTTTATGGGTTAGTCTTAAGTTTACAAACAAACAACCAATCAGTATGTGACAATTCTTTTCGCACGTGCGAGATGAGCATATATAAATATGCAAAAAAAAAAACAAGCGTGAAGCGAGGGGAAACCAAAAACATAGAACAAGGTAGCAACACGTGTACCCAGCGTCGAGCATCCGTTAAAATTCTCAGCTTATTTCTCATTTTTCTCCGACTGTTTGCCGCACGAAAAAAAAATAATAAGAAGAAAAACTAGACACGCTTTACGTCGGTCAACCATGTTGACCATTTGATCCACAATAAGGGCCGTCCCGAACCTCTTTTAATTCTGATGTCATCCATAGGCTAATTAAAACTAACTGTAGTTAACTGCGTGGTGTGACCGCAAATTCGACCGAAAGCACTAACTACAGTTAAGTATGACGTCACGAAACTTGAGACTAACTTAAGTTAAACTTTAGTTACGTCGTAGATGTGACCGCAGCCAATTAGGCTTTCGAGAGCCGGAAATGTTTCTGTCAATTTAGTATCTGAATTCCCTTTCAAACGACAAAAAAATCGATCTAATAATTTAAAGGAAGTCCTTTTTTGTAGAAAATTTAACAGCTCATCACTGCTCAATATTTTCCCTATGCATAAGCATTTTGTTTTCTTTCGGCATGTACATTTAAATTGTACTTGGTTTTTTACAAATTTTGTGATCAAGATAATGGTTTCTGCCGGCTGTTGTCTTCATGACTGAACATCATGTCGGGCAATTATGAGATTGACGGTAACATAAATCTTCCTAAGCAGTCGTTCTAACATATAACCCGGGAAAAAATTTTGCCTATTTTTAAATCTAACGCAATCCTTAACAGTTACCCTAGGACATTAGTTTGCTGTTTAACTCTAGGCAGTCCTTAACAGATACACTGGGGCATTTGCTTGCCTGTGTTTAACCCTAGCAATCCTTAACAGATACACTGAAGCATTAGCTTGCCTGTGTTTAACCCTAGGCAGTCCTTAACAGATACACTAGGGCATTTGCTTGCCTGTGTTGAACCCTAGGCAGTCCTTAACAGATACACTGGGGCATTTGCTTGACTGTGTTGAACCCTAGACAGTCTTAATAACAGATACACTGGGGCATTAGCTAGCCTGTGTTTAACCCTAAGTAATCTTCCGTCTCTTATAGGGATTTACCGTAAAAATGTTTTACCTAAGCAGCGGAGATCCGAAATCCTGAACTGGTCAGTTTAAGCTCGGGGCCGAAGCTAACCAAGTTCCTGTCGTGCAAAGCCCTGAACACGCCGAGAGATCAAGAAGTATTTTTGGTCCATTCTTCTTTGCTTTCTTGTATTTAAGGTTTGGACCTTTTATGCGGCTGGCTTGCTCTCATGTTTTGTCTTGCCATCACAGCGCTTCCGCTCTTTCGGTTTTTTCGCGTGTCGGTCTTCATTTGTCGCGACGATTAGGTTTCCGGAATTTAGCCAACGCTGGAAACGAGTTTCGAGTTCGCTCGTGTGTCGAGCGTAAGAGTTTACTCATGTGTCGAGCGTAAGAAATTGCTCGTGTGTCCAGCGTAAGAGTTCCTCGTTTGTCGAGCGTGAAAGTTGCTCGTGTGTCGAGCATTTTTAGTTGCTCCTGCGTCAAGTGTAAGAGTTGCTCGAGTGTCAAACGTGAAAGCTTTGCTCGCGTGTCGAGTGAGAAGGCTGCTCGTGTGTGGAGCATAAGGGTTACTTGTGTGTCTGGTATAAGAGTTGCTTGCGTGTCGAGCGTGAGAGTTCTGCTCGTGTGTTGAGCTTTGGGGTTTGCGCGTTTGTCGGGCGTAAGACTTGTTTGCGTTTCGCGCGTTGGATTTACTCCCACATCGGGTATGGAGGTTCCTTGTGTGTCGAGAGTTAGGATCGCTCGCGTTTTAAAGGTTAGTTTGCGCGCGCGTTGAGTGTTTAAGTTGCTCGCGTGTCGATGAGTTAGTTTACTTGAGTATCCGGAGTTGTTCAGAGTTGCGCGTCTGTGAGGCGTGGGAGTTTGCTCGTGGGTCGTGCTTTTACGTTTGCTCGTATGCCCAGCTTATGTTGTTAGTGTTCGAGTCTAGATTCGCTTGTTGGTCGAGCCTAACATTTTTCTGGGTGTCGGCCGTAAGTTGTTCGTGTGTCGGTTGTTATTAGTGATGCTTGTGTGCTGTGCTGAGCTTTGTTTTATACTTTTACGCCGTGCAAAATCTTCCTCGTGCACCTCATGCGAGGTTCCTTGCATCCCGCGTGTCCTGCTTGAGTCCCTCTCAATTCTTTGTTGTTTAATTGCGTTTAAAGCTGCGGTTTAGCTTTTTTGCTCTAACGTTTGTTTGCTCTTTTAATTATTGTGTGCGCACTCGCCTTTTCTACATATAGGCGTGTTTATCCGGTTGTTTTTGCCCCGTTTGGGGGGCTATTTTCCATCGTTATTTTTTTGCTGTCACGTACCCTAGCTCGTATACTGCCGCCGTACGTCTCACCCGCGTGTTGTTCGGCTTTCGTCCTTTGTGTTGTCATTGCGTTTTATCTTTTTTGTTTGTTCTTGTTTCCTCTTTCATCCATAGAAGACCACGGAAACGATATTGCCATCCTAAAGAGGGAGCTTGCCGCGCTCAATCAAATCCACGTAACTGGTTCAGTAGATCCAGCACTTGTTCTCTTTCGCCAACATTTAGCAAGACTAGTCGGTATATTTGACCCTCACGCGGCCCTCGCCTCCCTGGAGCATTTGGTAGATGTAACCAGAGACAAGGCAGATCATAGGGCTTCCCGTTTCAGTGTGGTTCTTCGTCAAATACGCCCTTTGCTACTCAACTCCTCATTCCAGCAGTTGTTGTTAAAGCTTGTGGTTAGACAAGGAGCAGGTTTCCGTGGCAAAGGAGATCCAGAAGGTCCTCGAGCAAACGCCTTCGGATCCTTTCTTTCCTAGTCCTAGAGATTGCCCCGTACCGTATCCTAGACGTCAACCTCCTATATGTTATAATTTTGGGATGCTTTGTGCCTGCGCGCCGTGATGCCGCTGGCTGCAAACGTTTCTGATCTATTTTGTTTTAGAAACGGTTCTATTTATTTCATCACGTTTCATTAAATTTTGTCTTGCAAGTTTTTCCTTATGTATATATATTGTTTCATCTTTCTTGTTATACCACGGGTCCACGTTCCCATTCCCGGGTGGCATCTCCATCACTCGCCATCCTCCTTGCCGTGACCAGAAGGGTAATCACGCGCTATAACCAGTCTTAGGACGGGTTCGGGTCCGGCTTGGCTTGGCTTGCGGGTAATTTTCCCTCCCGGCTTGGGGTTTCTACCCTTTGCCTAGTTACCATTTTTTCTTTTGTCTTCACCTAAGGATTGTTTCGATACCCTGTTTACCATAGCTCTTGATCAAGCAAAGTCTCACCCTCGACCATTGCAATAGTGCGATTGGGAGGGAAATCCAGTTAGCTGGGCCGTACCACTGCCTTCTATTGAGATGGTGTCGAGGGGATTGGTCTTTTCCTCCTCGTCTATGTTGCATTTTTCGTCGCCTAAAATCTTCGTGGCTGGGAGCCTGTCTTCCTGCCTGCCGTTTTGGGAAATTATTTTACAAAATCACCCTGAAGCCTCGGAGATCCTTCGCTATATCTCGGAGGGAGTTAGAGTTCAAGATTATTTTGTTCCTTTCCGCGGCGTATTTAAGGGAAGGGCCCCAACGCTCATCCTCATCCTCAAGTTATGTTACCCCATTCCTCATCATGCCTACGTTTTAGGGATTTTGTTGCTTAGACTATTCTCGAAAGGGTGGCTAATGGCTCCCTCATTGTTTGGGGGATATAGGCAAGGTTGACCCTTGTATAAAACTATCGAGATGGCAACAATTCAGCTTTGTTTAAATTCAATAGGAGTCCCTTGTACGCTTTATATTGATGGCAGGCACGTTGGGCAGCTGAGATTACCTCCTCGTCCACATTTACGGCTTTTCAATTGGCTGAGATGGCAGCCTTCATAGCTTGTTTCACCTCGATCTCGTTGACGTATTTTATCCGGTTAAGTAAGAGTTCTCCTTTCCCCATTACTGCTCTTACTTTTTTGGGTTATATTTGTGACTCGGAAAGGCAGGCCTTTTTGCTTCCTTGTGATAAGCGTGACAAGTTAGCTTCTCTGAGGGAGTCCATTTTGGAGCAAAAGACGGTGTCTCTAAAGAATCTTCAGAAGTTCGCATGAAAAACGTCTTTTGTCCTGTTGGTTCCAGCTGCAAAGCCACCAATACAGTCTTCCAGGTCATCTCCCGCGCCTCGTCTTCAGCTTCTACTTAGCTACGTGTAACGCGCAAGCTATACTAAGGAGAGAGCTTCAACACTGGAAGTTTATTAGACTCCTGGGAGGGGTGCAGTCCTTTGGAAAAGTGTGCGTCATATTCAGCTTTGCTTGTATTCTGATAATTCTTACTCCGGGTTGGGTGGCTACCTTAACTTTCCCAGCAGGCCTCCGCTGAAAGTTTGTGGCCTTTGGAACCACGAAACTCGCTTTCTTCCCATCGCTGTCAAGGAATCGTTGGCCCTTCACCACACTTTTGGGAGCCTGGCGGATAATCTTCAGAACGTCAGAGTCGCAGCCTTCGTCGATAACAAGGTTTTGTTGTCAAGTTGGGAGAACCAGTTGTCTAATTCCCCGGCCATTTCTAAAGTTCTGAAGTCGCTCTTTTATTTCACATATTCCTGTACCCTCTCCCTGTTCCTGGTTTACGTACCGTCTAAGGATAATCCCGCCGATGCTGTCAGAACTTGATTGCACCCTCAATGCGGTCGCCTGGCGGTGTATTGACACAAAGTTTGGTCGACATAATTTGGATTTAATGGCCATCCCTTGTAATGTCAAGCCCTATCGGTCTGGCCGTCCTCTCCGGTTTTACTCTCCGTTTCTCTCTGCACAAGCGTCTAGTACGAATGTAGTAGGGTCTTTTTGTTTTCCCAAGTAAACCAACCAATGAAATATCGAGTTTTAACAGCGAGTTGCCAACTGCGCGCTCTTTTCCACCTCGCTGTCGTTTTCATCCTAATGAAAACGCAAATTCTCAAATTGTTTTGTGCAATTAACGTTTAAGTTATAACTTATGGTTCCTAATGAAGGTACAGTGCTGCGAGCCGTAGATGGTCTAGTTATAAAGATCGTATTTCTTAATTGACCGACAAAATATTGGACGGTAATCGGTAGAAATGTCCGAAATTAAAATGTGTTCGCTCATTAGCAGATGCAGTAAGTCTTCGGTGTCTTTTATTTCGAAACATGTAGGCCATAAAAACTAACGCGTACAAGAACAGGAACAATGACAACAAAGCTAAGCGTGAAGACTGATGTCTTTTAACCTTATTTTTTTTGCAACTTCCTTAATATGTATTCAAACGCCATCAAACTTTGACTTTTGTTAAAATTTATCTGGCAACAATTTGATATGACATTTTATTGATCACGTGACTTGATATTTCCATAGCAACAAGATTTTGACGGCCATGTTTTTTGTAATTTGCATAGTTTTACCTTTAAATTAAGAAAATCAATGTTTATTGGTATAACGTTTACATTTTTACGTTACACAGGACGAAATAATGAATTTACTAATCTTTAAGAGAAAATTAAATTTTACTTAAAGGTATCGAAAATCTTTAAGTTGAGACGTAAATACTCTTAAATGTATTAAAGTAAGTAAGTATCTTTAATATGTGTTTAAGAACCTTTACGTTATCTTTAATTCAACTTTTCAACAACTCAAAGACCCTTAAAGGCAACTTAAATTGTTCATTACTAGCTTTAAGTGTTGTCAAGTAAAGGCTTATTTAAGTAATTTACGGTGCACTTAAAGATAGTCGAAATTGTTCTTTAAGTTTTCTTTAATGAACCTTTACTTGCACTTAAAGTCGTTATTTCGTCCTGTGATATTATTTAGCGTTTATTTATTGGTTTTGATTAATTTTGAGTCGATTTGGACGGTTTTTAAGAGGTTTTGAAAATTGTCAGAAATCCGAGATGGCGGCTGTATAGCTAATTACCTAATACATACCTAATGTATAGCTAATTACCTAATTACTACATCATGTGACGTCATCATTCCATTGTGCGGATCGCAAAGGAGACAGTTTTGGACATACTATGTATCCTCTAGGTTTCATTGTCATTTCCTTAATATCCCCCTCCCCCAAGCTCAGTAACTTTTAGAAAGCCCAGACAAAATAGGATTTTATGTTACTCCTTTCGCATGATTTGCAATCAATGATGCTTTGAAAGAAAAGACCGAAGAACTCCTTAAGACAGAAAGTTAAAAACTCGTCCTACACGAACACTTCAGGCCTATGGAAGAGCTCGCGAAGGGAAAGCGCGTGTTTAAGCCACCGTTGCAATGGTTAGCTGTTCTATTGAACCACACGAAAGCGAGGCAAAATGTTCCAATAACACACGTCGAGAATTAAACCGGTATCTGAGTTGAATAGGGACCTTAAGCAACCACGACGGCAACGGCAGGGAAATCGTCAGTTATAAACTAAATTCGCGTCTTTTAAATTACCTCACAATTATTCCAAATTGTTTAATTTGACTAATTTCCTGAATTGTTTAGGAGGTGAATTCGCAGAGACGATGTTCAAGTTTAGAGAGAGAAAGGAAAATTAACCCTGTCGTGTGTTCATTTTTTACATCAAACATCGAATTTGGTCGATGAGCTGCGATGAGCTGAACACTTGCGAGGTAAATAGATGGAGCTTTCGTTGTATGCAATCTCCAGGCCATTTTGCGGAGAACGGCAAATAAATTTACCAAAGTGTGTAATGCACGTGCAGAGCCATTGTTTTGCTAAGTAATATTTAACTATTGTCAGTAGTTAAAATTGTGTTAATATTGTCTAGTTGAGGTTTCATGTTACGGACACGCGTTCTCGCTTTGATCGCGCCGATCAGTATACGCCGCTTGTTAATTACGTCCGACCGTTTTTGTTTGTTCGCTTTTCTCGCCCACCCTATCATTGCAGCTGTAATTTCCCCAAATGGAAGGACAATAAACTGCCCGAATATGGCCCAAACTGATTTCGCGTACTATTTTATGTATAAATGTATTAATTAAACCTATTGTTTGTTTGTTGTTATTTTTTTTACGTTCTCGTTGCCGTTGCTGAAAAATCTAGGTAAATCTTCGCGTGTCTCCCTCGCGCACCTCGTTCTTTCTTGCGCCCATATTATGTTCATGCGCCTGCTTCGCAGGCTAGAAAAGCCACATCGAGCCACGCTTATTTGTGTCCAAATGTATTAACTTTTGTAAGACTGCATTGATTGTAGTTCTTTCAAATCGCCGGACAGCTAGCTTTTCGCTCTGTTCTGCCGCATGCTTATTGTTTAGTTTGTTTTTCAATT
>JAJLRJ010000001.1:18191733-18291733 GCA_024195265.1 Dendrophyllia cribrosa
ATTTTATTTTATTTCTGTTTTAATATCTTGGGAATTACAAAGAGCACAAGTAATTATTTCGTTACCTAATTTGAATATCACGCATTGCTTGGGGCATAAAGGAATCGTTTGGTAAATTAAAGTTATCACTAAATGTCAGGGGATTGAGGGAAAGAGTTAAAAGAAAAAGCGTATTTGCATACTTGAAAGACCAAAAGTGCGAAGTCTATTACTTGCAGGAAACATATTGTCAAAAACAAGATGAGAAAATTTGGAGCTCCGAATGGGGTGGTAGAATATTTTTTACGCATGGAACTACTCATTCTAAAGGTGCTTGGAGACTAACCAAAGCTTTGAATTAAATAACTACTATCTTCTTTTTGGGTCTGCAATTAATAATATAGAACATCTAAAAACCGATTATAAAAAACTTATAGAAAATCATCTTATCATATACTTGAGACATTATATTATATCTAACAAAGTGTGGGATAATAATCTTGTAGTAAAAGAATTTAAGAACAGTTTTCGAAAGTATTGCAAATCGCTTAGGATAAATAACCCTTTTACATAAATTTTGTAATTATAACTGATGAATTGCTCTGAACTGTATTTCAATTGTACTGTAGCATTTGGAAATATATTTCTAGTGTTAATGTTGTAATTAGTGTAATCAGTGTTAAACTAGTGTAATTAGTGTTTAATCAATGTTAAAGTTTCCCATCAAATAAATAAAAAAATAAAAATAAAAAATAAAACATGGCGGCTTTTATGTTTTTGTACCAAACGCACCCCCCTCCCCCCGTTTCGAAAGCACGCTACGGGCTTGTCCGTACACTACGTCAGTTGATTAGAGTGGTTTTCATAAACCCGCGAAATACACTAGTGCTTATTTAGCACTATTACACTCGAATTCTTTTGTTTTCTCTTGTGTTATCTGACTGTTACACTAATTAATACACTTTGTTTATGAAAACCACTCTATTGGAATTCATATACCTTTTAGTATCAATTTGAAGTGAACAAAGGAACAAAAGAAGTGTTTGGCAATTTCTTTTTTAAAGCCGCTAAATCGGAAAACTCTAATAGGTTGCCGCAATTTCAAAACAAAAGCCCACAAAGCTATCAAAATAATGATCGATAATACGTCACGTGCAGTGACTTTATATCTGATAAAAACACTCTGTGGTGTAAAGTCACTACATTACTACTACTACTCTGTGGTATAAAGTCACTCTGTGGTATAAAGTCACTACACGTATTAATTAATTATCAAAATATCAACTGACACAACTGAATGGTGACTGCATCTTTAATGTTCTTTCAAGTAAGGCCCGGTTCAAACTTTGAACTTCGCATGTGCCGAATCTAATGCAAATGAGAAAACTCTGTTGTTCTTGCTCATTTACATTAGATTCGGCACATGTGAAGTTTAAAGATTGAACCGGGCCTAATTCGATTGCATTACACAGTGGATTTACTTTTGCGCAAAATTAACGTTAATGTCCCTTTTTAGTAGTCATTGAACGGCTTTCGCTATTCTTTTTGCAAACATCTACAAAGAACGTAACTAAACACAAGTGAAACGACTATAATGTAACTTCGGTATCCAAATGTTGAATTTTTGCGTTCAGCTGAAACCACGTAGGTTCATCGCAGGAAATTTATATTCATCATTCTCTGTCGCTAAACAGCAAAAATCATACACCACTTACTAAGCGAGTTGTCTTTAGAATAGCTCTGTTTGGTAGGTTCCTCTTTTCATCTTCAGAGTTTACGGCTCTCAAAACGTTTGACAACAAGAAGCGATGTTGACTCCTTCGGCCAGAGCTCGTATGAGACAAAAGCTGTTTTTTTGGTATGCTAATTTCTTTCTTACGCAAACGAATTCCCAACTCCAGAAACTATGAAAAATACCATAATAGCGGAGCACTAGCCAGGCCGAAGGCCCGGCTGCGGAGCCCCATACTCATAGAACCTATGCCCTCATTTTTCATGGTCATGGCTAGCGGAATGCTTCGCGGGCGCTGTCTGCAACAAAAACATGTGTGTCGGAGATGTGTGTCGCGCAAGGCTAGCGCGCATGCGCGTATGACGCCACACAACATCCGGGATCTTAGCGGAGGACTAGCTCGCTAGCGCGTATGACGTCGCAAAATATGCGCGTACGACGTCATGTTGAAACCAAAGCGAGGCTTTTTTTTCGCGCGGTTACACGGCCGAATGTCACGTCAGCTGGGAAAACACTTTGATGTTTTGCTGTGTTTACTGAGCGGAGAAAAAGGTTTAAATTAAAGTCGTTATTTTCCTGCATTTTTTCGTGGTTTGCTACTCAAGACAGGGATGCTAATTAAGGGATACTCAGGAGCCGCTTTAGTGGAAAAAGAAGAGCTTTTAGGGATAAAATCTTGCTTTGAGGAACTATATACGTTTTTAGCAATGCGAGAGATGGGTTCGTTTTACGGATTTCAGCACCAAAGCGGAGATTTAAAGAATTTCCAAGCACAGTAGTCGCCGGAGGGACTTAAAGGTAAAACAAATTACATTTTTCGATGGAAATTTATCTAGATATCAATCTGTCATTGACTTTTTGTTAATGTGTTCTCGTTAGTTTTGGAGAATTGTTTTTAAACGTGTAGCTTAAATTCAGTTGTATTAATTTCTTGAATTTCATCGAAGACACGGCTCGGCCTCGATGCGCGTTTTCCGTTTTGCTTTTCAACATAAACTAATGGAGATTTGAATAAAATTTATCGAAAGAAGATTGTGTTGTCCATTTTTATGTGTTTGTTCATTCATTACATAGGTTGAAAAGCGATTTTATGTAAACAAAACAAGACTTGAATTTTATTATAGTTCTAACTTCACTCGCGTGGCCGTATGCAAATATGTTTGTATTTTTGGCAATTTTGATTTCCAAATCAGTTTCTCAGGCATTTTTTGACAAGCTACAACTGTATTTTTTAACAGTAGTCGTAATAGTTATTCTAGACGGAGAAAAAGTTGTTTTTGTGAACTTTTGTACGGTCTAAATGTACTGTGCAGACGGTCGGGTAATACTGTTTTTGAGAATTGCTAAAATTGAAAAATAGCCCAATCGTCAATATTAATCTTAATTCTTGTGCTTCCGACCTTTCACCTATTAGTTAAGTTTCATCTTAGTTAAGCTTGTTCAGAGGGTCTTCAGAGGGCGCCGCTGTTAGGCTAAGCCTAACTATATATATTACTCTTTAAAGTGCAGGTTTGGGTGGTGCTTGATGTAAGCCTGATTTTTTCAGCACGAACTGCACGTGCTATGCTTCAACTTCCTGGCAATTTGCATACGCGGTGCACATTTGTATACGAACACTTAATGCTACTTCCTAGCGTTCCTACATGTACTTTGAATTCCATTGTGCCATTCTAACAAAGGAGACTTGAATAATCAAATCCCGGCGAGGCTGAGCCTGCACGTAAAATATTATTATGGTATTTTTCATTGTTTCTAGAGTGAGAAATTGCAAAACTGTACTCAGATAGACAAGATCACTCTTTAAAATATCACCACCTTTCAGTGTCAAAGAAACGCGCATGGATCGCATTTTCAATGAATTTTGTTTATTTTTTTTCATGCGACTGTCTTTTCGATTGAACCTTTATATGTTTTTTTTCTACGTCTACCTTGGTTATCTTGCCCCGTGAGAACATAGTCAAGTACCAGACCACAGTTAGAGAAAACACTCGTGAAAAAAGGCATCAGTTCCTAAACCGCAAACTTATCCAGATTAAAATAATTATTATTTCCACAGTCAAAAAACTTTCGAAATGCCGACCGAGTATAGGATAGAAGTCTGCATCAATGCAAACCTCTGACTGCAACGACTTCTTCGGTATCTTCAGAGGTATTGAGATACTTAAGCCGCGAAACCGGGAACGGAAACAATACTACAAATTCGTGATATAATTTAAAATCGCCTGCAGCCTAAAAACAAAACAAAAACGGTACGTTTTTGAAATTCAGAATACCAGTGCATTTAGCAGTGCTCGGTTAATCCTCGTGTGTTTGGCCTTGTTACGTTTACACTGAAAAGGTAAACTAAAGTCACTCTAGATGTCGAGAAAAAGCTGCACCGGATTTATTTTTTTAACAACAACAAAAATCTTTATTAGTTAGTTATTATAGAGTTTATATACTGGCCTGTTTATAATACTGGCCTGCAGGCCTGCACCGGATTTACAGGTCTTTACAGGCACGCCGCCAGAAACAACTTCAAGCATCACGCTTCAGTGAATGTGCCGACACCTATACAGAACGAATTGAATTCCACTGTAATAATCTGATGGATAATATTGCATCACTTATATATCCGGAAAAAATCCTTCCGTTTCCGCGTTATTTCCGCTAAATCGGAAAACCCTACTGCGGCAGCACTTGGTGAGTTAACTGGGTTATCTTTTTAGTAACCCGGTTAAAATTCTCGTGTGTTTGTAATGAAATAACAGAGTTTATTTTTTTGAGCGGCCGTACTTCAAAAGGTTTAACTTTGAACGTGAGAAATCATGTTATCATTTGCTGGTGAGAGCGGCACAAAACAATACGATTAATGAGTGAAAACAATGCCTCTGCACGTGCATTTTACATATTGTTATTCCCTGCAAAACAACATCGTCAAATGGCCAAATTAGGGACGGACCATTAGATTTTTGAGGGGGGGTTGGGCAATTTTTGGGTGCAGGATATTTTTTTCTACGCTCGAGACTGTGCAGGATTTTTCTTTTTGGCATGATTTGCTTGCATGATATTTTTTTTGCGAGTCTATATGTTTTAATGCCTGATACATATACGTGTTAGGAATACTAGAAAGGCCATACTAGAGACAGGAATACTATAGCAAGTCAGATCTGATGTAACAGCAGCTTGATAGCATAAAGCCTGGCCGCGGTGTTGTAACTGCCCTTACAATTTTCTTTACACCAGCCCCTGTTGATGTTGCTTCCACAGCCCATCGTAGCACACCCAACCATTTTACAATTACAGGGGCGGCGCCGGAAAAATAATGTTGGTGGGGCGAATCTCCTGTGCCGAGCGCCGAAAGCGCGAGCTTCTAGGGGGGTCCGGGGGCATGCTCCCCCGGAAAATTTTTGAAATGAAACTCTCTGAAATGCTATTTCCAGCGCTCCTGAGACCGGAGAAACAGTTTTCAAAGCCATCTTTGAATTCAGTTTAATTCTCATGAAAAGTACATGTACACGAAACACTTTCTGAAACTTGGATGTAACTCCATTTTGGTTGTTTGTTCAAAGTAAATTCGACTGTCACTCGAATATTCTCTGTCAATTTTTTTCAGTATGGAAAAGCATTGGAAACGAATTTTCCAAAGCGATTTTTTTCTGTCATTGGAGGCAGAAAGAAACTGATTTCCAATATCAGCCATGTTCAATTTGTCAGTTAATGCAATGTCTGGATAATGCAATGATTTAATCTTTCTTGTGACATAGTTTGTTCGTAGATATGTCTCGAGCCTTCTTAGGGCAGAGGCCAAGCGCTAACTCAGAGCATTGATGGATTTGTTTGATGGATTTGTTGGTAGCTAGAGTCCAATAGCTGACGTCCGAGTAACTCAAGGGGTATTGAAATGCTTGGTTCACAATATCTAATCTACAGTCTAAAGTCAGTCACAATATCTCCGATGCTAAAATTGTAAGCTTTTGATTAATTAACGAAATATTTATTTTGCAAACTCTAATGCATTAAAGCGCCCCGCCATCAGATCTGGTCAAAGGATGTTGCTACACTATTCATTTTCGCGCGCCGCCATTTTGAGCTGTCGAAAGTTGGTGGGGCAAATGCCCCACCTGCCCCACCGGTAGCGCCGCCCTTGCAATTACAAGCTTGTTGTACAACACATAAACAAAGTATTTCTCATCCATTGAGATATACATGTACCTACAATACCACTGTACAACTATAAAAGAGCCATTCCTTGTGTCAGAAAATATCTTACATGCTTATGAAATAAGCTAAAAAGCCTACAAAGAAACACAACTTACGTCGAGTCAAAAATAAACCATTGTTATTGGCTAAACTAAACAAGCCAATGAAAAGATAGAACATTTGATCCTCCCCACCAAGCGCTCATAAGTCGCTAACATTCTACAACGTCAGTGTGATTTATTTGTGTTCTGACCATCTGCTCCTGGATATAAAATATTGTTCTAAACATATAAAGCTTTGCAGGAATTTTTTTTCTGGGGTTTTTGTTTTGCACGATATTTTTTTTTTGCAGTTCAAGGCCGTGCTCGAATTTTTTTTTGGTATTTGCCCAACCCCCCCCCCCCCCCCCCCCCCCCCCCCCCTCAAAAATCTAATGGTCCGTCCCTTATAGGTTTTGTGGAGAACGTAAACACACGACGGCTTTCCTTTCTCTATTTGAAATTGTAAGTCGTCAATACGAAGGTCTACAGATTTTTTTTTTTTTTATCGAGAATACCAAGTGCCAAGAATACCTGTGGACAGCGACTCGGCGGCCTCCATTGCCTCAGACGCAGAGAACGAGTGCTGCTATACCAGAATGCACCAGGAGTAATGAATGACCAAACACCAAACACCAAACATCAATCGTCGACAGCAACCTTTTTTGATTTAGGTGTATTTCGATGTAACTACAGACGCAAATTGAATAATTTTGATACAGTACAACTCTGATAAAACCAATGAAATTCTGTCTCTTGCATCAGTCTTCTATATGATACGATATTTTAAGCTGATTGGTGCAGTATTTTCCGAGAGTTCACAGGTTTTTCCATTTTTTTATGACGTCATTATGAAAAAAGAGAAAAAGCTTTAACTCATTGAGGACTGTGACTTTTTACGTTTTTGAGTGATTTTCTGCATATAAACGATCCATAGGATTTCGTGACTCCCTATTTGGGGTTACCATGGAAAGTGCTGCTGTTCTAAAACACTGAAGGCTCGAGTTTTCTAGAAACGTCATTCTGACGTAGTGTTTTTGCTTCGATGAGCTATCATAACGGCTCAAACATGGTTTGTATGCGACTTTTGGTAAGTTTACAGCCATTTTTCATCTTTAGTAGCTGCCTGATGAGCATCATTAAGCGTAAAGGTAGCTAAGACACTAAGAGTCCACTTTCTCAAAGAAGCGAGTAAGGTGATGTACTTCGTTTGCGAATTTGGCTTGTTGCTCGTAGAACTGGAAAAATGGCCGCTCCGAAACGAAGTAGCCTTGGGACTCCACTACTGATGATTTTCTTGACCTACCACGGCATATTTTGAAATTTGCGACCACTGAAGAATACAACAAGCGCGAAATTTCGGTGGTAGGTCGGAGTGGCTGTGGACTCTCGCTGTTTCCCCCAGTATAAATATGAAATATGTGGGGGAAGGAACAAACCCTGTCAAAAATTCTCGTTGTTTCCCAGCATGCATTGCGGTCGTGATGTTGAAAATCGAGGCAAGGCCAGGATGCACTAAAACGACAGGCTGTAGCTCGGCCCGGGCAACGAATAAGAGCAAAAACAATCACTTTTAAGATAGGACTAGGACTGAATTTTGCTGTGAATGTCGACTTTTGGGTTTGCAGCGATGATTTCAATAAAAAAAACTGAAGACAAAAACGTGATTTTTGTTGTTTTTCTATGACGTCAAAAACGGTCATTTTTGTTCTTCTCCAAATTCAAACGCTGATATTCTGCGAAAATCGCTGACTTTTTGTGTTAATTGGGTGTCTCAATTTGAAGGATTTTCTAGTCAATGCTCACTGCAATGTTCGCGTGATTGAGAAAGTTGCAATTTTTTAAAGCAGTGGAGTCTTATCGTTCTTCTAAGAACGATTTTGGCCGGGACCGAAACGCTCGAAACGTCAGCTATTTGAATTTTTTTACGGTGGTCAATTTACCTTATCGACTCAGTCGATAAAACTAAATTCTCGTGTTTCATCCCCCCACCGACGCAACACCACAGTTTCTCTAGAAACTAACCACATTCATAAACTGTTTCTACTCCATGACGCACCGCCGCGTTTTAGTCTGCAGTATTCGCCGTTCCGAAGAGGTTGCGCGGGAGATTGGGTCAAGTTACGTGTCGCAAAACATCATAGGGCTGTTTTGAAGGACGCATTTGCTTGAATTTCTCACAGCTTTGTGTTTTGGTTGTTGTAAAATGTGTAAATTTAACTGTTGTGTGCCAGGATGCACAAAGAACTGGAGGAACTCGCCAGATGTAAAGTGTCACACGTTGCCGAGTGATGCTAAAGCGAGGCGTTTCTATAACAAAATTCATACGCAACGAAACTTTGAAGGTGGATGCACAAAACACTAGGATTTGTGGAGATCACTTCCCTGGGGGAGAAAGAATGTGCAGAACTCAACTTCCTTCGATATTTCCTTGGACGGTGACTACTCAAAAGCGACGAGTTATGGAGAAGCGTCCCCCAAAACAGCCCTCGATGATGCTTGGCGACATGTAACTTGATGTCAAGGACAAATGGTGGCATAAGGCTTCCCCTCGGTTGTAAAGTGCCTTTTCCTGATCAATTTGTGACACTGCACGAAGATATTATTGTACATTAAAAATTTGACTATTGATTGGAGAAAATGAAGGTATACGTTATGTGTATGTGTACTTTTGGGGGACTCGCTACCTTTGCGGACTCGCTACTTTTGGGGACTCGCTACTTTCGGAGGGCTCGCTACTTTCGTGGAGGTCGCTACTTTCGGGGGGTTGCTACTTTCGGGGGGTCGTTACTATCGGAACTTCACGGTAGTATTTCAATGATTCCCCCTTATTGGTCTTCGTAACTTTCATGATCCCCCCTTCTATACCAGTAAACACCAGTACCAATGTTAGTGAAGCAGTCACACCAAAATAAACACTAATTGTTGAATTATATGTATGTTTTTGTTTTTGTTGTTTTTAACTACACCTGTACATGTGTCTCTCGCCCGCGTTTATGAAAGATTTTTATTGACTCTTCGATGACTGTTAGAATTGAAAATATAGAACAGTTTTGGTAAACAGGCCAGGTAGACTCAGTATAAAGCCGTTTTAATAGGAATATCATCTTAAGGTGTATATGTGCGTGTATAGAAAGCTCGACAATTATAACGATTGCCTTACCTTATGCACAACCACTACTGATTGGAATTTCATTCATGTTATGTTTATTCCCCAACACCACTACCCCCACCCCCCTCCCCCCCTCCCCACCCCATACATCAATGCAGCAAGTAATAGCAGCTCACTAATGGGCTGGACAGCAGTACGTGATAAACTTGTGATTACAATATTTCGGGTTTGCTTTTGAGTAAAAAGCTGACGTGACAGGACTTAAAGATAAAAGGCAATCATGCAAATAACAAGAAGCCCGGGGGTGGGACTCACATATAAAAATGACGCGGGTGTTCGTCGGACATTTTCGAAAAACACCCTAAAAGGTACCAGAATCTCGTTTGATGGGCGTGGTTCAAAATAATTTTTACGCCTATAATTAAAGAGGTACCAATTCTAAAACAACACTTGGCATCATTCTGTCATAGTTTATCGGCTCCATGCCCTAAAAGGTACCGCGATAATTCTAACGGTGGTCGTTTTCAATTTTAGCACCCTAAGCGGTACCACTCTACAAATTTTGGGGATAACAAGCTTCCAGACTAAGTGTGGTCACCATATGTATGCTCGCGACTCTGTCCTACTGGAATTTCCGCACACATGTTAATTCCCCCGTCCCCGTGAATCAGTTCAGTAAGTTTAAATAGTGGCTCATAAAAGGCCGGTACGTGATAAACTTGTAATCACAATATTTTGGGTTTCCCAGTTTCAAGTAAACAGCTAATATATATATATATGACAGGACTAAAGATGGAGGCGGCTATGCAAATAAGAAGCTCCCAGATTATATATCCTAAGAGTGGCTACTGCAGTTATTAATTTAAAAGTGTATTTCGTGCACCCTTTGCCATTTTTACTTCGATAAACGGTTATCTCCGGTTCGTCAATCTATCCCCCGGTTGCTGAACATTGCCCTTATGTCAGCTTTCGGAAATGCTTAACTATAATCACGTAATTGGTTTTTATGGTTCTTATGTTTCAAGTAGTATTGTGGATTACCAGTCGGCATGGTAGTCGAAACATCTCGTGACATTTTCTCATGTTTATAACTTTCTCTTACCCCACATCCTGTTTTGCAAAGTTGCTCTTTCCCACGAGTATCTCATTCCGATTCATTGAAATCAAAGTACGATGCAAATTTCTATATACAACGGAATTCAAACTAGACTTATAAGGCAGAATAATGAACAACACATGCAAACAAGTTTTCTTTTATGATTGTAAATGCTGGATGGTTGTCGAAACATCTCGTGACACTTCCTCGATCTTGTTTATCGACTTGCTCTTTCGTGCACGGAGTACTCCTGATCTATTGAAATCATTGAGATGATACAAGCAAAGGGAGAAGCTTTTTCTTTGTGGATAAGGGATTCAAACTAGACTTATAAGGTAGAAATAGTGAACAACATATGCAGAGAAGCGTTCTTTTAGGGCTGTAAATGCTATATATTTAACTGAGAAGACATGTCAAATATATTGATCACCAGTTAAACAACAGGACACTGATTTTGTAGCGAACAGTATCATGGCTTAAAATAGCGTGTTATCGTAATTCAAGCCACGGATGTGCGTGCTACAACAGTATTTAACTTCCTTTACAAGTTTCGAAGAAACTTGAACTTAAATATAAATATTAGCCAAGAACCAAAAAAGATTTTGTGTATAACGTGTTTTCACAAATATTTCTTGATGACGTGAGCCGGACCATGATTGAGCGAAATAGGTGATTAGTTATACACGTAAAAGACTATTAAAGTTGTTTACTAAGTAAATGTACTTTCGTTTACGTTGGGGTTTAATTGAGTTGGATTTTATTTCTAATTTACGTCGGTTTTAAATTATATGAACGGTTCAGCGTGAACAATGATGGCAAATGAATTTTTCTCAAAAATAAGAGGGGATTAATCAAATTCTTCTATAAGAAATACATTAGCTAAAATACCGCCAGATAAGGAGAATCTTTAGGCTTTAAGGTCATCTAATATCATTCTACATAAACAACGACTACGAGCTAAGTCTGACCGTCTATAGGGCAGTTTTATTTAAAATATTTCATTATTAACTGAACAAACATTCGGTTTAAATTTCATATTTCTAAGCTTCTTAATACTTGCACCATACACGATTGAACATGTAAAGCCTTGTCTTGCAATTTTGGTATATGTACATAATATTATTAAATCTGTGCGTAGCAATTCAAGTGACAAACTTTTTTTAGCCATTTACAATTTTAAGTAGATCGAGGTACAGTTATAGGAACCGCGCTACAACCTATTTTTTGTTGTTTAATAAAATCCAAGAAAAAATTATTCTAATAAATAGTTTTTAAATTGTTCAAATGGCTCTAACAAGATTAAAATATTTTCAAAGTTAATTTTCACTGCCAAAAAATCAGTTCTTGCAAATTCTCTACTTACAGAAAACAATGCAACTGCTGTCAATGATTTGGAACATGGACCAATATATGCTCAGGCGAAGCCCCTGAATTTGTCACGGAATCTCTACGAAACCAAGCGACCTAGCAATTATTATGATTTATGGGGAGTAGTGACCGAAACGGTTTAACACATTTTATGGAAATTACCGCGGTTTACGCAGCGAATTCTAACCCAAATGCACTCTTATTGTCAACAGGCATAACCTGTTTCAGATGATAGTTACTTCAGGTGCCATATCATGATTATTAATTGTCTTTGTAGTGTCCAATCGTACTCTAGCAATGTTCACAATCTCCATGGACATGGAGTATTCTTGTATTCGTTTCTCTGTATAGCGATTAATGTTCACGCCATGAGTCATGAGAAGAGCAGCGCATTTTAAATCCTTTCTTTTCAAGGCATAATGCAATGCAGGCCATCCTTTGTCATCCTCCAGATTTAAATTCGCACCGTGTTTCACCAGAAATTGCACTGCCTTATAGTTCCCTTCTTGTGCCATCTGGTGTAAAATCGTTCTGCCACCTTTCTTGGCACAGTTCACGTTTGCTCCGAGCCTAACTAACACCTCTGCGCAATCGTAATTTTCTTTCTCCAGCGCTAAGGAAAGCGCAGTCCTCTCTTCAAGGTCTCGCATCTCGGTTGACACACCACTGTTCACGAGGAACTTCGCCAGGTTCACAAACCCGTTTTGAACCGCGCGGTGAAGAATTGTCATTCCTTCTTCGTCAGGAATAGCTGCTGAAGCTTGCAGTGTTTCTTTATCGAGGAGTTTGTTCAGTTCTATGAGCTCTAGCTCATTCTTGTTGTGGTCGGAAATGAGTAAAACGGAAGACTTGGCATTCTTTGGTTGCGCACATGTCAAATCTAAACATTTGCGTACATTATTTTCGTATTGACCCTCCTCATCATCCTCCTCCAAACAGCCGATACCAAAATCTCGCGAGATCCGGATATTTGTGGTTGTAATCCGATTAACACCTCCAAATAACGCGTCCGGTAAAGACGACACTCGTGGCCGATTTGTACAATCTCTTGCTTTTGAGTTCAAGTCAGGTAATTCGCTGGCTCCATCAAAGTCAAAGCCAAAAGTTTGCCTTGTTGGCGACGTGGCCGGTGAACTGAATCTCCGCGGTCTTCGGAAGGTTAAGTGTTGTGGTTTTTTCTTGATGGTGCTTCCTTGATATTCTTCACTACTCAGACTTACTTTTCTCTCTTCTTGTCTCTGCCGTGATTGTTCAGGATTCCGTAAAATGCTTTTCACCGTCCCGTTGGTGGTTGATTGTCCATCGGAGAGAGAACCCTCGCCGCTGTCGCTCGAAATACTTCCATTTCTCATTTTCTTAGTGGGAGCACTCGATTTAGAGAAGCCTTTTCCTTTGAAGGTTTCAGAGAATCTTCTGAAAGACGATGGAATCCGACCGTTCTTCGGTTGACTTTGTTTGATCGATGTTTGGTTTCTTAAATCCCTCAGGCTTGAAGCTTTCAATAGGCCGCTTTGCAGAGCAGAGTAAGAAAGCGGCTGAGAGGTATCCAACACATGGTGCTGGTATCTTGCCATAACGTCCGACTTCATGTGGCTTTCCGATAAATAACACTTCGAAAATGGATAATTTTATTGTCGTATGAAGCCTTTTTGATGCTGGACGTTGTAGTTTGATTGCGAGACAATGCTTGATTTGAAGAACTTGAAATCTGCAAGATTAAGAGAAAATGTGAGCTTTTGTGTTAAACCTCGAGGGAGCTAATTACAAGTGTAAACAAGTGCATCCATGCCAGATTTTTGAAGGTTTACCAAGCAATATTTTAAAGGAGAGTTTATCTGTGAAAAAATATACAACTCACTACCTAAAGATTTCTTTCCGTTTGGTTCTCCTTTTAACAAAGAGTAGCGTTTTGTATCAATGCAATGATTAATTGCCTCTCGAAGCTTTGACGTTAGTAATAAAGGACAACTAATGATACGGTGGGCTAATTTGTTGAAGAGTACATTCTCGTATCAGAGTAGCTCCCAACTGAATAGTTTCAGCCAACCATTTAAGGTTATTAGTACCATTTCTGAATTCCTACCGCTCAACAGACCGGTGACTTAAAGTAGTCTGTAGGTTTAACTGCAAATATGTTTAACAATTGCAAAAAAAACGGCGTTAATCCCTGAAAGGTCACTGGAATAAAATTACCTCTTTCAGTTCAGAGCCACGTACAACTAATGGACACTGTAGCTGTGCACCCTAGCCAGTTCTCAAGACGATCAGTTGCTTCTGTGCGAAGCGACAGTTTTCATTATAAAAAGTCATAGAATCAATTAATGACCGTCAAATATTTCAAACAATGTAAACAAAGAATTCACCTCCCAATCAATATCACAGATCTCGAACATTCAATATTTACATACGAATTGCATATTCATAACAAGTGATGACGTCAGTGAGGTTCAAATTTATCCTGGCGTCCTTGAAAAAGCTGCCAAAATAAGCCCAAGCAATTTCTACATATTTACGTTAATGTCTTGCTTTCTATGAATAGTTATGTTTATAGCTAAAGCACTGATACAACCTTTAAACTCGGATTTGTTATACTGTTGCTAATTTGCTAGTTGCAAAGGCTTGTGCGTGGTTTAAAAGCTGTTAACAAGTTCTTTATTGCCCTAATTACGATATTTGTCACCACGTCAATGAAATGGCTTATCAGCATGTACCTCTTATATTGGTCAGCAGGGATTAAAGATTGTGATTTGTTGGTATAAGAGTTGTACGTTCTTTTCAAAAAAGGAAAGAAAAACACAATCTACGTCAAAACGTTCTTCACTGTGCACGAATCTCTCATAAAAAATTGTCACAGAAAGAATCACGTGACAAAACCCTTAGCTCTCACAGATTGCAAGTTATATTGGCCGACACACAAATTTGTAACCACAAAAAATCGAATGTCTGATAGAAATGCAAAGTAACTTCTAGTATACGTTTAGACAAGGGAAAAGAATGCCTTTTCCAATTGCAAAGCCATTAATCTTCATTAGCTAGTCACAAGTAGCTAGTTTCGCTCTCGGCAGAATAAACTTTATCATTACTTCTGGGTTTCCGTTGTGGTTTTATTCCAATGAACGGCCAATTGGTCTCTTTATATAATCGGAAAGAACCATGAGTCACTATTTGCCCTTATTGTACACCTGCTTTTGTCCTAGTTTTGCTTCATCCCGCAACATCTTATGGATATAGTTCGTGAACTCTGAAATTTTTTGTCGATTCATTTCTTGACTGACCCTGCTATAAAGCTATAAACCATATTTTTCCGCCCCCTTTTGACTTTTTTCCGTGAATAATTACCCAGCCTTTTGTTTTATTCTATCTTTCGATCTCCGTAAGATAAATTGGCAACACGGCTGAGTGAATAACTTTAGCTAAGTGGGGTAAATATATATCGAGTGTGTGAGTCGATAGTAAACAAAACACAGTAACATAGCTACCGGTAAACACAGAGACTCCCAGTCACTATTATGTTTAGATCTGAGACTAATGTGTACAAAAATGTAGCAAATAGTTCCCAGTGTTTATAATTTTTACATTGTTTGCCGTGCACTGGGCCATGCGGGTTGTATTGAACACCTGTTAACAGCTATACCGGTCCGGATGTTAACTTCGCCACAAAAATGAACCAGTGCAATCATTTGAACCGCCATTAGCGAGTCCAATGCTTTTTCAAGTGGAGACGTTTAGAACCCACACTGAGACCGAAAACTACTCTCAACTCTCAAAAGTTCTCGACTAATGCATTACTCTGTCTGCTTAATGCTCCGGCCCAGACTTAATATTATAGTAGACTACCCTGATTCCTCATCCATACATATCTACGGCATAGAGTAAATGAGAGATGCCTTGATGTAATTTGGGGACTCGCTTGAGCCATTAGAGAACTGCATAGGCACACGAATCTTACGACAACCGCGTACCGTAGAGCCGAACTAATCGCACTCGTGTAGGCGTTTCATTCAGAACGCTGTATCACTAAATCATAAGTACGAACTGAGATATTATAAAGCAAAATTCAAAGTTACCTCTCCTATGTCCTACTCAAAGAGACATGTCAGTGGAATCTTTCATTCCAAGGGCAGCAAGGCTTGTCATTGCTTAGTCAGTGTTCTCAAATATAGTAATATTACTTTATATAAATATTCATATTTTTAAAAGGGTGACTCAGTAAAATTATAACAATAATTATTATCAATATACGCGGCCAAATAAGAAACTGCCTTCGAGAAAACACGCGTGAGTGGCGGGCGATATTGAATTTGACGGGCTGCAAACGCATTTACGGCCCTGTTTCTGTTAAACATTTTTTTCTTATTAAATGAATTTGTACGATTTGGCCTTGTGTATTGATAATAATGATAATCACATGACTTTTGTCGGGCATATAGTTTATTTGTGTCCCTCGTAGCATCATTTGCACCCTCGCTCCGCTCGGCGCAAATGATGCTACTCGGGCCACAAATAAACTATATGCCCTCCAAAAGTCATGTGATTGTCCTATTCCTGTTATCACATTATTGTATACAACTGAGGATGATCGAGACACACCTAAACGAAACACTCGAAAACTGACTGACTCTACTACAAAATATATCCCACTGAAGCTCTATTTGAACTGAGCCAAATACACATGAAGATTTCTAATTAGTAAAATAATATAAATTTAGTGGATAGTTATTGATTGCATACCCTATGTTATACTGATTTCTGTACTGGTCGACCTTGGAACAAGTTTTTGGTTCGATAGACTGAAACGTAGTGAAAGCAGCCCACTAACTAGTTCCGCACTGTAGTGTGGAGTTAAAACATGCACTTATTAGTTGGCTCACAACAGTTTCGAGTAATTTCCAGCACTTACAGTTGTGGCCATCTGTTTGATACCTTTACAAAAGAATCAACTGATAAAGAATTGTAGTATATAGTGATCCATCAAAGCACAAATGAAGGAAAATACTGGGAACTATTGCGAGCCACCTTAACCAATAATGAATCAACTATAGACTAATTTATAACAGTGATATGTAGCTGTCTCTTTTCCGTGAAGTTCCATTCACTGAACGTACTTTTGTATATAACGCAATCATTTGGAGTTGAGATTAGTTATGTTTGACTGTAACAATGCTTAGCTGTGAATTTGAAGAAAAGGAAACCTTGTTTTAGTTATCATCTTAATTATTCTCTGTTTGTTTAAAACTTAGCTAAACAGATAGATTAAAATTTTTGTAGATGTATTAGTAAACAAACAAATGTTTACAATAAAATATGCAGAATCCACGAAAACTAACAAGGATCATCAAGGACAAGTAATGCGCCGAAAAATTCGAAAAATCCTATTTGTGATCTAGAAGTTAAATAAACACGAAAAGCTGAGTTGAATAGAATTCCAGTCATGTTTCAGACATGTTCTTTTCTTTTGATCCAAAGGCCGTTAACTACTTTGATTGACAAAACGAGATATTGGACTGATTTTGTCTCAATTCGTTGATGCTGCTGAGTGAAATAACATGTTATGTTTTCTAACCAAGGCCCAAACTTCATACAACGAATCAATGTGATCAGTGACTTCGGATATTGAGTGAATTCGTTTCTGTTTACAAATTAATTATTCATACATTTGATGCTGAGATATTTTTTGAATATTAATTCAGTCACTAGTTTTAGGTGGAATTCAAATAGAAAAAAAGAAAACTAATTTTGTCTCATCAGTTTTACTTAACGATACAGGAACAATATAATGTTCAAAGTTAAGGCGGATATTTTCCTGCACTTAAAATCAAGGAAGAGTATAATAATATAACTTCCTAAAACACCTGAAGCCATTTTCAATATTGTCAAAGAGTTCTAAATGCATTCAAATTCAGAGCATTCATTGTTACGAAACCGTGAAACATTCAAGCGTTTTGAATTGTTGTAGAAACAAAAGTAGAAATGGCAAAAAGAAATATTTAAGAAATAAAATGAATACAGTCGAGGCTTCCGTAAGACGCCCTTAAGGGAACCAGAAAAAAGTGGCCTTTAAAATCGGAGCTGACCGCTTACGGGAATGTTTCTCATAAGAGTTCAAAGTTTTGTCAAGGCGGCCGTAACTAGAGCTGTCCGCTTACAACTTTGACCGAAAACAAAAAATCAAAGGTATCGCGTGGTTAAAATACATGTTTTTTGATGTGACACAATTCAGCTGATCATTCAACAGTTTTCTAAATTTTAAGCTTAGCTATAAGCACCGAGCCACAGCTGCTAAAATGAGAGAATCATGCCACATCACATTCACCGGCCGAAGGATATTTCTCAAGTAGGAACAGTTAAACTGGAATAAAATAGCACTTATTTCCTCATTTAAATTCACCCTAAGACAAAAATTAAGGACGAACGTAACTTCCTGCAATCATTTCTTATCTCACCACACAATCTTGCACCATTGAATTCTTTTGATTTTACTCTAAACATTCCGTGTGCCAGCTACAGGTCGATTGTCTTATAAACAAAAGTAGAGCTTTCCAAAGAAAGAGCCTTTGAAAGGAAAAGAATGGCAGAAAATCGAATATGACACGTACGTCGTTTAGCTTCGTTTTTTCGAACATGAATTTCTGAAATATAATTTCGTGGAAACATTAGCCTTGCCATGTCATTCTTACAGCTTGAGTTTAGTTCTCTCTTAAGTTGCTGAAGTGCAGTCGGTTTCCACTGTTCGTCTACTTGGATTTTTCAGAACTGAATCAGTCCCTTAGACATATTTATACTCAGTGTATTACTATTTGTTTGAACTTCACGTAGTTCAAAAAGACGTCCCCGTATTGGGACACTTCGACTTAACAATTGAGATTGAAAGAGTGTCCTCTGAAAGTTTTACTTTAAGAGTTATTGGGGTTATTTCTTTTTCCGTGAAGTTTGCCCGGAGGTTTTGCTCTGTTGTGATTAGTGATTTTTAGTTCAGTTCAAGAACTTTAAACATGCTCGTGAATACAATTCTTTTACTTTAACTTGAGCCGTGAAACAAATGCTGTTTATTTGTGTGAACATGAAAGAACTTTTGCGATTTAATTCGTGACACGTGAAAAGGTCTGATCTTTTTACGTGATTGAATTTCGCAAGGGGTTATAGGGGACCCTCTTGGAACGATTGGACCAATTGATCCAACACGGCCTTTTTGTTACTCAATGTAAAGGAAATTAACATCATCAGGGGCTTATAGTGTACATAGCAGAAACACAACTATTAACGAATAGGTTGCGATAAACTGCATTATGTTTGAAGTGTTCACCACGAAGAAAGTCCGGCAATACAGTGAAGATATATTACAAAACTTGCCACTGTTATATATTATTGACGATGAGAGTGCTTATTTACCTACCAAACAGGATGTTTGACTATCAGTGTCCCATAGATTTAAGCTTCGGTCTTTCAGCTTAATTTCTTCTTTAACTACTGAAATTTTCCATGGTGATCTGAAAACAAATTTGTGCTCCTTGATTATACGACTTAACCCTATAAAAAGCTGTCAAGTCCAACTTTGAATTGTTCTTTTCTTTGAAAAGTATTCAAGGACGGACGGAAAACACTCATGACAAAGTTTTATGACGTAAAACAATATTCAATCAGCCTTTAGTTTCTTCCTGTATAGAGCTAAATAATAAATTAAAGGCATTATTTCGCAACAACATTCAATAAACATAATTACTTAGTTTATGCTGTGTTTCATGGCATGATCGCAAAATAAATAATAATAATTTGAGAGTATGATGCATCAATGACCGGAGGTGACGAACATAATTATGCAAAGAGACAAATAATTGTGCTTAACTACTTCCAGTTAATTTTGTAGATTGTTTAAGAGCAAGAATACCTTAAAACAAAAGATTCCTTTTATAAGAACAGTTCCCTCGTCAACATATTGCTCAATATAAATTGTCTCACGTACAAAATAAGCAGATTAAAATTTCATACATAAAAAAATAACGATGGTGTACTCGCTAGCTTTTAAATAAACATTTTACTTTTTATGTTGTTTAGCCTTTAAGAAGTATGTTTCAATTTTCTACTCAATTTAAGCAATTAAGTTCATTTTTTATGCGTCTGTTCATAAATTTAGTCAACTTTGTACATGTGAAAGCTGCGATCGATCGACGAATCGAACGCTATGAAAAAGTCTAGAGAAGGGAGGAAATGCCGCGAAGATGCGATCGCCACAGAAACTTAATTTCGTCTTCATAATTCGAAGAATCACAGCCTCGTGAACTAAACATTTAATTAGAATACCTCAAAAATAGTTTGCAGCGTTGGGATTTCGAAATTAACCTCTATTCCAGTTCAAAATTACGTTAAAATTATCCGCTGAAACACGGTTCAGTTGATATTTTAGTGACAGCTCTTCGAATTTCCCACTCTCCATCGATTTCTTTTCTACATTTAGAACTATCTTTCCGCTCCAAAGTTGAATTTTAGATTCTGGTGTTTCCAATCCCATGTCTTTTTTACGATTTTCTTGTTAAAGAATTCTAGATTTGACGTAGAATTTTCAATATATTGACAAAGAGAAAGTTTGGCAAGTTTAAGCCGTCTGTACTTTCATTTCAAATAAAAATTAGCCGCCCAGAACGCTATAATTCGCAAGAATATAATTGTTAAAATAAAAATAAAAATAATTACGTAAAATAAATGTTAGCCCTGAAGTTAGATTTGCTTCGAAGGACCAAATTCCGGAATAAAAAAAAAAAGAATACAACAGACTATAGTTTTGTTGATATAAAGTTAGCTAAAGTTCGAGATAAATTGCATACGAAAATTATTGAACCCACCCTCGGTTTGGTCATAAAGTTGTTCACTCGTAGAGGTGCTCTGTATTTAATATGGTTACGTCTCGCAAAAAAAAAAAATTAACAATCTAAACTTTTAACTTCTCTCTGTAAAAAAACATTTTCATACTTTGGAATTCACTATTAAGTTAATGAGTTGTAAAATTATCAAACTACCTCTAACCTGTGTAACCTTGCTTTTTTTAAAAATACTTTTTATTGTTTTTACAGTCTAGGGATTTTCCTGTATAATTATCTAATTCAGGGTTAAGAATATATTTTAATGTCTATGGTTGCTGACCACATCAAATACAATAGGCGCCGGTGTGGATATGAATAGTTACAACGTTTTCATTTCACGAGGGTGGTCGCCTGGTCGCTACGTTTTTCCTCATTTAAATTCACCCTAAGACAATGAAAAGTTTGGGACAAACGTAACTCCCTGTAATCATTTCTTTATCTCGACCACAGAATCTAACACTATAATTTTTTTTTATATTTTACTCTAAAAATTCGTTAACCCAGCCAGTGCAGGTTAATTGTCACAACAAAAATAGATTTTTCCAGAGAAACAGCCTGAGAAATCAAAAGAATGGCAGATAATCGAATAAGTCACGTACGTGTTTGTTTGCTCAAACAAATCGGGTATTTTTTTAGTTAATATTGGTTTATTTCATGAATTTCTGATGTAAAATGTCGTTGATCAGCGGATATAACATCCTTAATAGAGCTATACAGTTCAGCACTCTAGTTGTCGAAGATCTAACCCTAAAATCGCATTCCATACATATACTGTTAGTGCGCTTGGATTTTTCTGCGTGTTCTGTCACCAACACTGAACCGGAATTGAATTTCGTTGGTACGTCGGGGCATATTATTCAGTTTATTATCATTTGTGTTCTGTTGTAGCCTACGTAGGCTCGTACTTCTATTGCGACACTTTGACTGAACCAATCCAAATTTAAATTTAACTGACGTTGAAACGGTCGGACCCAATGAACCAACACGGCCTTCTTCCCTTGCTCAAAATGAAAGCAGGCCCCGGTTTTTCAAAAGGTGGATAGCGCTATGCACCAGATAAGTCACTATCCAGTGGATAAGTATTAAAAAAATCCGCTGGATAGTGATTTATCCGGTGGATATCCATCTTTTGAACAACCGAGGCCAGGGGCTTAGGGACACACTTAGGTTTGAAATTGTATTTGTAGTGACAATGTAGTTTGTCAAGTTTTTCTAAATAGGATCATATAATTGACCATGACAATGCTAGTCGGGTATTTACCTACCAAGCAGAATGTTTAGAAGTTATTCCATCTGAGATGTAATCTTCGGTCTTCGATCTCAAACTGACAGTTTTGTTCTCCGTGACTTACAGGACTTAACCTTCAGTAACAAGCTATCAAACCCAATCTTTTGTTCTTTTTTTTATATTAAGTCCTTCACAAAGGCCTGCCATTTTCAAGGGCGATATAAAACACTCAAACTTTTATGACGCAAATCAAATTTCAATTAGCCTTCATATTTTTTGTATAAGACATAATGCCTTGAAACAAAAGATGTCTTTTATAAAAAAAAAGAACAGTAATGCCTCGTCAAAATAGTGCTCAATATAAATTGCTTCACGTACAAATTAAAATGACCGGACAAAAATGCCTTTTTAAAGGAAGTACGCATAGCACACATAAAAAATAACAATCGCGTACTTGCTAGCTTTCAACTGTAAAATCCACTTATTTATTTTATTAATATTCACTTTTTTTTATTTATTAAGCTTTTATCAGTTTTATTGGCATCCGGCGATAAAGGCTTAATAAATAAAAAAAAGTGAATATTAATAAAATAAATAAGTGGATTTTACAGTTGAAAGCTAGCATATCGCAAGCCGAATGTAGCAATATTCAATTCGGCGAATTTTATATTCAAGTTTGTATTCTGTATTCAACTATATGTTTAATATTCAACTTTTATTCAACATTCAACGCATTATTTAACATTCAACACATTATTTAACATTCAACTATTCATTTAACATTCAACTATTCATTATACATTCAACTATTCATTCAACATTCAACTATTCATTTAACATTCAACTATTCATTTAACATTCAACTTTTCATTCAACATTCAACTTTTCATTCAACATTCAACTTTCATGAGCCCTCACTATTTCTGGCCAGTGACACAAAGCAGTGCTCGGGAAGGTACTGTACTCCATATATGATATTTATTCACAAACATGGCGGCAGTGCCGGTCGCGGAAATGACGACCCATGAAGAAGATGACACAAGGCTCGACTTCGATGTGGAGGCTGATCTGCCAAGATTTCTTTCCTCGGTTCTTCAAAAAGCTGACCACATTTCTCAGACAAATGTGAATGACGAAATTGTGGAGCAGCATATCGTTGTTGTTGACCAAACGGTCAGTTTACTTCGTACACTCTGAGACGGCTTGTCGAATATCAACGCAGATGACAAACAAACCTTGGACAACCTCTCATCAGCTTTCAGTGTTGTTTTATCTGCTCTGCAGCAATGTTTAGCCATGGCAAATAACTTGTAAACAGTCAAAAGCCTGTTTACACTGATACGATTTTTGATGCGATTTTTGTCGCGCTCTCCAATGCAACTTTTGTCGCAAGTGTAAACTAGCGGCGATTTCCTGTGCGATTCGGGTGCGACATTTGCTTTGATTTACTGTGATTTCCCAAAAATCGTCGCCAAGTTGCATCAAGTTGCCTCTGCGACATCGCGCGAGAAATCGTGGCGCCCAAACCGCACTGAAATCGCCGCCCGTTTACACATGCGATTTGAAGATGCAACTTGCGCGCGACAAAAATTGCATCGACAAGTGCGACAAAAATTGCACAAAAAATCGCCTATGTAAACGGGCCTTTAGTGACCCATTAACTTTGATGGCGATATCGTCAGGAAGATGACAGACTTCTGAAACTCGTCTATTTCTTGACAGAACGTACGTCAACGTTAAATGGCAAGGCAAGCGGCATTCCTTGAATGAAAACCCGTTGAGATTCTGACCTTAAGCCCTGGCACAACGAAAAGCTTTTTGGCTGCTTTTTACGAAGGCAAGGTGAAGGAGTTGTCTTGTGCAGCCAAATGGAAAGAGATCCATCTTGAAGCTATTTTCAGCTGTATTTGCTTTCGCATCACTGAGCAATATTTTAGTTTTAAAACTAATATTTTTTAATAGTTTATCTGACTTCTCTGCAAACATTTTTTTTCACACATATCGTGTTTGCAAACAATTTATTTTGTCTTTTCAAGCCCTGCAAACAATTTTTTTCAATATTTCTCATCCCCACCTTCAGAAAAATAATGGCCATCCCTAAGTAAGACAAGTAAGCCTAGAAGTATTATATACCGGTACAATATATGTCCCCATACATGAAGTACCTACCCTTCTCCTGCTATGTGTCACTGGCCAGAAATAGAGAGGGCTCTTGAAAGTTGAATGTTAAATGACGTGTTGAATGTTGAATGAAAAGTTGAATGTTGAATGAATAGTTGAATGTTGAATGAATAGTTGAATGTTAAATGAATAGTTGAATGTTAAATGAATAGTTGAATGTTAAATGAATAGTTGAATGTTAAATGAATAGTTGAATGTTAAATGAATAGTTGAATGTTAAATAATGTGTTGAATGTTAAATAATGCGTTGAATGTTGAATAAAAGTTGAATATTAAACATATAGTTGAATACAGAATACAAACTTGAATATAAAATTCGACGAATTGAATATTGCTACGTTCGGCTTGCCATCCCGGTGACTTCGCTCCATGGTTATTTCGCTTCTGGTCAGATCGCCTCGCCAAAAAGTTACATCGCTCCATACGAGCAGTTAGAAGTTATTTCGCTACGTGTTGCAAACATGTTCATTATATTTACCACTCAATTCAACAAATTTAGGTCAGTTTTTCATGCGTCTGTCCTCTTATTGATCAACAATTTCGTCATAACAATGTGAAAGTTGGTGCAGTGGATCAACGAACGAACGCTATCTAGATAAGGGAAAAATGCTTAAGAGATGTGATCACAAAATACGCTGAATTACATCGCCATAATTCGGAGAATCACCAGCTCATCAATTGACCACAAAAATAAAATTATTTTCTTATTTAAGAATTCTAGATTTGACGTAGAATGTTCGAGGTTTAACCATCGATAACACAAGTTTTGTATGTCTGTACTTTCATTTAGAATAAACGTAATTAACGTCAGTTCAAAGTAAGGTTTCTTTCGAAGGGCCTATTCCTGAATAAGAAATAATATAGAATAGGATGTGTAGTTTCTAATAACTTTTACTGTATATTACCGCCCCTCCCTTCAAGAGGCTGTACACAGGCTTACATAAGCCGACACAAAGGTAGCTCAAGTTGAACCCACCCTCGGTTTGGCCATTAAGTTGTTCATTCGCCTGCCTTCAGTTATCGTGGACGTGCTCAGTATTTCAATATATTGTTACATCTCTCAAAACATTTTCCGCCAAACTGAACAATCTAAACTCCAAACGTCTCTAAACATTTTATTATTTTCATATTCTGGAATTCACTGAGTCATGATGTGCAAAATTAACTACCTCTGACCTTTATAACCTTGCTTTTTAAATACTTTCATTCCTTTCACAGTCTAGTGTTTTTCCCTGTGTAATTATCGAATCCAGGGCTAACTTTACGTCTAGCCATGGACATCAAACATAATAGGCGCCGGCGTAGATATAAATAGTCCAATATTTTACTCACTTTTGACTCATTTGGGAATACATACATGGATAACAAAAGGCTTATCAGCTATTAAAGAGAAAACTAAGCAATCAATTTTAAAACATTCCATTCAAGATAAATAAGTACAAGAAGAAATTTTTGCAAATACTATAGAAGTTCTCGACCACCTTGGGAATTTGAAGAAACGTGGTTAGCAACGAGAGCTATTTGTTATACAGGAGCATTCAGTCATAAAGTTCAGTTCTACTGGTTTCAGCAAACAGTAGGTTTCATGTGGGGGCTCGCTGAGAGAAGGAGCGGATCGCTAATTGCATGACAGTGATCGTAAGAAGATTTTCGACTGTATATTTATTCTCATGTCTGCACCATTTTTCCAGATAACAAATCTATTTCCACAAAAAAAAGGACACATTGATTCGCCAAAAAAGTACTGAGACAAAACATACAAAAACAGTGACCTAGCAACTGCCGGAATTTTTAGTCTCCTACGCAGCCGTTTTTAGCTAGGGTCGTCACGCATGACGGCTGCGTAGGAGAATGATCAATTTTCTTTTAGTTCTGAAATGAGATGTACAGCATTGAGAGGATTAAATAAAAACATTGGACCTTCATCCTTACTGCTACTACAATTTCATTTTATATTCGTGTTAGTCATCAATTCAATAAAGAGTGGAAATAGACCTTAATTTCTTTTAAAAGCATCGTTAAAACGAGTAGCGACGTGCGTTGACTTCTCTACACTAAAATGGTTCTGTATAAGTTTTACAACAATTTTATCCAACGGTTCCATGAGAAAGCAATGCTCGGTAGCTTTCATTTGAATGTCACAGTGTATTATTATGTCTTATTCAATGGGTCAGAACATTTAGAAGTGTATTAAGAATTCAGTTAATAATTCACTAATTCAAAGGAACTATGTCTACGCATTCAAAAGTAACCACATTAAATGACCAAATGCATTCAAATTTGACTCCCGATCTGGGAGTTCGTTTCACTGAGTTGTTCTCTCTCGTATATAAATGATATATAGTGAAAACAAATTAAAACTCGTTTGAATCGCTTTACGACATAAAACATCACGTATAAACAAGCAATGCACCACGGATGCAGTGAAACCACTTTTGTATTGCTATCTTTATTTCTTAATCCTTCATTAATTTTTCATTTTACGAGATACAATTTCAAAGTACATTTTTCTCCACTTTCTTTCAGAGAAACCCTGGTGTGAAAAGACAATCTCACGACTAGGCCGCAGAAGTAAAAAATATCACAAATTTATAATACTATCAATCTTTTCCGTTCCCTTTCTTTCATTTATGAGCATGAGGCACTAAATTCTAACGATGTCGTTCAAGTTGTTGTTGTTTGGAGCAACTAACGCCACTGACAGGTCTGCAATGAAAAGAAGTGCTTTCCCTGATGGTATTAAGATTCTGCGCAAAGAATCACTGAGTGTGACAGTCAACTAAAAGTAATGGCCCTTTGCTTTTTGTAATAATAACAGCTGAGACTTTTAAAGGAGTAACTGAAGGGTTATCTATTAATGTGCTTGCACCGAAAGCTGCAGAGCAAAATCGCGTGAAATGCAACATGCAACATGCAAGATGAGCCACAGCTACGATCATCATCAGAGACAACTACTATCAGCTGGTGCTATTTATCAATCATTCCACTAAGTAGATCCATTATTGACCTACACTGTACTAATATCCAATACCTTGCACTGCGTGATTGCACTTAACCGTTCAAGATTACGTTTCTATTCACAAGTATTGGATTAATTTTGTTATTTTTTTAAGTGATTAATGTTTCTAAATCCATTGCGTATCCCAAAAGGAATTATTCTATTAACATCCTAATCAATTTTGGTAAACAAAACAGCAGAAAATGCTGAAATAGACTTATACACATGTTTTACTTTTAGCTGTGTGCTACCAAGACAAAATAAATTATTGCAAAAGCAACATTTGTTTCTTCTTACCTTGAAGAATTTTTCTGCTATGAGCCTGCTATATCCGTCTTCCAACAGCTTCCTTTGATAAATTGTCTTTGTTTGCCTTTGCGTTCTTTTTAATGCCAAACAAGTCAACCAAGGTAGGCCAATTGTGACTCAGAAGGGGTTCCCTTTTGTTCGCATTCGTCACGTCCAACAGTGTCGCGATAATTGAAGTAAACATGTCAGTCATAATCGATCACTATCTACTGCGCAAAACATGTAAAGAAAGAACAGCTATTCCGCTTTCTTACATACGTCACCTAGTGCTTCAAGCGTGGCATGTCATAATTATATCTACAGGGCTTTTACAGCCTTGAACTAGACTAGTACAAAAGGCAGTGGACATATATGAGCAATTTTGTAGTTCAAAAAGTATCCTTGTAACCTAAGCTAAAGTTGGATTGTCACTGTATTTGCACTTCTCTCTTTTTTAATCGCATAGTTGTGAGGCTAGGGTGGGGAGGGGTGGGGTGTATTAATCCTCTGTACAAGCCATTTGTGTAAATATTATATAGTTTTCAACTTTTTTGGTCTGAAATGGGGAAAGGCTTTCAAAGGCGGTAGTATTTAGGGTTAGGTCTGAAAATAAGGTACGGGACAAAAATATATAAGGAAACGACAAGTTTAGAACTTTAGGTGACATTATGACCTCCAGAAAAATTCCCGCTGGACCGTGCAGGTGACAGTTTAATTATTGTTGCTAAATATAACTGTCTTCATCAGTAGCAATATTCAAACAGTCAGCAGAAGATGAAAAATGAGATGTCAAAAAATTTAACTTCGCCAGCGTTTCCGAACGAAGAGGATGTTAAACGTGCTTCAAATAGTTGTCAGTTTAGAAGCGATAAACAGTTTCTCGCGATCGTTTGAACGATTTCAAACTGATACTGCTTATTTTGAAAAGTTATTCAGCTGTTATTCCAAGTGATATCGTATGATAAGGGGTCTCCGGGGGATTGGGGGAGGGGCATATGTGCGGCCCAATGAGTATTGTTTTCGAGCCATTTTGGTCTTAAAATGGTATGTTTTATCTCTGTTTTGAAAATGGGTATACCATTTTGAATTGGAAATTGATCTCACCAAGAATTTCACCATCCTTAAAAAATGCACGAACAAGTTTGACTGTCTCGTCTATGAGGTGTTTTTTATTCACAAACTGAGACCAAGTCTCAATGTTCAAAGTGACTCAATTCGTGCGACAGTTTTTACATTGTTTTAATTATTTCTTGTTGCATGCTTTTATTGTCAGTTTTTAACACCCCGTTTTTCATATTTCACTTCTTTGTTCAACCATATATTTAGTACTTATGTAAATTCTTATTCTCACTTTTCCTTGATAATGACCGTAGAACGGTCGAAACGTCGCGTTTTAATCCCACTCGTTTTTATTACAAAAATTGGAACTTATACCTAAAAATGGTTTAGGAAAATCGTAGGAAATGGGTTAGGGTCCCACCCCCACGCCAGCAAGAGGGGTATGGCTACGTTACAAACTGCACGAGATCTGTTAAATGTTCATAGATCCCGATAATTTATTCCTGGTAAACAAGTGTAGACAAAATGAGTACGTGTCTTCCGAATTCACTGGAGTTAGTAAATATTTGTTTTTTGCATTGTGTTTGCTTAACCGGTTGGTTTGACCGCCTCGTTTTCATTTCCTGTCGGGCTCATATCCCAAACCACGGCCGGTAATCAAACCGGCTGAGGTCTAATTGGTGGGAAAATAACTTACGACGTGCTCCAGCTAAACGTAGTACCACAAAACATGCTGTTTATCAACCGCTAAAGTAGAAAAACAAACTTCATATCGTGACTCGGCTTCCGCACGTTTTTCTCACGTTTAGCGCGCGCTTTATTGTGTTTACTTAGAGTTCTGGTTAGTTCATTACGTTATTTAGTTCCCTCTGATTGATCAAATTACTTCAGTAAACGCTAAGTGCTCACATTGAAATCACTATTCTTGTTTCCAACCTCGTAGTTGTTCGTATGAACATTTGTTAAGTAATTACAAATGGATATTAACCGGCAGTGTTCTCTTCTCTTGCGCTTTCTTCACGTTTGAACAAAGGTAAAAGGGTCCGAATGAAATAAACTGTAGCAACTATATGATCTGTATGCTACGAGGGCTCTGAAACAAGAAATTATCGTGAAATTTTGGCTAAATACGGTTCCCAATAAGGCCATAATTTGATCTGATAATTAAACACCTACATTCAGACCCCGGGGTAAAGCAAGCCCGAAAACGCAAGAGCAATCAAGCAAAACTTTATTACATTTCCAGGTGTAGTTATTTCGCATGCATTTGGAGCCTACGCGTGCGCTGACTTAACCGTAAATGATATTAAAAAAGATTAAGACAAGAAAAACATTCCTGTACCCCTTTTTCAATTGATGACTTCAGGCGTAGGATTATTAGATATAACGTTCATGAATAGGAAATCTATGCTGAACTTAGGTTGTTAACAAGTGGAAACAAGCTATTATTGCGTCTTTTTCATTAATTTGAACTACATTGAACGAAATGCAAGTACTCTGCTTGGGTAGACTGATTAGTTTTTTGTGCAATGATATGCGTGAGCAGTCTTTACTATAAAGGTGCGTTGCCTAGTTACAAAACGACTGTTTACGGTCTGGTATGAGATCTCACTGCGAGAGCTCAAATACATGCAAATAGTGTATCTGCACGATGCAATGGAACAAAAGTCCCTGTCCTTTCTGTCTTAACCGATATTGTACCTCTGAAACCATGTAGTTTGCCTTTCTTTTTTCTTCCTATTTTTTCTTTTAATTTCCCAGTTTTCCAAACTTCAACAACTATAACTTTTGAAACAAACAACCTAATTCACAATATGCAAAAGAATCCCTTTGGTTTTACAAAAATTCCGTCTCGGTCGTCCGTCGTCTCCTTTTGTCATATGCTTTTAGCAGAGCTAGAAACCTTGCTGACTCACAATTGTGCCATAAATTCAAATGATAGGTAAAATTGTGAATGTTTAAATTGTTCAAAAAGTTGAATTTTACTTGGAACCTTTAATTCTTCGACTGCTTCCGCGATCCGCCGTAAATGTTGTGTGTGAAATCCTGCAAAATTAACTGGCGATCGGAATTTCCGGAAATTTTTCTTAAATGGTAAACAACCAGCCGAAGGCAGAGAAACTGCTTTTTGTCGTCTTTTTTGTCTTTCTTCTTGAAAGTACAGAGTACTGAGTACTGTTCCCTGAGTTTTTTTGATTCTCCTAGCCTCTACTCCGCATTGAAAGACCAAAGGAAAATATATTTTCTAACTCGAAAAAAATGTTCTTGCACTTGTAAGTACATACGTATTGCATTCGATTCACTGTGTATTTTTAACAAATGAATGTAGTGCGGACAAAACACTATGGGAAACGACCGCTCGAAGGAAATGATACCACCACATTTTGTGGTGGTATCATGTAAACAAATGCAGAGCCTTAAGAGGGAACCGGAGTGAACTCGCCCCGGCGCGAAAGTCGCCCCGGTGTCATGTAAACACCCCCTAAGTCTTTGCAGGGATTGTTACTTCGTCTCATACTCTGCCTTACGGTACATCTAACAAAAGAGCAACCGACAACTTGTGTAGCTTGCGAATGCCCATGTAAATATATATGGATTTCACAACAATGCTGACTTTAGATAGAATAACAGTTATTTGACTTGAGCAAAAATCGAGACTATTAATTCATTAGGACTGAATTGCTACGTTTTCAGCAACAAAATACCTTATTATTCAAAAGACGAAGTGAGTTTATGTTCATTTGCATCGGATCTAGTTTATTGTAAGTTTAGTTGGTAGTAAAATTGTTAAATTTTGCAATGTAGCCGGCTCAGCAGACTGAAGAACCATCAATACGGCTGGAATGAGCGCCTTAAAATTAGCAATCCTTGTAAATTGGAGCGTTGTATCGTATCTAGAAGCAGAACTATTTATGTTTTACATGGCGGTAGCAATTTCTCGCATACCGATTCGCGTACCACATTACAAATAATGGCAAACATTTGATTTTGAGCTCACCTGAGGTCATCACCACGTGCGATTTGGTAGAAAATTGACGTTCGCGTTGGTTTTTCTCTCTCATTTCTGCTAGGGCCGTGCTGACGAGACCCAACCAGGTCGAAACAGTTGTCCACGGTTGCATTTTGGCTTTGAGTTTGGGCGATATCATGTCGTCGCGTTAAATGTTCTACGTAGTATCAGCCTTGCTTACTTTATTTGTGTTTACATTTTTGGCTAACAAGATCTTCTCTAGTTCCTACGTATACCAGCAGCATTTTTGTTCGTGGCCCTTTGTTTCTTATTCGTATTACAAACACTTCTAAATTCATTAAGCTAAGCTGTTCGGCTTCTCGAGGCAAGATATATATAACGCACACAAGGTTTGTAAATTTTAAGACGCTCTTCCAGCTGTGTCGATGGTTTTTCCGTCCAAGCCGAAATGACAAATTTAATAAATTTTCGACGTGGTCTATTAAATTTACTTTGTATCTTACTGCTCATTGAACACACGAATGGCCAGATTGTTGCCAGTTATTGTAGCCAGAGTAAGAAATCTCGAGTTCGCTTTTAAACTTGTTGCTATTTCAATCATTTTACCCACGATTCTTCAATTAGTTTTGCGCCGATTGTTGCAAAAGCTTTTATATTTTTTCAAAGAATAAAATATAAACAATACCACCTACTCACTAATAATAAAATCGATTCACGTTTATATTACTGGGTACTTTAGCCTGAGGGTGTTTTCAGTTATAGATGTAGGTCATGGAGTACTTGTGTTTCCGAATAATCTGTTATCATAAATGCCCCATTATAGTCACTAAGATTAAACATTGGACGCTAGAGTGAGTGACTGTGAGTGAAAAAAAATGTTGCTTGTTAGCTAGACATAATTTTATCCCAATTAGATTCATTGACTAAGACGAACAATCTCTATTCAACTCATGCGGTGGCTTGTTGTTTTAATTCAACAGTGAGGGATAAAACAGTCAACAAAGCATGCTACACTTTTGATCATTTGAGATTAATCAGCATTCACTGGTATGAAACTAAAAGATTTCTAAAAACCTGAAACAAACAACACCCTGAAGAGTACTGTGCAGTGGCTCTGCATTTATATTTTTGAAATTAAGGTTACCGTGTACCTTCGGGGGTGTCTCCAGTATAACAGCTCTAACGTCTTAAGATTACACTTAATATACCTAAACCCAGATATCAAATTAAAGCTTATAGAGTTGGCTATCTAAATATGGAAACCATTTTGTAATAAAATGAATTGTCAAATTTTTTACGACGTCTAAATCAGCTTTAAAACGCTATAACTCAAAGCGATTATTGTATTTTGCTAATTTGATTTGTTCTCGGGTTTCCGGACACGAAGCGCTAAAAAAACGTGTCGGCGATTTCCCATATTCAATTGCAGTGAAAAGTTACAGAATATTTTCAAAAAATGGAGAAAAAAATTGGAGTTATCGCACGGAAATGGCTCTTGACGAAAAAGTTTTCGGAAATAAGAAATTCGCCGACATGTTTTTGTTGATTATATGTTAGCCTAGCTTCTGTCCAAATTTGAGGAAAATCAAACAAATTCCCTTTGAGTTGTAGCTCTTTAAAGTGTCCCCTACAAGCGAAAAATTAACTTTGAGGAAACAGCGCTTAGAAAAACATATCGCTTCATAAACAAACTCCGCCCACAAAAGTTATGCCGTCATTTCTCCGTCAATTTTCACTATTTTTCGATAATTATTTTTTTGGATGAAAGTTCATTCTATAAACTTTATTTTGACGCCAAAAAAAAAAAATTCAATAAATTTTCCACCTGAAGGTACACGGTAACCTTAAAGTGCCTATGAAATGAAATTTATTTTTTGATGTATCGAAAGTTTCACCTTTTTAGACCTTGGAATAAAAGGTTTAAAGTGTTAGGGACGATGCGAAATGCTTTTTTTATGGTCTCAAAGTTAGGTTGTTGGCGCTAAAAAGTGGCTCCAATTTGTGCGCGGCCAAAACCAGTGTCATATTACACTGTGACGTAAATAGTTGTACAAACTGCTGCGGGAATATAGAGAACAAGAGAGCTGACAAGAGACGTCGCTAGAGGTGGACCAATATTATGTGACGAGCGGCCTCAAACATACGAGACATTAGAATTCTTCGATAACAAAGGGTGTAACAAAGCTTTATTTTGCTCCAGAGGAAAATAGGCCGGCGAAATACACGAAATTTGTTCGTCGACATCGGAAAGGGTACGTCAAACGATGTTGTTTTCAATGAAAGCGCTTACTGTTAAGATTAATATTATTTTGCAAAAGAAAATAACATTCCGGCCGGTGAGGCCATTTAATCAAGCATAATTTTTCCAATTCATATCCTGTTTGGAAGTTCCTTCAAGCCTCGGCTCGACTGGAGAGCCGTCGAAGTCAGTGAGGTCTACAAAAATATACTGACTCGATCGGCACTGATTGGCGAGTAATATAAATGTTTATACGGTATTCCGAATTATAAAATTCAAAGTGCAGCGACGCAAGTGTTCACTGGAAGGCGCCTATTCTACGGAACATCTATCAAAAATCTACACGTACAAATGCGTAAAACTATTCGAAACAAAATACATCGCTGAATCATTGCGTGTTCGATCAGATCAATTTTTATACAATGAAATATAAATCAGACATAAATGTAAACACGATACTTTGAACTCACTTACAAGCCGCCAAGTGGTTAAAATTTCCAGAAACGATCAATCGCTGGCAAGACACTGAACTAAGAAGCATAATTATTACGTATATACTTGAGTTCAAACATTTTGAATAAATAAAAAAAAAAAACGCTATCAAGGCACCTTGCCGCTAAAAATACACCATTCACATTCAATTCAGCAAGCCGCCTGAAAAACACTACCTCGGATATGCATAACATATCAGTATAATTTAGAAACTTTCAACTAGCAAGCCGCCAAGACATATCCTTCGCATTGAAAAAAGAACTTTAAGTAGACGAGCGAATTGCCAAGCCGATAAAATAAGTTCATAACCTCCACGCGCGATCAATGAACTTCAGAGAAGACCGGCCGTTGCTAATATCATGATTGTTTGTACATACATACATACATACATATTTATTGTAACTCCCTAAAAGGGTTTTTCAGTTACAACGTGGATAAAATAAAATACAAAGAATATTTGTACTACAAATATATCGTTCGCGTTCGATAAACGCTAGTCAACGAGCCACCAAAAAGAAATAACAAAAACGCCTCTGCGTTCAATAAGCTTACAACTCAACTGGCGAACCACTGAGACGCTGTGCTACTGAAATGTATACCTTTCACGTTCAATAATCTAAATGATCAAAGTCCGTCTTCTTCATGTTCACTTCCTTCGCTCAAGCGGCACAGTCGGTTCGTCTCGCTACGGCAAAACTGCAGTGGACACGATCATTTCAGTTGATCAAGAGTGATCCGAAACTGATCCTCTTCACCTTCAGAGGACTGTAAAGAAACAAATTAGGCGCTGTCTGACATTTGTACAGCCAAAAACGTTGGCAAAATGACCATCACGCTAAAGGATTCCAAGGGAATTATAGCGTAAACAAACCAATGTGTCATACTATTTACGTAATTTACGTCATCACGCACGCCCACTCGCCCCCAGGCTCTCCAAAAATTGGAACCACTTTTCAACCGAAGTGACGCATCTTCGAGTGGCTAAAAAACCGATTTTCTTTCTTTTCCTCGGGAAATGATTATTGTTTTCGTTCTTTGGACATAATAAACTAATGAAAAACGAAGAAAAAAAATTCATTTCATAGGCACTTTAAGTTAGACTGAACTGCATTGCGTGGACTTGATGACATTCACAGTTCACCAGGCAACGCTGGGACTGAGTAAAAGAGTTAAAGAACTAAATCAAACAATGATTTTTCCGGTAAGCAAAATTTCCCGGTAAGCGGTCTGGAATTCTTTTCATTTCAGTGACAAAGATAAGTTTTCAATTACATTGTACAAGATCCATGAAACTGGATTAAATAACGTTCGTCATACTATGGAACCTTAAACCTCTTTATTGCAGTTTAGTTATCCAAAGTTCAAAGGTACTATGAGGTGTTATGATTGAGCCAGCAACATGCAAGGGCATAAAACAGGACTCGCCAAGAGAATCAAGGACCTTCAACCGAAGGCACATGCTACTCACTGTCATGGGCACTCATTAAAGAAGAATTACAGTCCGTACTGCGCAATCTCAGCTCGACAATGTTTGTGAGACTTACAAACAAGGAACGTTTACTAGCGAAAATGAAATACGGGACAAACTTACCTTTTCCTTGATTATTAACGTCAGATATCCTTGCCAAACAATAATAATATGTAAAAGAACCCCAAAGTTTTCCAAAACCGACGTTTCAGCTCATCGAGCATTCGTAAACACAACGGCCGTAATGCATGGTGGACTGACAGTTTACTCCCATTTACTCCATGTATGCTATTACCGAAGTGTAACAAATTCAAAACAAAAAATGAAAACAAACCCCGAGATTGCGCAGTGCGGACCGTAATCCAGCTTTAAGGCTAAGCGTGAAAGACACCACAAAGAACAGTAAGTTGTTATCAACTATCATGAACACAACAACAACAACAACAAGTAGCTTTATTTGCATGACTATAAATCCTTACAGTATTGCAAAGCTTTACAACATAACAAAATGAAATTACAATAATATAATAAAGAAAGGGAAAGTACAATCAGTCTGATTTGATAATTTGATTATTGCGCAGATCTAAGCATGAAATAATGAATTTCACCAAATGAATATTTACAAAATAATTACGAGAGTTCATTAATTCATTGGTAACTTCTGAAGGAGATAACTGTTTTATATTTGGTAGGTGATACCCTATTTTCCTGTAAAATCCGTCCCTAATAATTGAGTATTTAGGACAGTGGAAAAGGAAGTGAATTTCATCTTCAATTTCATTAGATCCACAAGTAGGGCACAATCTATCATCTCTCGTGATTTTTTCATATCTACCAATTTCAATCATTAATTTATGATTACTTATACGAAATTTTACTAATTGTTTTCTGTCATTTGATTTCCTTGTAAGGTCTAAGTAATGAGAAGGCGTATATTCGTTCTTAAAGATATTATAAAATTCGAGTTTCTTAGAGTGTTGAATGATATGTCGCCAATATAGGATATATTTTTGTTGCATTAAGTTTACATAATGTTCGATTTTAGTTTCAGTTAAGAAAATAGGGTCAAAATCAGGCAAATTATAGAATTCGGATATCCTTATAAGATTAGAGTAGAAGCTATTTTTACCAGAAGAGTGAAGATCTGCGGACATTAAAAAGATCTGTTTAACAATAGAGTTATTGTCCTTACTTTGAAGATATAAGGTATAATTAATTATTTTCTGATTAATAGCTATAATAAGAGGAAACCTTCCTAGTTCAGCTCTACATGTCACATTTGATGCTTTATTGCTTACTTCTAGATAACGTTTGCAGAATTGTAAATGGATTTTTTCAATCTGCGAGCTGTCCCAAGACTTAAAATCCGGTTTTGTGTACACACCCCAAACTTCGCTATTATATGTTAAAATTGGGGAGATCATCGTGTCAAAGATTTTACTTGCCAGGGATGGGGACAATTTACTGAAATTTGTATGTTTTCTTAGACTGAAAAGAGCGTGAAGGGCCTTCTCTTTTAGCTGGTCACTAGCCATTGAAAAGTTACCCGTTGAAGAGATTACAGACCCTAGATAAGTGTAGTTTTGGACGATTTCAATCATTTTATTGCCTATGTGAAAACTAGACTCAGTACATTTCTTAGCACGTTTCTGAAAGATCATAACTTTGGTCTTTTTTGGATTGATACTTAACATCCACGAGTTGCAATAGGAAGATAACTTATCACGACAAGTTTGCAGTCCTGTTTTGGATCTTGAAAGTATGACTAAATCATCCGCATATAAAAGTGAGTTTAATTTTGTGCCATTCGGTAGAACAAAAGGATCCGATAAAATATTTTCGAACGAATGTGGTATGTTGTTAACATAGAGGTTAAATAGCAATGGGCTTAAAATACAACCTTGGCGTACACCTCGAGCTCTTGCGTATTGAAAGGGTCGTGTTTGGCTTTTTCCAATTTTTACGGAACATGTAGAGTTTGAGTACAAATTATTTATTAAATTGTAAAAGCGGCCTCCCACATTAATTTGCAATAGCTTGTACAATAGTCCGTCATGCCAGACTGAGTCAAAAGCTTTCCTGAAATCTACAAAACAAGCGTATATTTTTTCATTGTGTTGATGCACATATTTATCTACTAAAGTTCTCAGAGTGAGGACATGGTCTGCTGTACGATTTTTGGGCAAGAATCCAATCTGAGAATTGTGGAGTATGTTATGAGAGTAAACATGCTCAAGGAGTCTTTGATTAAGGATAGAACAGAACAATTTTCCCAAACAGCTTGAAACACAAATTCCTCGATAATTTGATGGATCACTTTTTCCTCCTGATTTATATATTGGTGTAATAAGGCCGCTACACCAAGTTTGAGGCATTGTTCCTAGATTGAGAATTGTATTAAAAAGTTTTTGATATATCGGCATCATGTCGTGAAGGCTAGCTTTAATCATTTCATTTTTTATTTTGTCTGAAAAAGACGATTTATTATTTTTTAATTTTTTCGCAGCTATAAGTATTTCATTTTCGGTGATTAAGTAATCCAAAGAGCATAACTGATTTTTCCGACTCTCAAGTTGTTGTAGTTCATTGATTATTGTCTGTTGTGCAGAATTTAAAGGTTCATTTGAATGAAGTGAGTGGAAATGTTGAAGCCAGTTTTCCTCTGAGATCAACGGAAGATCATCTTTGTCTTTTCGAGTGTCATCCATTGATTTTAAACACTGCCAAAAACTTTTCTTATCCGGATTTTTAGTGGTTTCCTCTAGTTCGGTAATCTTTGAATTGTAGTATTCAGTTCTTTTTTTGCATAATAATTTTTTGTATTCCGTTAAAACACAGCAAAAGAACACAGCAAAAGAAATACTGACCCTCATAAAGTTTTCCCCCGAACGTGAAAAACTACTGGGAGACATTAAAGAAAACCTTGAAGAAGCCGAATCTACAGCCAAAGGCATAATTAGTCTTTGCCCTACTAGATGGACAGTGCGCGCGAGCTGCTTTAAACGAATCCTGGATAACTACGCAGCTCTTCTCCAGGAATGGATCGTTTCACTAGACCAAAATCTGCAGCCGGAAATAAGGAGAAGGATTATTGGGTGCCAGGCACAAATAAACACCTTTGACTTCTTCTTTGGTCTAAATCTAGGAGAGCGGCTATTTTCACATACATTAAATTTGCCTAAAACATTGCAAAAGACAAAAATTTCAGCATTTAGTGGACATCGAGTCGCTTCTCTTACAAAAGAGGTTTTACAAAAAATGCGAACTGATGCAAATTTCCAATCATTCTATGAATCAGTTTTACTGAAGAGCAAAAATCATCCCTCGATTTTACAGCCAGCTTTACCGCGGAGAACACGCGCACCTATTAGGTTTGAAATTGGGAATGGAGTACCATCTTATCCTACGACTCCACAAGACCGCTACCGACGCATTTTCTTTGAAGCCATTGGCCTGATGGGCAATGCAATTGACCAACGTTTCAAACAGCCCAGCTTTGTCGCATACGCGAAGATGGAGTCCTTGTTAGTAAACGCTCTTAACTCACAAGACTACTCAACAAAGCTTCAATTTGTTGAAACCAATTACCCAAAATTACAGTGACGATGTAAATGTTGAAACGTTAAAAGTCCAATTCGAATATACTCAAAAATACTATACTTAAAAAGGAAAACAGTTTACAGTGGAACCTCGATTTAACGAAGTGCCAAGGGACTGGAGAAATTGGTTCGTTATATCGAGGGTTAGTTATATCGAAAACGTCGTTATAACGAATTTGCGGAAAAACAACCAAAATGTTCTTATATCGAGGTATCGTTAATAATTGTTTTGTAACGGTGTTACGTATTTCCGGATCTCAACAAATAACGTTTGCACTTAAATGTCTGTATGAATCTACCGTGAAACGTACGTACAGTACACTGTAAATATAACTACAGCACTGGAAACTGTACAGGTTATACCTATGCCCTACAGGTTATACCTATAGCCCTATACACACTGTTGGTCTGCTCCGCATTCATCTTTTGTCGCGGGTTGACATTTATTCGTTATCTCGGGGTAGATTTTTCGTTTGGGCTGCCGGATTGTGTTCTTTATAACGAGGATTTCGTTATATCGAGGTTCTGTTCCATACATTTTACTTGTAATTTTGCCGGGCTGAAGAATATCGTTCGTTATACCGAGGACTTCGTTATATAGAGGTTCGTTAAATCGAGGTTCTACTGTATTTGAAATTAATATAGGTAGTGGCCACAAGTTCTCAATTCGACGCAAGTTTCCGTGGAAAGCAAAACAGACTCGCAATTAGAGGCAAGTTATCGGCAAGTCAGTGTAAACCTTACACCTACTTGCCGTCGAATTTGATCCAAAGTGAAGAAGTACTCCATTGGTGATGTGTTATAGCAAGCTGTCACATGTCCTGGCCAAGTAGTCTTTCAAGCCGAGTCCCGACATAAGGTGGCTCCGTTCACTTGTTATTTTGGGCGCACTCGTCTATGACAAACTTTGTCTCATAACTTTTCCGGCTCTAAAGCGATGCTTCTAAAACTTTGCGAAAACTTAGAGCTATTATCGAGCAATAATATGATAGAATTCGATTTTAATGGGAAAAAATATATTTAGTGATAATCAGGCTTAAACGAACCCCACTTTTTGAACAAAATCGCACCGTCCCTGTGAAAAATTTTGCTGTTATATTTCTGTTAAATTTCTGGAATCAGCTTACATTGACTTAATACATACCCATACCAAATTTCAGCAAAATCGTTGGAGCAGAAATGCGGAAGAATTAACGCCATCAAAATTTAGCCCTAAAATTCTCTTAAAATTTTAAATACTTCATGCTCTTTGACTAAACAATCTACGAACCCAAATTTCTGGGACAAGCCTTCCCAATGCTTGCTAAATCTGAATTCTAAGCCGATTGCAAATCGTGCGAACCGTTAAAAAGTACTCACTAGTTCTGTAAATATTATAAAATGCTCCAAGACGTGCTCAAATATTCCAATGCTGCATTTTCCATCATTTTCCGAAAATTATCCTGCAGTTTGGTGTCAAACTCCTTCCACATGAATTTCAAGGTACTGCTATACTTTTACATCGATTATTTTTTGCTTAGAAGGGCTTCCAATTGGAGAAATAGTTGTTGTGATTATAAGCTGCTGACAAGCAGCTTTCAGAGTTTTGTTTATGAATACGAAATGAGCACGTGTGGAATTCTCACCTTTATAAGGGGGGCGAACGACATATGCGCGCTAGTTACCCCAGGAGGGGAGGGAGCATGTACGCTCCATTAGAAATTTCCATGGGGCGCAATGTTTTTAAATGCGGGGACTACGCTGACTACGCGCGCATATCACGTACGCCCTCCCTAACCTCCCTCCCTCCCTGCCCTACCATATTGTTGCTAAATAATAGCTGTAAGTTTTCGCAAAGTTTTATAAGCATCACTTTAGAGCCGGAAAAGTTATGACGCAAAGTTTGTCATAGACGAGTGCGCCCGAAACGGAGCCACCATACTGCGGTTTTAAGATGTGTTGTAATTTCTCTTCTTTTTTGTTTTATTCAGCATCACAGCTAGAATAGCATCGCACATGTCGTGTTGTACCTAAGCTCAGAAATGAAGACTCTGAAATTCACGAAGTTTTTTGTCCGCGAAAAATGGCTTGCGTTTAAAAATGCAATCGTATGACGCCACACAACATCCGGGATCTTAGCAATTTTGAAACCAAAGCGAGGCTTTGTTTTTGGCGCCTACATGGCCAATGTCACGTCAGCTCGGTAAACACTTTAGTTGGAGCTGTGTTTAGTTAGTGGAGAAAACCATTCCAAATAAAAGTCGTTTTTTCCCTGCATTTTTTCGCGGTTTGTTACTCAAGGCAGGGATACTTATTAAGGGATACTCAGAAGCCGCTATAGTGGAAAAAGAAGAGCTTTCAGGGATAAAATCTTGCTTCGAAGACCTTCATACGTTTTTATCAATGCGGGAGCAATGCGGGGAGATGTTTCTCACTTCGGGTTTTAGAACTGAAGAAGCGGAGATTCAATGAATTTCCAAGCAGTCGAGGGACTTAAAGGTAAAACAAAAATACATTTTTCGATCGGGATTTATGTTGATATCAATTTGTGATTGACTTAATTTTCCTTTGTGCTCTCGTTAGTTTTGGAGAATTGTTTATAAAACGTGCTCAAATTCAGTTGTATTGATTTCTTAAATTTCAAAGACAGTTTGGCCTCGATGCGCTATAAATGGTACTCGTTTTGCTTTTAAATAATGGTCCGCATAAGGAGGAAAGTGCTAACGGCAATGCACGATGGAATGTCAACTTTTTTCATTGTTAGGGACTGTGCAATAATTATCAGGAGGGGGGCCGGAAAATGGGCTTCAAGTAGAAAAATATTAGGTTATTCCCCCCCCCCCCCCCCCTTCAAAAGAACTGAAATTAGTTATTGCCCCCCCCCCCCCCCCCTCTGATCAGTCAGAAATTTTGTATGACCCCCCCCCCCCCCTTCACACACCTTTTATATACAAATACCCAGCATTTTCTTAACATACACCCACCTGTTATTGCTACGAGGTAATGTTTGTTCCAGACGTGGATATACAGCAATACTACATGTTTACTTGTTGGACATCCATATCCGAAAACATACATGACCTCGAAGCAGTGTTCGACAAAGCCATCCGATTCCACTTCTGAATCACTTCATTGCAAATCCGAGTTGCTTGCACTGGAACTCACTGATTTCCTCGTTAACGTGCTCTTGGGTTTCTCGTGGGATCCAAGAATGATCACCACGAGCGTTCTGGAGAACTCTCAGGGACATGTTGCAGCGACACGTACCCTCGTGTGAACTTATACTATCATAATTGTGCAACACCAATCTTGGGGACATTTTGTCCCCGCGACATGTCTCACGGTGTTCAACTTTTTGAACTTCATGGGACACGTCACGGGGGACAAAATGTACCCAAAATTGGTGTTGCACAATTATGATAGCATCAGTTCACACGAGGGGACGTGTCGCTGCAACATGTCCCTGAGACATGTCCCCGCGACATTTTCATGTGGTGTGCAAGCGCTATGAATTTTTCCCTGTTACATGTCTCCGCTACACTCCCTGCTACATGTCCGTCAATGTGTACTACACAAATTTTTGTCGCTGCTGCATGTCACTGCGACATGTCCCTGCTACATGACCCTTCATGTCTGACCACCTTAAAGGGATAGTATCACGAGGTTCCACGCGCGGCACTGTTCACTATTCTTGCACCGGAATTTTGGACATATCACTGTTAAAAGTGATTTTTTCTTTCTTCTGGCTATCAAAACGGATTTTTTAATTCAACAAATATCTCCACTTCTCGACGGCCTTTTTGAATTTGCGGAATCAAACTTGAAAAGTGGGCCGACGTTTTCAAGTTTCGACCTCGTGATACTATCCCTTTAAGACCATGCTGGTTGAGGTAAATCTTCAATCTGTTGCAATACAATTATCTATGTTGTAGTGAAATCATGATTTTGGTTCAATTTTGTCTGCACTGGTTCAAATTTATTTTGAACCAGTGCAAAATATTTGAACTGGAGCAAAATATTTTCACCAGGGCAAAATATTTGCACTGGTATATAACTATATTCTACTGTTCAAATGTTGTTGACAATAGCACAATTTCGATGTATTAAAATTCAACTTGAAACAAAAGACAACACTACGAGGCTTAGGGAAATAAACCATATAAATCCTTACTATCATTCCCCTAAACCTCGCAGTGGTCTTGTTTCAAGTTGAATTTTAATATATCGAAATTGAGCTATTCAAATTTAAAAAGTCAGAAACGCTTAATCACAATATTCGTCTCTATATTATAGAGATAGAGAAGAATAGATAATCGTATTGCAACAGATTGAAATTGCAGTTCAGCCACAGAACAGATCATCATGTCTTTCAGTGAGAACTATAAACACTTGAAATAAAATGTTAAGCCCCCCCTCCTCTTGAGTGACTTATTTTACTTTGAGCCCCCCCCCCCCCTATCCTTGCTTTGATTTTACTTCATGCCCCCCCCCCCCCCCCCCCCTCTGGTTTTCCAACCCCCCCTCCCCGATAATTATTGCACAGTCCCTTACAACTAGTGATCTCACTGGCCTAGACTCAAAGACCGCTAAAAAGTTAGGTTTCAAGGTGCATTTTGTTTTATTTTTTAAAGGTTTCATGCAATTTAAGACCCAATCGCAAAACATGCAAATTTTTAAAGAAATTGTATTTGTAGAACTTCATCAAAGAAGCAAAAATGTTAGCTATTGTCTTCTGCTATTCTGATTGGTTAAGCACGAACATTTCCTAAATTTATCTTACGCAAATGGATATTCTTTATTTTTATATATACTGAAATATAATTATAAACCATTACATGTAGCTCCTCCCCTATTCTTGAAATGAAAGACATTCTATGTGAGAAAGAGCCAATGCCGCAGAACAATGAAGTTTACTGTAGTTCTTATGTGGAGCATTACTTAAACCAGAAACCCATAAGTGGGTTGAAACGTGTAACGCGCATTCACAGCTTCCGAATATTCATTTTTTGCCTAGTACCATATTTGGAAACCCCTCGGTCCCTCGAGATTGGAAGCAAGTTGTTCTAGCGAATTGATTGGTTAATATTTTTATCTTGATTTTCCAAATATGGCTGTAACAACTTCTTAGCAAATTGAATAATCGGAAGCTTGTTTTGAAGCGTACAAGAGAAAGTTGCACGTTTCAACCGGCCTTATGGGTTTCTGCTTAAACATATTAAACTTATTGAGATTTGAATAAAATTGTTCGAAAGAAGATTGTGCTGTCCATTTTTATGTGTTTGTTCATTTATTACATAGGTTGAAAAGCGATTTTATGTAAACAAAACAAGACTTGGATTTTATAGTTCTAACTTCACTCGCGTCGCCTTATGCAAATATGTTTGCGTATTTTTTGCAAATTTTGATTTCCAAATCAGTTTCAATAGGTGTATTTTATTCGGAAATAAGTCATACTAGATATTCTAGACTGAGAAAAAGTAGTTTTTGTGAACTTTTGTACGGTCTTAATGTAATGTGCAGACGGTCGCGCAATACTGTTTTTGAGAATTGCTAAAATTGAAAAATAGCCCGGTCGTGAATCTTAATTCTTGTGCTTCCGACCTTTCGCCTTAGTTAAGCTTATCATCGGCTTTCTGTTCAGAGAGCTACGCTGTTAGGCTCAGCCTAGTATTACGTGGATCAATTTGCATTGTATTTTACCAAAAGTCACTCCAAATCAATCAATGCGATGACATGCATTATCTGGCAGTGGTACACGATAACACGTCGGCAGCACGACATGTTTAACAAGTAGCCGGTTACGGCTTCACAATTAGGCCGTTTGGACTTGTCGTTTTTAAACGTTCAAATGAAATACATTTTGTTTCGAAAACGATACGTTACATAAATTTGCATTCTGTGAAATGAAAGAGTAATGCGTTAAATTTGGTGACCTTTAGGGAAAGCCTCGTGCACTGCATGTCAATAATGTTGTTATATGAATCAAAAGTTTCTTAGAGCCAACCCGTGAATAAGTATGCTAACGCGTGACACAATATTGCGGTAAGCACATGTTTTCACACCGAAGCGATTCGATATTTTTTTAATTAAAAGTAAGGATTTTTGACGAACGCAAAAAAAAGACAGTACATCACTTTCATAACGTCCAGTCCGCCGAAGAAGAAAGAAAAAAGAGAATAAAAAAAAAAGAAAAGGAAAAAAGCTCCTGAGCTGGACCTACTCCTATTCCAAATACTAAACCTAGAGACCACCGAGGAACACATGAATAGCAGAGACTGAATTTTATTATTTCAAGGTAGATACACTTCAAAACGCGTGTCTCGGTTAAAAAATCCTTTTAGATCTATTTTAATGTTGCATTAAAGACTCCAAATGCGAAACATCTTTTAGCTTATTGTTGTTAATATTCGTTTACAACAAATTAGTTATTGTTATCGCTTGATTCACGTTATTCTTGTTACGAAACGCATTCGTAACAAAGCATTACGTCACTAAGTTTACAGCTGATGGAAGGAGCGAGTGAGTGAATTAAACCACCGTTACCGACAACCTGTTTATTACGCATGCGCGTATTCACGGATTAAAAAGGATACTTCGTTGTTAACTCGTGAATACGCGAAGCGTTGAACCAGTCAAGCAGACCGAGAAAGATATACAAACTTTCACTCTTTCTGTCTTTTCGTCCGTCCGTCAGTGACGCCAGTCTGGAGGACTTCAAATGGATTTTTCAAAGCGTAAAGAGAGATAGAATAATAAAATTAGCCAATTGGAAAGTCTAAATAGTGACCGCGTCCGCTGACTAGACTGGGTACTAACAGTTAAAATAGGTCAAGTTCACAGTAAGTATGGGGAGCGATTTCCGAAGATTTGCTAAATGACTTCCTAACAGAGGACCAATTGATTTAAAATCTGTCACAAATCGTTTTGTATTTCATTATTAAAATGTCTAGAGCCGGGTCTCAATAAAGTTTCATATAGAGAAACCACGCAGATTTTCCGAGTTTTTTACTCGCACTAACCAAACACAGAAACATGTTTTATGTGGCCCTAGCACGTGTTTGAGTAAAGCAATATACTAGCAGTAATCACAGATTATGGAGACGCGTTCGAAGGAATTTCCGGCGGAAATGATCCCCTGATAAAAAAAAACAATAGGGGCGGCCATTTGGAAGACCGTCTACCAAAAAATCTCAAATTTTACTGCATGTAAACCACAGAATAACCAACACGAAATTAGGATTGCGTTCTTCGAACGCGATTAATAAATGGGTTATCGAGACTTTCCATTCAACAAAAGAGGTGTAGAAACGGCAGATTGAATATAAGTGGGGCACGGAACGAAAACCTTAGAGCTAGAAAAAATGTAATCGGTTTTTCCGGCGTTATTTTTTAAAAAACATAACTTGTAAAGGGAGGTCAGAGGGGGAGGGCAGGGGTGGCGGGTTCTTACCCTACATTTGTAGAGCCAACTGTACGTCTTAATGTTGTAGCTATAACACAAGTTATATTCGCTACTATTGCGATTATGCTATCAACTTTTTTATTATAGAAAATTCAGTATAATTTGAAAACTGTCTTTCTATAAAAATCTAAAGGAACTTTCATGTTTTTAATGATTAGTAAAACAGGCAGTTTCTTGCACTAATATCCACGGTAATATACTAATGAGTAGATAGACAATAGATTAAATTGTAATATTTAGTTAACACTATAAAATGCTTAAAATTAAATAAACAGAAATTAGCTGGGGTTTTTTTAACTTATCAAATTGTAAGCTATTCTGTTCGCTATTTTCGTAGCAGCATTTGGATAGTCAGCTATGAAATTCATAAAAAATGGCAGTGATTTGAAAAAAGCTTAATCTACTGTCAATACAAATACTTTTACGCCCCTAAAGTAAACAGTATTAGATATAGCAGTATACATTGAGATTGGTGAGCAAATTCCATCTTATATACAGCTATTCCAATTAACGTTGTCGGATGAAAGCGTAAAGCCAAGACCGCAAGGTAGAATGGCTTAGGGTTAATAGCCATTGCATAAAAATCCCATACTACTTTGCGGTCTTGGCTTTTCGTCTTTTTGAGTTGCGCAGTAATTATCACCTTAATTAAAAATAAAATACACAAAACAAAAAAAGATGATCTGACTTAAATCCTGTCAATACGGACGCCAAAGGGACCAATAAAACTTTTCATATTAACGTGGTGTCCAGATAAACGAAACTGGGTTCTCATGAATGACGTCATTTAAGCGTTTTAATGTTTTTAAGGGAAAATACAGTAAATTACCTCATCTAACTTCACTAAAAAATACGATTAGACAAACAAACTGATGGTATATATGTGAAGCTGACGCATTTGATAACATTTTTATCACAGTAGAATTAGCCAAATTGCCCGTATTAACAAGGTTAACTTTGTATGAGGTTGTTTCAGTCGGGACGCGAAAAAAAGACCGTTGTCCGTATAAACGGGTGTCTTCCGGCGTATAAGCGGGTAAATGTAAGAGAAACTCATGGGCATTCGGCCGGGACCAAGAGGGTCACCGTAAAGCTGGGTTCGACTGTAGCCGATTTATTATATAAACTTTAGTGAAATCCAAGGATTTCTGCAACCATGAAAAAATCATATCTTGACACATGTGAAGATATCAATTTTATCTTCACTGTGAAGAGTGAAGATATCATTGTATCCACGTTTGCTACCATGTCTGTCCTTATTTAATGTCGAACGAGCTAAAAGGTGACGTCTACTGTCAAAACATCCTCGGATCGTACTCGGAAACATACGGAATTCTTCGGAGATGTTCGGAAAACGATGGGATTGGAAACGTTCGTACAACCTTCGGACAATATTCGGAGATTTTTCGAAAATTTTCCTAAAAACTTCAGGAAATTGCTGTAAATTCGTAATTAGTGTAGTTTAAATACCGCCGTTTTCGTCTCGATTACACGCCTGGGGCGTTTATTTAAAATAGTGGTAACTTTTATCATTTTCATATTTTATGTTTTTTATTCCGAAAATTCCTGATTCAAAAGTTCAATTGATTCTAAAATCTTGATGAAAACAAGAACGAGTAGTTTCAAAAAGACTATATAGTCAATAAACTGTAACACAATTTTGACCAAAAATTCAAGTGATATTCCCAGGCCTTGAGACTTTTATCTGTAAAGATATAGAAAAAAAAACATGGTGCATGGAGATATGACATTTCTTTTCTCGATACCTAATTGAACAAGCAGCAATGTATTATTTTGTTTATTACCGCATTTTCGCGCTTAAATGCCGGGCCCCGAATGAATGCCGGGTTCAAATTAACGCCAGGTCGACAAGGTTGAGTTTTAAATAAACCCTCCCGGCGTTTATTTGAGGTCCAACGTTTATTAATTTCGGTATTGTGTAACTGATTGTTACCATGAATTATGAGTGCTCGGCGACTGATGAAATTTCTCTTCGAGTTTTCATCAACAGTTGAACACGAGAAGACAAGCAGCCATATATTATTACGAAAAAAGCGTTTTTCCGAAGATTTTCGAAAATTATCCGAATGCTGTCTAAAGTATTTCCGATCATTTTCCGAAGATTGCCGGATATTGCGGAAGATTTCCGAGGGAGACGTTTTGACAGAAGTCACATTTTCTCATGCAGTAGCTAGACCAACATCATTGTATAAACATCGCCTAATCAAAATTAGATGGAGTATCCATGCTGGATTACACAGCATGAAAAGGCAAATTTAAGTTAGCGTAAAGGCGGCGTAAAGATAGCGTAAAGTTCAAGTTTACAGAACTTTACGCTACATTTACGTTACGTAAAGACGAACTTTACGCAACCTTTACGCGTACACATAAAGCTAGCGTAAAAGAACAACTTACGCTCGTCGTAAAGTTGATGTAAATCTTGTGTAAAGTCAAGATTTAAGTTCGCGTAATTGAAGCGTAAAGCTAGCGTTAAGTTGAACTTAACGCTATCTTAACGTGTCTGCGTAAAGCTCTAGTAAAAGAGCAATTTAAAAGTCGATGTAAAGCTGCTGCAAATTCAGGTAGGACTGAAAGAAACAAAAATGGGTGCTGTATTTCCTTCACGATAAATCTGCGAATTACGTGGGAAAAACATGCTTTTGCAAAACATTTATTTAAAATAAAAGCAATCAATTTATGGCGGCAGCAGCTAAAAACCGGCGCGCGAGCTAGCGGAGAGAACGTGGGGAGACTGTCAACTCGCAATATTTTTCCTTCTCCCCCCACTATCTGAATGCCTTGAACTGGCTATCAATTTAAGACAAAACTATTTCAGCTTCTTCAAAAAAAGCAATTTATTTATCACATGCTCTTGTTAATACTTGCTTACTAAACGGAGTAAGTATTGACTGTACATGGACATTTTCTCACAATCAAAATGTCAGTTTTTTAACGTCATGTGAAATTTAACTATCAACAACATTAAATAAAGAAATGAAACGATAGCAAATATCTGAAGGTCATTAATAATATCAAATGTGTTGTAAAGTTCAGTTTCAAAAACATTAACCCTTGTCTTAATATATTCATTTGAAAAAATTCTTATGTGAATGAAAAACACATAAACTACAAGCTATTTCATTATTGAAACTATTGGTAAAAATACAATCCTAATGTAAGGATGAAAAATGATCAAAAAAGATTAAAAATGTGTCAATTTACATGTATCTTGTGTCGAATGAAAATTCAGTCTATCCATTTTGTTAAAACCACACTTAAGAGGAAACCAAGGTACATGATCTCTGATTCCCAACTGGAACAAGGAATCCAAGAGACAACAGAAACGTTCAAAGCTATTGCACTATTGCATCTATAACATTTAAAAAGGTGGTAATGCTCGAATTATGTACTCGTAAAAGGTAAGAAAGAGTAAAACAGCTGTGATCCCATTAAGCTAATAAAATTGAATGTAAATAAACCTAATAGACAGGTGATCTAGATTTGGAGGCGGTGTTCTTTCTTAGTTTCTTAGATTTCTTTTTGGGCAATGGTGAACTTCTACATGTAGGTTTTAAACTGGGGGTTAATAATGAATGCCTGATACCGGGGGCAGATTTTTCTGCTAAGGGCCTGGTGCTGGGGGTGGGTGTTGCCTGTGATGTCCCGGTGCTGGGGGAGGGTGTTGCCTGTGATGTCCTGCTGCTGGAGGAGGGTGTTGCCTGTGATGTCCTGCTACTGGAGGTGGATGTTGCTTGTGATGTCCTGCTGCCGGGGGAGGGTGTTGCCAGTGATGTCCTGCTGCTGGAGGAGGGTGTTGTCTGTGATGTCCTGCTGCCGGGGGAGGGTGTTGTCCTGATGGTTGAGGAGGGTATTGTCCTAGTGCTGGGGGAGGGTGTTGCTACTGAAGGCCCGGTGCTGGGAGAGGGTGTTGCTGGAGGCCTCACTGCCCACTCCAGTCCTTCATGACTAATAGGTCGACGCCTTGTTGATGGAAGGGAATGTACCCTCCTCACCAGCAGGTTGAATCTGGCCCTCCTATGTAGCCCTCTGATGTAGGCGTCATCTAGGGTTTTCTTAACGTTTGATAATGCCGACCTCTCCCACGACAGCTTTTTTACAAGAAAACCTCTTACTCGAGTTTTTCCATTTTCATCTTCTGATAAATCAGATTCATCAGAGCTTGTAAATTCAACTCTCGCAATTGCCTTCTCTATTGTTTGTTTTTTCTCTGCACTCCAAGGCATCGCTCTTAGGGTTGATACTCTCCTTTGGATTTTCTGGGAAACAAAATAAATTACACAAAAATTATAAAATGAAATAAAAATCAAAGGCTCCTGTGAGCCAACCCGTGAATAAGAAATGCTAACGCGTAACGCAATATTGCAGTAAGCTTATGTTTTTATACTGACACAGTTCGATATTTTTTTGAAATTAAACGCAAGGACTTTTGACCATTTCAAGTCTGCAGATCGGTTTTAATGTTCCATTAATGGACTCTAAATACAAAATAGCAGAGCAGGACTTTCAAATTGTCCCCCTTTTCGGCGATCGACTATTCCTTTGCCACAAAAGTCTCACGCACTGGTCAGCGGAATTATCATTACAGATGAGTGATGGAACTACAAGTGAGTGAGTGAGTGAGTGAATTTGTCATCGTCTCTGATAACCTGTTCATTACGCTTCGCGTATTCACGCAGGGCTCGAAATTAACACTCGCAAACTCGCAAAATGCGAGTGATTTTGATAATCTGCGAGTGAGTAAAATATCCACTAGCAAACGTTTGTTAGTGGTCTCACCAGTTTGCTAGTGGAAAAAAATCTTACTAGCAAAACTTTGCAAGTGGACTGAAAAGTTAACTTCGAGCCCTGTCACGGGTTACAAATGGGAGTATGTGACATTCATAAATAGGGTTATAACTAGCCTACTCATCGTATTGTAATTTGTCTGGGTTATTGGATGTTATAGACCACAGCCCATCAATTGGTAGTGGTACATAGATGTTATTGAACTAGCTTGTTCGGTCCGTATTGGGAAAATATTGGTCGAGTTCTTTTTTTGCAAGTTTATCGGCGAGGTCCATAAACTTGCAAAAAAAGAACTCGACCAATATTTCCCAATACGGACCGAACAAGCTAGTTCAATAAAGTTTTTATTATTATGGCTCTTTTAAAATTTTGCTGATAAATTAATCTCGTTCACGGCAAATGCGCGCGCCAAAAGTTAAGCATATATTTTGCACTTTTCAGGCCACTTTCGTAACAATTTAACCGAAATTATCCTGCCAAACATGAAGAAAAAAGTGTTTCTACTTAATAAAAAAGTTTTCTTTGCTTAATGTTTCATAAAAGGGATTTTGCAAAATTAATTCGCGAGCGGTCCATCTTAGCGGTCCGTATGCAAAAATTCGGACCGCTCATGGAACCAATCAGAATGCTCCTTTTCATCACGGACCAGTTCAGCCATATAATAAATTGTATAATTACACACCTACAGTCTATAATACACACAGACAGACCAATATGTACATGTACTAACAATGAACTCACAGTAGTTGAGAGTTGATATTGTTAAAACTTTAAGACTGAATGTCTTTGACACTGATTTGTTTTTGTACTTGACTCAAAGATGAGATGGTTCATACAGTCAGATAAGCTTTCATCAGCTTTGTACATCTAAACTGATGAAAGTGAGTACAAAAACAAGTCTGTGTCAAATAATATTCTTCATCTTTCGACAAGGCAGATAGGTGTAATCATTAGTGTGATAAAAACTTACATCTCTCATTCGCCCTTGCCTCCTACAGAGGGTGTTGTGGGCTGCCAGCTTTCCCCTCTTTGCCCTCATTGACGTATCATATAAACTTCTAAAATATGTTGCAGCAGCACCTTTAGGGAGAATGATACACCTGGTTTAAGATAAATAAAGTCCAACCCCACTTTACTATACGGACATCCCATTATCCTGGTCCCGGACCAAAAGCCCATACATTTTCTCTAAAATTTGCCCGCTTATAAGGACAACAGACAGTTTTTTCCTGTCCCTATAAAAACAATCTCATACAATACGGACAATTTGGCTAATTTGAAGTGATAAAAATGTTCACAAATGAGCCAAGTCAGTCAGCCACACATTTGCTATCAGTTTGATTGAAAGAAAATTATGAACCTTTGTCTAATCATAATTTTTTAGTGTCTTTGTGGGGTTATATGCATTAATTTACTGTATTTTTCCTTAAAAATAAAAAAATAAAACACTTCAGCCATGTGAACCCACTTAATTTCCAAGATGGTCACTTACAAGATGATGTACAATGCATCATGAAATAATCTCATTCAATGCACAAATTGAAAATGAATGGGTGTTTATCAGTGTTTTGCTTTAGAAAATTCAATTCAGAATTGGTCCATGAATAAAGTAAGCACTTTTAATTAGTCTGGGAGCCCTGGATAATTTTCACAGATTTGTAAAGATTATTGCTATTTTATGATGCTATCAACAACATGTTTTCTTTACAAAAAAAAAACTACATGTACATGCACCTACTGTAAATACCTTTCAACTCAGCCATAGACCAAGGGCAGTTATCCGTTCCACCATGATCAGCTATCACTGCTTCAATGACTGTCTTAGTAGCATTTTGATTTCCTTCAGCTGTGAAACTGCAATGTATAAACATGGAAAGAACTTTTATAAATAACAACAGGGCTCAAAATAATTTTTGGACGGTGGCCGGTCGTGTTGACCGGCCAAACCAATTTTACCCCGGTCATGTCTCGTTTTTGACCGGTCAAAATATTGAAAATATTTATTTTGAAGAATTTCCCTATTAAGTCAAAAATATCGCCTCATATGCACAAAAATGTGTTGTTAAAGAGCATATTTTTATTAAAATTTTTAATCGCTAAAAGTATCACTTAAAGGACCGTTCATAATTTATGGGTTGGGGGGGCTATGGGGATCTTAATTTTTTTCCTTAAATATTTTTTCTAGCCCCCCCTGATGATGTAAGATAATTTTTTCTGGCCCCCCCTCATGAGAGCTTGCAGACAAAGGTAAAATACCATGACCACCCCCCCCCCCCCCCCCCTCCTCTCTACCACCACCACCACCACTATCAACAACAATCTACCATGTTTGCTTTAAAATACCTTTGAATTGCTGATACAATTGTTGATTGATGCGATGTTCATTGTTGTCTAGTCTGTTTAGCGTATTTACAGAGGTAGATGTTTCCTGTGTTTGCTAAAATGCCACGGCATTCATAAAGCCAAAGATCGTGACCGTCTCATCTGTATTCTCCTATTTTGAATAATGTTCACTTGAAAAATATAAGGCATTAAAAAGGATCAAGGAATAAAATTAAAACTTTTATTAAAAAATATTGAATATGCCATAACCTTTCATCCAACAGGAAGCCTTCAAAAGATTCACTCCCTTTAAAGGCTTTATACATCTTCCTAAAATCTTGCTGAAAAAGGAAAAAAAAAATACAACTTCATATGCTGGAAAAAATAACAGACTCCCATTTTGGATATTTTAGGGTTCTTTAATAACTCCCACAAAAATTGCAAACTTGGCAGAGTGAGACAAGTCCCATCCAAGGGAACTTGGATGGGACTTGTCTCACTCTGCCAAGACAGTTTGCGATTTTTGTGGGTGTTATTTAAATACTGTACCCTAAAATGTTGCAAAATGGGAGTCTGGGAAATGTATTTGACATAAAAATCAGCAAAGTATGCAAACTTAAGCAAATATGTATGCTGTCCAACACAGATTTTATGTGATGAGATTTTCACACACGGTAACTAGTGTGTTTGCAAACCTGCCCAAAATGGCGCGAACACTGGTATTGTGCGCATGTTCAGTCGAATTCATCGCCACAAAATCAACAAAATTTGAATGTTGAAATTTATTAAATAGCGTTGTTTATATTTGTAACGACAGATTACCTGGAATGTTGTTTGCATCAAAACCAAGAAAAGATAGCAATGGGAATAATCTTTTAATCGAAACTTAAACACCAGAATTCAGGCATATTTGATGTTACATTTAAGCTTAAAATTCTGAGAAGCATCACGATTGAAGTGACAGTGGATATCGATGACAAAGAAAACTTAAAATGAAATACTTACACGACACTGCTGAGGAACAGAAACCTTTCTCTGTCTTTTCCTGCTAGTTTTTGCCACCGCTACTGGCTGATTGGTTTCGATTTTCAAAGAGAGCTCTTTAAGCAGCCGTTGCTGCTCGGCATCACGCACTTCCATGGCCTCTCGTAAGCGTACGTTTTCAGCAACGACCCTCTCAAGGAGAACGACATACTGGTCTTCCATTTTGTAGTGTTGTAGGCGTTTGATGCGAACAAGAAGCAAGAAATTAAAGGCACTTAGATCAGAAATGGTCGCGAGTATATCAAACGAGAGCATACACGTGAGCTTCTGTCAGTTGAAATTCGACAGAGACTCGCCGACAAAGGGTACCGCAAATCGCAAAAAGAGCCGCTTTCCCGCCATAAAAATGTCGATTTTTTAATGCAGTTATCTTGTAAATAATTACCTAATGTGATGGAAGTAAAAAAGTTGAAAGTTGTTGATTGCAGAACTACCTTCTAGATACCGAATCGAAAACAGTGGTTCAAAGGGGAATATCTCAAGAGTCCTCGTATACTGACCAGAGTGCAACTGTCGTCTATTCTTGGTTTGCACACTACGTCAGGGTGGGAGGGGAAAGGGGGATTTGTAATGAGACATCGAAAACAGATTGACTGGAACAACATACATGAACACGATGAGTTTAGCTGCGGAATGATATGTTACACACCATAACACTGCTTTTCCCGATCTGACAGCTTGATAGACGTTTCTGTAAAGCGCAGTTTTATGCAATATTTACGGATAGCGTAAAAGTGTGTAAATGTAACTAATAAACATTTACGCCAGCTTTACAAAAGCTTTACAAACGGACAGGTAAAGTGCAAATTTACGCAAACTTTACATCCTGCGTAAATAAACGTAAAGTTAAATCACCAACTTTACGCTAGCTTTACGCAGACTTTACATCCCGATCGCGTAAATCTACCTTTATCCACCTTTACGGACAACGTAAAGTTGGTGTAAAGTTTGTTAACCAACTTTACGCAGATTTAAGCAAACTTTAATTTTCCGTAAATCTGAATTTTCATGCTGTGTTAATGGATACAACAGAGATAAAAGTCCAAAGAAAAAGGACACCCAAGCCAGAGAAGTATCGAACGTTATTCTACCAATTTTAAATCCACATCGCCTCTTTTTGGCGTAGGAAATGAACAGGGCGATGTTGTGACGATCCTTGAACGGGTGGCCCTCATTCCAGTCTTCAGATGTGGTGCAGTTTATTTCCTCGTAGATACCTTCAAAACAAACGAGGACAAAATAATTCAAGCGCAAAACATTTAGCCTCTGAACAGGCTCCTTTTAGGGGGGGGGGGGGGGGGGGGGGGGGTGATTGGGTTAAAACACGAGAAAATATTTTTTTATACCGCCGATCTATGATACCAGAATCTGATATCATGATCTGATTAGTCAAATCACTGGTTATTGACAGGTTTGCATTGAACGGTGACCCGTGTTGACATCTAAATGCCAGGTGTGGTGAAATCCAACATGACAGTCATAAATTTGCATAATTATTAAATTTGCCCGTCACGTGGGATTTTCAGATTTCCATTTTGAGACAGCTTTAACCTTCGGACGTACAAGAGGGGGAGGGGGGGGGGTTGGGGTGGTTGCCAACCCCCCCCCCCTCTCCCCCCCTTAAGGTTTTTCTCCGATATTTTCAAGACCATTTAAGATTAGCACATGCCGTTTTCAGTAGCTGTTCGTTTATCCTCAAGACACATTTTGGTAAAGTTTGGCGACAACCGGTTGCTATGGTAACGAGATATGATGTCATAAGTAACATGTGGTCAACCCATTTTTGAAGAAAAATGAAACAAAGACATGACATGAAACATGACATCTCTTCTAAGTTTCCATTACTTGTATTTACTGTGGTGTCATGTTGCATGTTTTTCTTATTTCAATTGCTTTGCTATTTTACACGGTTATTTACATTTACTTTGTCACTATAGTTTATGTTGTTGTACATATAGTATCATATTTTATCACCCGCCCCCTTTCAAATTTAAAATTGTAACGTTTTTTTTTTTGCCTTACGAGTCATTATCTGTAAGACCCTGAAGAAGAAAGGCTGTGCCTTTCAAAATATTGGATATTTTACAAATATAGTCGTTTCCGTACCGTTTATCAGCCTTGCTTTTTTATCAAATGGTTTCATTATTTTATAGCTGATTAGATCCTTTACCACAGGATCCGGTGCTTCTATTTCGTTACGGTGGTCCGTTGCAAATTACAGTTACGTGTTTTTTTCACCTTTTTTCAGCAAAAAAACATATAAAATGCTACCAAAAGTATCAAAATGTTTAATTGTATGTTATTTTGCAACTCTAGCAAACAATTAACATTTGCAATTTCCGCATTTTCCCGATAAATTTGAATTTTTAGTAAAATCCAAGATGGCGGCCATCTTGGCGGCCATTTTGGATGACGTCAAGGACCCCCAGCAGCGCCCCAGCCCATAATATTTACCTTATCTTGTAGAGCACATAGCGGGCTATCTATTAGATGTAAAATATTTCCGAAATATTGCAACATCGCAAAAACCCAAGGGGGGCACCACGGTTGGGGTATACGTTTGCGTGTACGTCCGAGGGTTAAGGGACGGACCATTAGAAAAGTGATGGGGGGGGGGGTGGGGATTTTCAGCTTGCACGAATTTTTTTTTTCGCCCATTGCTTGTGCAGGATTTTTTTTTGCAGGTGAAACCCTCTGCACGAATTTTTTTTTAGACAAATATTGCTTTGTTCTTCATTTACTAATTAAAAAAAAGGTGTAATACTTTAAAACCATTTTTGACCATTACGTATATTTGAAAAATATATATTAGGAATAGTCCGCTACGTTGCACAAGACTATATCCTATTATTGAACGCATGAAGCAAACACAACTTGACACCAGAATTACACGCCTGTTGTAGAAAAAATATGCAGTGTATCTTGAATTCATTGAGACATACACGAGACCTCCTCTCTACAACACTAAAAGAACTGTTATTTGTGTCAGAAAATATCATACATGCTATGAAATTAAGAATAAAGCCTCAGAAACAAACACAACTTAACGTCGGATCGAAACTACACCAATGCTATTGGTTCAATTAAACGAGCCAATGAGAAAACGGAACATTCGATCCTTCCCAGGGGTAAAAAAGCGGCAAACGGAATAATTTCATATTATTCCGCGAGACAGTTACTTATGGGAGCAACTGATGAGGTTCACCTAAGAACCGAAACTCGAGTCTTGCTTAAGAAAACGTAAGAATTCACTAGCGTCCGTGAGATTTTCAAAACAGATCATCATATCTGTTCAAGCTATGTCGGGATGCAATAACGCCATGATGAAACAACGGAGGTTCTTCAAGCTCCAAGAAACACTTCTCAGAAACAGAACTATATATAAAACAAGGAGCTAAAACAGAGGCGGATCCAGGGATTCTGAAAGGGGGGTCCGGGTTCATGCCTGCCCGGAAATTTTTCCAATTTTACCATCTGAAACGCCATTTCCAGCACTCCTGAAACTCGAAAAGCGTTTGTTAAGTCAAAAAATGGACAATCAGTCAATCGGTGGAGGTGAAACAACTACGTATAAAACAATTTTATGCTATTATTTTTATGAACCACAAGGGAGACACAGGTCTGAAAGTGGGGTCCGGACCCCCCCGACCCTCCCCCTGGATCCGCCACTGTAAAACATAAACTGCAAGAAGTTATGATTCCAATAGAGACGCGGCAGCTTCAGACTTTGATCTTAAACGCCTACATCCGTGATAAAGATCTACTTTCTCACAAGTCTTGCACACCGCAGACTTTGACACTAAATCACGGCAGGGGCGTAGCCAGGAATTTTTCAGAGGTACGCACAATCAATTTCCAAACACTCCCCCTACCTCCTCCCCCACCCTCAAGTCCCAAATCTTTCTTTTTTCCCGACTTTTTCAGGTACGCACGTACGTACGTGCGTACAGGTAGCTACGCCCCTGCACGGGCTGAAAGATTGACTGATCCTAGCATATTCATAACAATAACAAAAACTGCAGCCGATCACTACATATCTTGCAACAAAAGTTAGCCAAAGAAGCCCTAACATATGCCAAGAGAGCTACAGTCTATAGACTGTTTTTTATTTCTATGTCGTTGTCAACTTTGAAATTACCTTCCTGTTGTTTTTTCTTGTGTGTTTCATTATAGTCGTTATTTTAATACATTTCTTTGTTTGATTGGAACACGAAATAAAAATTGGAGCGGAAAATTTCAAGTTGTGGGTCTCGAATTACATAGCTTGTCAACAGGTTCATCGCTGGGAATGCTACAATGAGTACGGCCTGTAAACAAATTGCGCGTCTGTAAAGTTTTGGAGGTGGAATTTTCAATGTTATTTGGAATCAGTAGTTAAAATGGATCTGTTAAAGTCATATGATAGTGACGAATCATTTTCCGATGATTCAGAACCCGCGCGTGTACAACTTGGTGAGAAAGATGTTAGAAGTGTCTATCTCTTAACTTATAGCCAAGCAAATATGGAGCTATTTTCTTCGCGCGAAGATTTTGCTCTCGCTGTTGTTCGGTCATTCAGCAATGGTAGTGCAAAAATTGTCCAGTGGTGTTGCTGCCGTGAGAGCCACCAAATATCGGGAAAACATTACCATCTAGCTGTGAAACTAGATCGAAATCAGCGGTGGCTATCGTCGAAAGAATTTTTGCGCAGTGAGTACGGCATCGTTGTGAATTATTCAAGTTGTCATCACAACTACTATAGCGCTTGGAGATACGTGACCAAGTCAGACAGCAATTATATAGAAAGCGTTGATCATCCAGACCTAAAAAACAGCCAGGAACCTAGAACAAGTTCAGCAAGTCGTGCAAAGAGGAGCCGGTGTAAGGGTTTGAGGAAAGCAAAAGAATGTGGTGCTCTGGATGACACAGAAAGCGAGGAGGAAATGGGACATGCAGATACGCTCTCCAGTAGAAAAAAAAGAAAGAAAAAGCGGCTATCTGCGTTTGAAGTGTCCGAAATTATTGTCGAAAAGAAACTGAGATCTTTAGTGGAACTGCAAGCTCTTGCTTGTGAACAAAAACGCGAAGGGAAAACAGATCTTGCGGAATTTCTTATTAACCGCACGCCTCGTGTGGTGGCGGATATATTAAATTCTACCTGGCAAATTGAAAACGCACAAGAGAAACTGGCACGTTCTAAGAAAACCCGAATGCAAATTTTAGAAGAAGCGAGAGAAAGTGAATGCGCAGAAGGTTGCGGTGGTCAGTGGCAGATTTGTGCGGAAGAAATTCTCAGTAACAATGGAGTTCCTGTAAACGTGTTTCGTGACGCAGTGACAGAGGTTAGGTAAATATCGAAACATCATGATAACTGGCAATGCGAACTGTGGTAAAACCTTTCTGTTGAATCCACTCACTGTGATTTATCAAACATTTTGTAATCCTGCAACAGGAAGCTTCGCGTGGGTAGGAGTGGAATTTTCTTAACGACTTTCGATGGTCGCCTCAAATTATACAGTGGCACGATTTATTATTAATGCTTGAAGGGCATGTGGTTAATCTGCCAGCCCCTAAAACGCACTTTTGCAAGGACATTTCCTTAACTTCTGATATCCCGATATTTTGTACTGGCAAACACCGTCTCATGTACGTCAAGAATGGCATTGTGGACGAAAGAGAATGCGGAATGATGGATGTCAGATGGAAAATATTTCATTTCACGCATCAGATCCCGCGGGAGCAACAACGCGAAATCCCCTCTTGTGCAAGGTGTTTTGCTGAACTTGTTATTCCGTCAGGAAGATAATAGCTTTGCCTTTGACGGTTAACTTGACATGTAGAATGCAATAGAACATTAAAACGACGGTTAACATGACTTTTCAACGGTTAACAGCTGTTGACACTAATAAGTTAGATATATCATTAGTTCTTTTTATAAAACGCTGTTAACCGATGTTAACCGTTGAAATGACTATAATCCCTTTTGTTAACCGTTTTGTAAACGCTATTTCTGTTTTTCAGCGTTTTTATTCGTATACATAAACACTAGGCTCATTTGTAAAGCATTTTAACGGCTATTTTATTGCAAAAACGTTTTCCGACTGCTTCTGTTAATGCATAATTAATTCATATTGTCACGCGGTGCGTGATTCTCAAGGCTAAATACAGTCGCGTGACATTGTTTATCTCCTTCTTTCTGTTGTGTTTCGTTCATACATTATTTTACTGTACTGTTGTTTTATACTTGATTTCTTAATATTTCGTTCTTTGTCCTTTCCCCTTTATTACTAAATTCAGTCGCTGATCCATCGATGCAATTATTTTGTCAACTACATGAACTGGAATGTTCTTAATTGTTCTAATTACGCGTGAAGTAAATTCGTCGTAACTTTCCTGTGTAATATTCAGTTCCAAAGCTTCTCTTTCCAGTTCGACTTTAACGACATTAAAAAAATTTTCAATGCAGTGTATATCCCCACTCCTAGGAGGAAGTTTCAATTGTTCCGCCTTCTTGCGACAAACAACCTTACGTACGCATGCACTATTTTGTACAGGACAGTTGTCCTGAACCCATAAGCGTGATCCATTCTTGTCTGCTTTCCTGAACATTTGGTCAAAATTATTATTTACAAATGCAGCAAAGTAAGCTCCATCTAATTTTTCATACTTATGACATACAATAGCGCCTTTGCCATAACTTATAGCTACAATTAATTTCAGGACTTTTCCCCCGCTGCCTACTTTGCTTCCCTTTGCCGTACACCCACGAACTAGTCCTTCGGACTTCTTACGCCAAATACGACCGTGGGGTGCTTTCGCTTGATCTGCAGGATTTCTTTTATACCAAAAACTAACACCATCTAAATAAAAAGCCACAGAATCTTTCCAGACATCTTTTGAATAGTTTTTTTTCATCCGTTTAGCGAAGGCCACGCGATGTTTAATGTCCTTTTCCGTTAACAAACCTTTCTTCCGTGCTTGAAGAAAGTGGTAGCCATTTTGGTGTAAAAATCGCCGGACTGTCTTATTGCTTACATGTTTACCGCTAATTCCAGCCCGGGACATTAATCTAGAAGACGTGAAGTTCCCTTCTTCTTGGCGCAGATGTCTTAAAGTCCTTAATATGGTTCTCTCTTCTCGCGCACTCAACTTCTTTGGTCGTCCTCCAGCGTGTTTTGTGCGCCTTTGTCTACTTCGCTTCATCCAGGACCCGTTCTTAATGATTCTGTAGACCGTTGCCCGCGATATATTGCATCTCTTCACGATTTCCGTTATAGATAAATTCATCTCGTTGGCCAAATAAAAAATATACGCCCTTTTGCAAGCATCTATTTTACCTTTAAAGGCCATAATTGCTATCTGATTTTCTTAATAGCTTGTTGTTTTACCGCCCTTATTTTTGACGTCATAATTTATTGCTTCTAATTGTTTCAATTATCTCCTTTACACTTTTTCAGAAATTACAAAGCATTTACAACGTCTCTTGAAAATTTGAAAGTGCTCCCATTTTTTAGAGAGAAGTTACATCGAATTAAAAAACTTGTCTTCATAGACAACCTCGGACAAAACTGTTGAGACACTCTTCATCTATTTCTTAATTTTAGGCCCAATTTCCGCGTCAACAAACATAAAGAAATCCCCCCTCCCCACCCCCCATGCAATGTTGTTTTGTTCTAAAAACTGTCTGATTCAAATACAGTAATACCCAAAACAACATTGGAAGGAGGGGGAGGGGAGGGCGCATATTTATATTGTGGTGTGGGAAATTTGTTTCAGAAGTATACCAAAATGTAAGGGTAATTTCAGTTTGTCTCAACTAGTTTTGTCCGGGGTTGTAGCATAATGAAGGCATAGAGAAACAATAATTCCATAAATGGCTACACAGCATGAAAATCTCCTGTCACTTAAGAGATTATTATCCCAAAGATCATCAAAGAGTCATACAATACATATCGAGCATGCAAAACTGAGACAGAGATAATAGTGACTAGTCACAATTCTACATTGGTGATCTAAAGGGAACAAATATCTCGTAGACCTTCTTGGGAAAGCATTTCTAAAGGCTTCTTTATACATTTTGCGCCTAGCGGGAGTCGTGTTTGGCCTGTCACCTTTATAATACTATTTATAAATAATAGTATAGGAAGGCCCCAAGAATGTTTTGAATTTTTGAAACGCCAAGAGCGCTATTTTCAATAGGCACTTTGGCAGCTTTTATATATTAAATAACAACCACAATAGGACTTCTCCTTCTGTATGAATTTTGTTTTCTTTGCCTTGAACTTTGCACGAATTTTTTTTCCTGGCATTTTTTCCCCACCCCCCCCCCCCCCCCCCCCCCCCCCCATCACTTTTCTAATGGTCCGCCCCTAAGTAATTCTGAGCGAAAATTTTTAGATATATAAAGATGAACAAAAGGCAAAAAGTAAGAGTTTTCTAAAATATTGCCAACTGCATTTAACAAGATCCTAAAGTTTGTTTTGTTTAGCGGTCGGAATTACCCCATTTGGTGAACGATGCGCTGTACAGATATTTTTGTTTACAATAAAACCCCTGTGTTAACGGCAGCAACGATAGCCGACGATCTTGTGTTAGTTTGATCTCAAAGGCTAGCTCCTTGTTAGTCCACGAACCGCACACTTCAGCTTGCCAAGCACAAGAAAGACAAGATAGTTATGAATAATTCTCTCCACTCTAGAACCGAAACCCCGATCTTTCAAATTCTTCCACTAAAATTACAGATTCTTGTATTGGAACAAGCAATTATTTTTTTTTGATAATGCTTTGAATACAGAAAGGACAGGCACTCTTTTTCAACTGGTCGAACTCAACAGTTTTTTACAAAAGCCACAAATTCGCATGCTTTTACATCGCTTCTTGCACCATTTTCTGCCAGTGAAATAATAGGATAATTATGGGTGGGTGTATCAAAAGAAAGTCTACAGGCTCCACCGCCCCTCTTCTCGACCCGGCCCCCCTTCCCCTCCCCTTTACCCAATACTTAGTACTTCACAGGCTACAAAACATTCTGAAAGACACTCAGGACACATGAGAATTAGAGCCTTGAGAAGGTAATTGGATGTTATTGGTTTTTTGTTGTTGTTGTTATTTTGCGTTCAATTTGCCGCGAAAATACTCTCCCATTGCAATAAAGACGGCTGTAGATTATATCATGTATTTTATCATTTCCACTAATGGTTTACCAAGTTTAAATTATTTATGAGCTCCAGCCACTGACCATCCCTTTGGCAGTCCGACATAATAATATTACCCGGTGTTAGTGCTATCTTTTGTTAGTATCACCCAACTAGTGGACTAATGCAAATCCTGCATTTTGATTGGCTACGCTACTAGGGGTCTAATAGTAATAGTCATCGAGTAGCGAAATTCGCCGGTTTTATTTTTCGTTTTATTCCCAAATAAATATTTCTTCAACTTGCAATTGCTTTTTTTTATTATTGCCTTTTTCTGTCCGACTAGTTGGGTGATACTAAAACAATTAGACCCTTCGCCCTCAAGAGCCACGGGTCAATAGCCCATTCGGCTTCGCCTCATGGGCTATTGACCCGTAGCCCTTTCGGGCTACGGGTCTAATTGTTAATTATCTAATTCTTACCAGCGCATTGGCTTGTGATCCTTGCAGCACATACACAAGGGAACAGAAACAGACAAAGACAAAAGACAAGTAAAACGGCAGGATAACCCACATTCAGCACGGGAGCTTGAGACTTCCCTGACTCAAAGTGAAGTTCTGTTTCAAGAAATAACTTTAGAATAAATAAAATGACGCCTGCTCCGTGGGTGAGCCAGTGTACCACGAACCACACACTGTAGGCTGACACAGTACTGAAAACTACTTTGCACAGGTCTTCATAAATTTTTATGACGTCATCAAGGGTCACGTTTCGAACCTCCCGAATGATCCTGCGGGCGTCTTGTGCAAAAGTACCTGACGTAAGCAAACAAGCAAGTGAGTATAGCAGTAACCCCTTGTTAGTAAATCATTACTGAGAGTTAAAGCAGGAAAGGGGCAGGAATTGACTGACGCATGCATTAAGTATACTTTCAATCGCTATTTTGGTAAAGTCGCCGTTTTTATGGTCAATTGATTGGAATTTACCGAGAATCATTGTATGTATGCATGTAAATGAGACTAAACATCAAGCTATGTTACTAGGAAAAACTGAACACAAATTCTCGTTTCCATTAAAAAATTCGATAGATATATTCGGAATAAATATGGATGATAAGCTTTCTTTTGATAATTATATATTCACTACATGCAAGAAGATAAACAACCAATTTAATGTAATGCTAAGATTTCGTAAGCTAATTTCGAGGGACACCCTCCTTAGATTGTATAAGGCTTTTTTCTTACCACATTTTAATTATTGCTCGTCTGTATGGCATTTTTGTAGTGCACGTCAAACTGAAAAAATGGACTGTCTTAACAAGCGCATTCTTAGATTCATATTAAAGGACTATAATTCACCCTACAGCACTTTATTGGATAAAATCAATTCTAAAACTCTGTATATTAGGCGCCTTCAGAATTTCTTAGTTATATTATATAAGAGTCTGTTTTTCAGTAACTATCCAGGATATTTAAATAATATGTTTACTCTACGGTCTACAAGCTATAGTTTACGTGGTAATTATATTCTGTCTCTGAAAACAACAACTTACGGCCTGCATTCTTTTCCATATTTAGCAGCTAAATTATGGAACTCTCTTCCGGATTCGTTTCGAACATCTACTTTTACGGATTTTAAGCGTAGAATATTAAACTATGACTCGTTTTAGTAGCATCGTGGTAACTTGTTTTATAATGTATAGTTTTTATAGTTTTATAATTGTAGTTTTATATATATAGTCTAGTATATTTGTAGCATTTTATTGTATTTTTTATTGTGCTCGAATACATTAGCATATATTTGCTACTCTAAAGTTTCGAGTTGAAATAAAGTGTATGTATGTATGTATGTATGTATGTGTGTATGTATGTATGTATGTATGTATGTATGTATGTATGTATGCGTGTATGTATGAATATAAAGAAATGTATAGCGATAGCGGCTGCCTGTGGCGCATTCATAAGCTGACGACCGATCTCATTCTCATAAGTGTATGTTAAGCGCGCTGGGACATGTGATATGTGCGCTATATAAGTCATTCATTTTTTTTAAACTTTATTTAAAGTCACCCTAGCTCCAACAACAAACTAAAAAATGGTGATTTCCATGAAGAGCGTGAACATAACAAATATCAAGGTTTAACTACTTAACAATATAAAGTACATGCATAACAATCGAAGTTTTACCTCAGTGTTCTATAAACGGACCTGGACGGCCATGTTTCTTCGTAGCGAGCAGCACGGTATTCGTGACATATCTTGTGTGCCCTACACCAGCCAATCAAATCCAATCAAGTCTTATCACGCGCCCGTCACGCTCGCTTTGAATGAATATGGCCGTTTCGGTCCTTTATGCAGCAAGGAAAAACTTCGATTGAAACTTAGCGCTGGAAAACAGTCGCACTGCTTTGATGCCTTTTTAGGATTTATTGCATGAAGCAAAGAAAAAGATTAAAGAAGGTGAACTCGCCCGAGCATTCTTCATTCTCGTCCGCAGAGCCTTTCGTTTCGTTTGGTCAGCGGAAAAAACGAAGACTCTGGGAACAGTGCCTTCCGGATGTCGTAAAATCCACGACATCCGTTAGCGCATGCCTAATGCATTAATGTACTATTGCGCTTGCTCAATGCCATAAACCGGAAATTAAAAAAAACCTTTCGTGTGTGCATTCTCGTCCCCAGAGCCCTCGTTTCGTTTGGTTGAGCTCTGGAGACGAGAATGTTGTGTGTGTGGAATGGCGTTCGGAAGGACTGTACAAGACTTATTAACAATTTCAGGAAAACATCGCGCTAAAAAAGAAAGAAGAAAAGCTTTACGTGCTGCTGTTATTTAGAAGAAAGATTGTCTTTGTATTTTGCCTACGGGTTTTAGAAAATCCTCGATAAGTCAACCGATTTCTTTCGTTTGGGAGCTGTGTATTTATAGTTTCGCCACTAAACGCTATTATATCCGACCAAATCAGTTGATGGGACAGCTAAGTTTGTTGATGGAGACGCTGTGGTCATTGATTAGGCTTATTTCATCGAACAGTGGTAAAAAATGTCGAGGAATTTTTGTTTTGCATTCGTTTCATGTTGTTAAATGACCTTCGTTTCCCTAGATTTGCATTTCAAAATATAACTTGCTTACGAGAGTGCTGATAGCGTTGTTGTGTTGTTGTTATTTAAAATGGGTAACCTAGTGGTAATATTTCTTTTCACCCTTGGGCTTTCTTCAGGATTTCTCCCTTTCCTTTAATTAATACTCGTCCCTGTTGCAAGCAACACTTTTTTAATATTCGTGGCCGCTTATAGCTTCGTCTTCCAAGACACATACTGATTATTTTCGGAAACGAATCGCTCATATTTAGCGACAATCAGATCCCGTTATACTTTGAAATTTAGCAGCCGTATCTTTACCTGCTAAACCAAACAAAACTGGGTGACATTGGTCGTTGAATGCGTTGAAATTAAAACGTTGGTTTTGTTGATGTAGTCGTCATAGGACTTCAACATTTGATTCAACCGGAAGTAAAACCTTATGCGTAGAAGCGTAATTTTTTTTTACCTTGTTGCGCATTCATTTTTAAACGGCCAATCAAAAAATTCAAATTTTTGTCAGTTACCAGAGCTACACGAGACGCAATTTAAAAAAAACCGTGGAGCTCTGGGAACGAGAATGAGCATTCTTTCAAAGGCAAGTGTTTGTTAATTGGCATGTTTTCGAATTTTCCGGAAATTCAAACGGTTGCAAATATTGGAAATAAAACGTGGAGTGCATAGAAATTTTTTCTTACTTAGGATTTAGGGACATTTATAGTTTAAAATATGTTTATATATAGAATGACTTGCAATCAGGTGCCACATTTTTAAAATTTTAAAAGTTGGGCAGCTACTTTCGTGTTTCGCTCGGAAGCCGATGTTTAGTGTTTAAATAAGAAATTAATTTAGATCTGAGATATAGCCGAGCAAACTGCAATCATGTATCTGTAGATTGAAAAAATAATTGGACCTCTCGAGTGAATTGTTATTTTTTAACAGCAATGGTAATGTTTGTGATTTATTCGGATCTCAGCAGCACAAACTAGTACCGACCACGTGAAACTTATTAAAATAAATCGTAAAAAATATTATTTATCATTTTTAATCAAACGAATTCGCATTCTTATGACTACTAAAGTAAAAGTTTTCAAACCACAGCATATCTGAGAAATTCATTTTTGAACCAAAGTTTTTTGGTCGCTTCTTACGGAGACAATGTCTTAAATTCTAATACTGTAACTAAAAAATTAGTTTACAATACCGTGTAGCATGCAATTTTTGGAATGTTTCTTGGTGTTGTTGGTTGGCTTTTTTGTTGTGGTGTGAGTATTGTTCGGTGTCTTTTGAATCTTTTGTTTTACATCATTTGGTGATCACACCATCCACAACACCAAGAAACTACCAATTTTTGCGGGTTTTTACTTTTTGCGGATTTTGCGGATTACCCTCGATCCGCAAAATAGGTTCCCGCAGAAAAACCTCTCGCAGAAGGATACTCCGCAAAAACTTATTTCTTTCAGACAAATAAGGAACTCTGCTTTTTAATATAAACTTGCGTTACTGGGACGATATGGGACGTAAATAAGAGCTATTAACATTTATTTTAATAGAAAACAACAGTAGTTTCTTGAGCATGACAGAGAGCAGGGGTAGGCGTAATGTTTTATTGTGCCAAACCAGCACTGTTGTCGTTGTTGGTCACTCGATCATTTAGAACATTGATCTGAAAAATCTTTTCAGAAAAAGGTCCATAAAAATAAACCTTTCCAGGCAAAACTACGAAAGAGACAGCCAAGGAAATGGAAAAACGCCATACCAAGGCAGCACCAACTCACGCATGGTCCTTGCGGGAACAAATAACTTGTCGGTGCATCGAAAATCGAAGCCCTAGCAAAAGTGGTAAGGCTAGCCTGCAATACAGGCGTTTTTTGTTTTTGTTTTGTTTTTTGGCTGGCGAGTGCTGAATTTAGTGTTTGGTCGTCATTTTGGTTTTGCAAAATGTCGGAGGCTGGGAGGAGTGAAAAGGGTGGGGAGGTGGCGGGGAAGAGAAAGAAAAACTGTCTGCCCGCAAGGCCTGTGAAATCAGGAAACACCCCCTCTTTCCAAAACCATTTGATCACATACCGCGCTTTGCAGTTATGACTGTACGACTGTACGGAAACTCCGGTGTTATATTTTTAAAAAATGTGCTAAAAACCGATTTGTGTGTAAAGATTTTTCCGGGCGTCGCCAAACTTGCTGCAGGATAAACTGATGGGGAAACATTGCTTTCATTGAATCTGCATGGAGGGAAAACACGCCAAAGACTGACAGGTATCAATCGATATACGACCTACCGCACCAATCAGGAACTCCGCTCGTCCACGAACGGAGTTTCCCAAATGAACAATGAGTGCGGGCAGGCGTATTTTTCTATATTTTTGCCATGAATACTCCTGCTTTGCTGGCTACGGTAAGTCAAAATGAAGGATCGTGTCAACAATAAACACATAAATAAATAACTCTGCACTTGTCTTAATGGCAACAAATGATTGCTAAAGGTTCAGCCCTACTTGCAGTGCAATTTGTTCAGTTTACTAGGTGCATGCGAGGAGGCAGTGCCAGTGCTGTAACGCACCAAAACTGGGACTGCCCAAACCGTCCTCTCCTTATATAAATATTAAAAAGATTGCACTAAGGCAAGGCACCTTTAAAATTACAAACACCCCGGCGTTATGGAAAAATGTTTTAAGTTTAACAAAGAGGAACTAATGAAATAACCCACGCTTTTTAACCTGTGAATACGCGAAGCGTAATGAACAGATTATCGCAGACGGTCGCAAATATGCAAATGAGCACTCGCTCGCTCAATTGCTCACTCCATCAGCTGTAAACTTCACTGTACATTGCATTTACGTGTTAAAAAGATAAATTTGGCAATCTTTACATCGCAAGTGTTAATTGATGCAATAAAGCTTCCACGAACTCGAGTATCTCCTCTATCAAATCGACTAAGCGTATGTCTAAATTCAAAATTTCTATTTAATTACATTTCGATACCTTTTGGTAAGGAAGGGTCGCTCAAATATTAGCCAGCGATGTGTAGAGCATTTCTTATTCACGGGTTGGCTCACAGGAGCCTTTGTTTAAAGTCTAAGGACACCAAAGTTCGCGTCAAAAAATGCCTGTTATTAAAGAAGAGCTCAGATAACAAGAGTTGATTGTATGTTCTGAATATTTTATGGATTTTACAGCGGTTACCAATAACACGCGACCCACCGCCTTCAAAACAGTCGCATAAAGTTGAGTTTTAGTGGACGTCAATCAAAGAAAAGGCGTTAAAATTATTTTAGACTCTGACAGGATTTCAAGCAAACAGAGCTAAAAATCGACAATTTTACCCGCTGAGAGAAGGTAAAAGTCAATCAAACTCGATTTTCAAGCCAGTTTAAACAAAAAGAAAACATGCCGTTTGTAGAAACCTTATTTTTAGAATAAAACTTTTAAATTTCACCGCACGTGATAATTTACAACTCAGCGATGCATGATGAATAGTAGGCGGATCACAGGTAGCCCAAGCTATATGTGTCACAGTAACCGTTACGAGCGAAATTATAAGGATTTGTCTGAGAAAAAACGGTCCATTCCAGGAGCTAAAAAATACGAACAAGATTTCAATAAAAATTGCCGACCTTACTTCGCTTGTGTGTTTCTTTGTCTCCTGTGTGGTTTTTGGGTGATTTAGAGCGTTTCCAGTGAGTTTTAGTTCCAGCTCTTCCTAACGCTGCCTTCTTCAATTGTACGAAAGCATATAAACATTCTACAATCCTCCGCTCGCTGCAAGCAAACATTTTCCTTTTAACCCGTCCTAGCTTACAAACGAAGCCCTATTAACCTACGTGATCTATTAATAAGAACCAAATTGCGTGACCGCACCAAACTTCAAGAAAAAACACCATCTGGCATTTATAAATGTAAACATCCACGCTGCCTCACCTGCCCATTCATACAAGAAGGTCAAAATAAATACACTTTCTCTGCAACAAAGGAAGAACGACATATCAATGACACTTTAAATTGTAAATCTAAAAACGTAATCTACTTCAGTAACTGAATGTAAAAAAATGCGCTAAACAGTACATTCTCTTGGGGAAACCAAACGCCAACTGAGTGAACGCTTTGGAGAACATCGCCGCTCCATCCTCAATCACCACCATCTTATCAATCCTACTCCTGTTTCAATACATTTTAACCAACCTGGCCACTCTATCAACGACATCCTCCTCATTCCCTTGGAACTCATCCACAACAACCGCGACTCAGTCAGAAAGGCACGCGAGGCCCATCTTATAGATAAAGTGATGACACTTGATCCTCATGGTATAAATAGACGTGATGAACTTAATTAGTGACATTTAGCTTATTTCTTACCAATCATTTTCTGTTATTCTGTTGTATGTCATATTTCAAATGATTTATATGTAACGGTAATTTTATTTCTGTATTCATTTTTGTTTTTTAGCCCCCGTAGAAGGTTTGTTTTGCAAACCGAAATATCGGGCAAATACTGTTTTTTTATTTCACTTCTGTCTCTATCTTTTCTTCTTGCCGTAAGGATCAGTTTGCCGTTTTTACCTTTACTATTTCAAGATTTTTACTGATTCAGGTCTACGATAGATCCGGTACTCTTCATTGGTTTGTCGTTGTGGTTTTACCGTTATTATAGTTTTAGGGTACTTCAACCGAGAGGATCCACTGAAATTCCACGTAGACCACGGACGATAGTTCTGTTGTCCATTCCAACTCTTTATTTGGGCTACCTGTGGGCGGATCACAACTCGTGAAGCCGCGGCTGCACGAAGCTCTAGTTTTTATATCATGTTGAATGAACTCTTCTCTTTAAAACTGTAATTGACTTTGAAATTTCGTATAGTTTTAAAATGTTTACTATTTCGTTTTGGTAAAATTGTTCGGAATCCAGTCGAAATAAAAAAAAAAAACAATGTTAACGGCTTTTCTTTGATTTTTCTGAGATAAAGACTCCATTGAAAAAACACATATACATTTTTGTAAGATGTGTTTAGGTTTAAACAAACGTTCACCAAATGTTGCATCGAGAAATGAACTTGGCAGATTATCTCTCAATTTACAAATAACAATGAACATTTTCAATTTCTGGATTCACCTTGAAAATCAACCCCCTGACAGCATCGCTAAACTCTGTAAATCAGGTTTGATAAATAAAATAAATATTTTGTGTCACACAACTTAATATTAACAAACAATCGGTTAACTTTAAAAACCCTTGTACTTTCCTATCCAAAGCTGAAAATAATTTGTCAAAACATCTAAAAAACCATCAGTTAAATTTGATAAGAACAAATAAAAAACTAAAATTCTACTCCATCTTTAAAAATGAAACAAATCACTCTGAATTCATCAATCATATCCGGAATCCTGAACATAGACGTGTAACCTCCAAATTTAAGTTAGGAAATCGTAACTTAAAAATTGAAACTGGAAGATTTACAATTCCCAAAACCCCTGAAGATCTTAGAATTTGTGATCACTGCAATCGAAATTCCGTTGAAAATGAAATGCACATATTATTTTACTGTGATCTATATAACGATTTGAGAAAGACTCTTTTTATTAAAATCAACGACCGAAATACATTATTTACAAATTACAATATCCATGATAAAGTCTGTTTTCTTTTCAACAATACTGATTCACTTATCAGCAGGCTAACTGCTAATTTCGTTTTTCAATCATTTGAAAGACGAAAGAAACATATTAATAATAATTAATTATACCATCCCATTATATCTTCATTTCCTTCAATTTAGCTGTTTATTGTTATTTTAATCGGTAACACCTGTACAAAATGGTAATACTGAATAAACTTTGTTGTTGTTGTTGTTGATTAACGTCCACCAAACTCAAGTTTGACCTTCGGGGAGTGAAGAGCGATGGGTCGCGTGTTAATGGTATTAAACCGCTGTATTAGTGAGAAAAAATAACTTACCGAGTGCCAAGCAACAGGCGGCGAAGATGTGACAAATGTTGAGCGATACCCACTGTAAGAAGAAAAATGTTACGTATCCAGTAGGATTAAATATGTTGCAAAACAAATGTTTAGACACCGGCAAAGCCGAAATGTCATTTTGGTAACACAAGACCACTGAGACTGTCAACAGCACGTTCGTGATAAGGAAAGCCAGAAATAACATGAATATGTCACGCCTGTCAATGTCCCTTGACTGTGAAGAAGTGAACAAGACCAACGTTTTGCATTTGGCTGCCACACAACAACCAATGAAAACGAGACACGAGAGGATAGATGCCATAGCTAATGTAGTAATGGCGATGTATCCAATTTTATAGCTGTGACATTTCCGCTTTTCTGACTCTGTTAAATTGCGGTAGTTGAATTTAGAGCACGGGAAAGCCCCACAATATGGCATAAAAACGATGTGGTAAAAACAAACGATGACAAGTAAAACACGAGGGATGTTGCTCCACGCTCGATGTCCCCATAATCCAAGCGAAAAGAAGGAAACTTTTAAAGCAGCCAGAATAAACATAATCCATCTACTGGAATGTTGCGTCTCTCGTCCAAGCCGAAACTTTTCGTACGTCGATGGTGTGGGACGGAGAAGTGGTTCTGTTTCACTATCGGCCGGTTCACTGTGACATGTGTGAAAATCATCTTCTATAACGAGAATTTTAACTTCCATCGTAGGCTGAAAAACGTCGTCGTCGGTGTTTAACTCGCCATGCAGTATGTTGTGGTCACGTGATCCATTTCAGTTGTGGTCTGGAGTCCGGTTTGCAAGAAAATGCACCACGATTTGAGAGCTTAATTAAAACAAGTCTGAGATGGTTTAAGCAAACAAATTTGCATCAGGACCGAATTAAAGTGGCCCACTAATACTGTAATCGCATCGAATGCAGATGTCCAAAGGTATATTACATAGAATGAAATTTAATTGCCGTCGGGGCCAGGTTGTTCGAAGTGCGATTAGAGTAACCCAGGGTTAGCGTCAATTTTGATGCCAGTTCAATAATAAATCAATGGAGATTTTGCCCTTTAGTTTCAGCTTTGATCCGTCTTCATGTATAGCTTAAGGTGTTTCCCTCCAGTTTCCATGCAGCCACATCGACCATTTTTGAGCGGCCGTTTAACTAACTTTCCTTTATTGAATTAGTATGAAACTTACTCAGTACTTAGTTTGAAGTTTATAAGAGTGTAACAATTTTGTAAATCGCATTTAAAATTGCGGAGATAAACGAGAAACATTGAAATCACTTGAGTCTAAATTCCGAGCGATTGCGATGGCATCTAGAAATTAAAAATCAAAACTATTACGTTTGGTGCGGCTACACGGAAACTGGAGGTTACACGGAAACTGGAGGGAAACACCTTAAAATAAGCTTTTGAAAACCTTTTGAACAAAATAAATTGAATCCTTAGTGAAGGTTTAATTCTGGGTTAGCATTAATCGGCTTTCGAACAACCGGGCCCACAAAATAGATGATAGTCTGCCAATATTAGCTTAAATCTATATACAGCTATCAAGTTGGAAAAACTGCAGAAAGCAAACTGAAGCCAGTAAAATGCAGTTGTGGTAGCCAGTTTGCAGATGAACCTACTCCAGCAGAACATATGACCTCCCACAGATCCCAAACACAGATAAGAGCAGTTAATAAACCTCCAAAAGAAATGAGAGTTGATGAACTTAGAACTGAACTGCGTGCAAGGAAACTTTGTTCAACAGGCAACAAGGATATTCTTGTGAGCTAGCTAGACGACTAGAAGGTCCATTAGCAGAGGAACTCATAAATAATAAGATTCAGAAATACACTACCAATAAGGTTTACTGAGTGCTTACGAACTTGAAAATGTAGATCTGCACAAGACCAATGTTCAACTTTTGCTGTAAATAGGCTATATTAAACTGGTCTGAAAGCACAAGACCAATGCTCAACTTTTGCTGTGAATATGCTAAACATGCTACTGGTCTGAAATAAAGCACTAATATTTAAAAAAGAAACAATGCAACTAATGATATGGATGTTGTAGGTTAAAATTATTTTAGGTTAAAAATTATTTCAAACTAGGTTAATTTTTATTTTCCTTTGTCCCAGATTCATTAACATAATCTCAGACAAAGGAAAATAAAAATTAACCAAGTTTGAAATAATTTTAACCTAAAATAATTTTAACCTACAACATGGACAATGTTTGGATCCCAACATGATGAGTGATTATGACATCACAGTCATTACTATGGCAAAAGTACTGTGCTGTGAAAAGAGCCTAAAAAAGCCAGCTTTTAGAAATGAACTTTCAGGGCTGTGCTCTAGCAGTGCTCTAGTGGGGGGAGTGGGGGGATTTTCCTTGCAATATTTTTGGGGAAAACCTTATCCCCCATCTTGGGATGTCTAATGGTCTGCCCCTCATATTCTCATATTCAAGAGCTACCCTACTGCTTGAATCAATGCACACAATTACTTTTTAGCTGAAATATAACAGATAAACACCATGAACAATAACCCTACTCCAGAAACACTAACCATGCTGGACATTGAAACATCGAAGTTATTGACAAATGTTTGGATTTGATACGTGTAATTCGACATGGAGATTTGAGATAAACAACGAACTGTCAAAAGATTTGCAAGAGACTGCAGGGATGTTCAGCCAGTGAAATGTAAAAGGAAATCAGTGCTTGATCAATGTAGGGCTGTGCAATGGTAAAGTAGGGAAGCTGTCCAAGGTGATGCACACATGTGCTCTGATTTTACTTGAGGCATTACAAGTAATGTTTACTACATGAGCGGGAGTGTTGTATCGACCTATACAATCACGAGGCGCAGCCGAGTGAATGTATAGTGCCGATACAACACGGACGCGAATGTTGTAAACAACTTGTGAAATTCACATTCCAGATACAACTCACTAGTGGTTGTATCTGGAATGTAAATTAAATACAACCACTAGTGAGTTGTATCTGATTTACAGGGTTAACCATGTGATTGGAATGGCTCATTTCTATTTGTTAGTACCCGTATGAATTATTAATGATTTTTCAAGAATTATTAACAACACCTGGCTAGATCTTTGAAAAATCAGCAACAGAGGCAATGGCAAAACATTATTTTCTGCAAATAAATTCTAAAAGCACATTTTATTTTGTACAATTTTATGTAATCTGTTTTTTTTCATTGCAAGTATTCTTTTTTTCGGAAGTAACATACAAGCCCCAAACATAACAAATCATTCTTTTTGCCTGAATTTTGTAATGCAAAATACAACACAAGCCTTGAACACAATGGCTGCGGTCACATTTACGACGTAACTAAAGTTTAACTCAAGTTACGTGACATCATACCTAACTGTAGTTAGTGCTTTCGGTCGACTTTGCGGTCACACCACGCAGTTAACTACAGTTAGTTCTAATTAGCCTATGGATGACGTCAGAATTAAAAGAGGTTCGTGACGGCCCTTATTGTTGATCCGTGAAATGTCAACATGGTTGACGGATGTAAAGTGTGTCTAGTTTTTGATCTTATTTATTTTTTTCGTGCGGCAAACCGTCAGAGAAAAATGAGAAATAAGCCGAGAATTTTAACGGATGCTCGACGCCGGGTACACGTGTTGCTACCTTGTTGTTTGTAAATTTTTTGTTTGTTGTTTTTGGTTGCCCCCTCGCTTCACGCTTGGTTTTTATTTTGCATATTTATATATGCTCATCTCGCACGTGCGAAAAGAATTGTCACATTCTGATTGTTTGTTTGTAAACTTAAGACTAACCCATGAACCCTGCTTGGGTATAACTATAGTTAGTCTGTATTGTTTTGGATCACCGAGGCGTCAATTTTCTAACTATAGTTGGAGCGAACAGAGAAGCGGTCACATTACCGAATAGCTAACTATAGTTATCCCCGTCTTAACTATAGTTAGTAGCCCAGATGTGCCCGCAGCCATTATCTCTCCACTTGTACGGTAAATGTTTTGATTTACAATACAATTTGTCAAGTGTACTAGGTAATTCTAAATGGGGGAAAGACTAAACCTGAACATCAAATACAAGTAACGGTATATCAAATAAAAATAAATTATAATTATAATTACAAAAGCTTAGTTAACTCTCTCTTAGCAACCACTCTCGTAAGCAACCACTTCCGGTTGGCGTAAGTGACCACTTTGTAAATAACTGGTTTTTTTTTAGTCAAGTACTTTTTCAAAAAAACCCTCGTAAAAGCGACCACTGCTAAATTTCTTAAGTGATCATGACCACTTTCGAGGCCAGAAACTTGACAAATTATTTTGTTTTGTGTTTCCAGTAAGTGACCATCTGTTCAGTTTTTATTTATTTTTTTCTTGCACCACGGGTGGTTGCCTAAGAAAGAGTTGACTGTAGTCTGTTTATGTCCTTTACTTGTCAGACAATATATATTTACAATGTACATTGTATGTGAATAAAATGTATAGCTTGGAAAAGACTATTTTTTTCTAGTCCTCCATGTAGCTGCTGTTCATTAATGGTTGAAGGCTGGTATCAACCGCTAAGTCATTCGTTGTGTACCTTTGAACATAAAAAGTCACTGTCACCCTCTCAGTCGTCATTGAAAAGTCCATAATAGGGGTCATAAACGGAGTTTTATCTGTCACGGCAACAACTGATCTGCCATCGAACACCGAGGCCATTATTTTTTTCAGACTTGAAAGGTACCTTTTTAAAACGTCTGTAAGCAAAAAAAATTCTCTTCGGAAAATCTCGACGCAGAAAACAATTTCAGAACAGAATCCCTTTTAGTAATCACGATAGAATGTTTTACACTGCTTGATTCAACATTGGCCGAGTATCCCCTTGCAAGGGTAAAAATTTGTCGAAAGATGGGCCATGGGACGAAAAGAACGACTGGAGTGGCTAAACCAGTTACTTTTGATCAGCTCAGCTTAGATCCAACACCTGGCCTTTGCCTTTAAATACGAATCGATCAACGGTCCACAACTCTTAACTTGTTACCTACTAAAGCTTTCTCCCGAAGAGACTGGGATGTTAACCATACAGTAGTTTGGCTTGTTTTATCCAAGTCCTTCTACTGAAAACTTTATTTCCACTGAGGAGCTATTCCAAAAGGCTTGTCCCCGTTCTGTTTCCGTCGATTCCCCTCTTAAATCAAGCGTGGAACATCCCGCTTCTTTGCTCGCTTTGTCCGCCATTTTTGTTGTCGTTGCATATTACACTGGTAAACACCGCTGATTTTTGCAAGCCCGCACAAGTGGGAGGAAATTGCTTGGAAACGAACCAGCGTGATCAGAAATCAAACCTGTTTTTAACTCAGTAAAGTTTCAATTCGGGGAACGTCACGCAAGCGTGCTCCCTGATGTAATCAAATTTCAGTTTTCGAGAAAACTCATTCTCGATGAACTCTTGCCCCGGAAACGTGACTTCGTTTCCTCCGTTACAACATTCTTATTCTAGTCCAGCTTTCCAATGTGCCCCAGCATTGCTGTGACGGGAACATGGTCTCAGAATCTCGGAAGTTTCTCGGACCTTCCTTATTTCATTTGTATCGTTTGGGAAGAGAGGGTGGGGTAGGGGGAGGAACGAAGTGAGGTACGCGGGTTAAATAGTGACGACGAAGAACAATTGAAGTCAAATTATTGAAATTATTGAAATTACAAAAAAGGCACTACGTATTATAACATTCTCGCCATATACCGCACCATCTCTTCCTCTTTTTAAAAAGATGGGTCTCTTAAATATACACCAAATTAATGACCTACTAATCGGATCTTTCAGTTTTAGTCTTGAACGCGTTACAAACTAATTTGTGGTATTACATTTTAGAGAAATTCAGTGCAAGATTACCACAACGCACTGAAGAATTTTTCCAATCCGAGTGAAGTTGGGCATTTCATAGTAGGAAAATTTGGTTTCCGTCAAGTTCAAGAGATGCATGATTTCAAATATCACAATTCCGTCAAAATCCAACTATTTTATTATCTTTATTAACCTAAGGGATTTTCCGAATTTCGGAAACCCCCGTGACTTATGCGATGAAAATGATTATTACATCTGACTTAAGAGATTTTCCGAATTTCGGAAACCCCCGTTACTTATCCGAGGAAAATTATTATAACGTCTAACTTAAGAGATTTTCCGAATTTCGGAAACCCCCGTTACTTATCCGAGGTAAAATGATTATTAAATCTAACGTAAGAGATTTTCCGAATTTCGGAAACCTCCGTTACTTATCCGAGGAAAATTATTATAACGTCTAACTTAAGAAATTTTCCGAATTTCGGAAACCCCAGTTACTTATCCGAGGAAAAATGATTAAAAGAGATTTTCCGAATTTCGGAAACCCCCGTTACTTATCCGAAGAAATGATTATTAACATCTAACTTAAAGAGGTTTTCCGAATTTCGGAAACCCCCGTTACTTATCCGAGGAAAAATGTTTATTAACATCTAACTTAAGAGGTTTTCCGAATTTCGGAAACCCCCGTTACTTATCCGAGGTAAAATGATTATTAAATCTAACGTAAGAGATTTTCCGAATTTCGGAAACCTCCGTTACTTATCCGAGGAAAATTATTATAACGTCTAACTTAAGAAATTTTCCGAATTTCGGAAACCCCAGTTACTTATCCGAGGAAAAATGATTAAAAGAGATTTTCCGAATTTCGGAAACCCCCGTTACTTATCCGAAGAAATGATTATTAACATCTAACTTAAAGAGGTTTTCCGAATTTCGGAAACCCGCGTTACTTATCCGAGGAAAAATGTTTATTAACATCTAACTTAAGAGGTTTTCCGAATTTCGGATACCCAATCACTTATACGAGGAAAAATGATCATTAACATCTAACTTAAGACGTTTTCCGAATTTCGGAGACCCCCGTCACTTATCCGAGGAGAAATGATTATTATTTAACATCCAACTTGAAAGGGTTTCCGAATTTACTTATCAGAGAGTCTATTAGAGAATAAACGATCATTAAAAACTAACTTGAGCAAATACGGTTCACTGCGGTGAGCGGTAAGAGATGAAGGTATTCAAATGCCTGGTATAATTATTCACGACGACCTCCATAGGGATTCACAATTTCTGATCCCGTTGTTATGTAATCAACAGAGTTTCACAATCATTCTTTTTCTTACTCCTCTATACCACTTGTTACTGGACAATTCTAATTACAAAGGATTCAGAAATTCTGAATGAGTGATACCCGACAAAACTGGCTATTCACATCTAATTCTAAAAGGATTCAGAATTTCTAATTCCCATTTCACGACTGAGGTGCAGAATTGCTGAAAATTAATTCCGTTTTTTTTTTTTAGAAAAAAGCATGATACAATGGGATGTATTGTTATTCAATGAGATATTAATATGATTTCCATCACATTAAACTAGTTTTCTGCAATCCCGCACCTTAGTGCATGTCACTTACATGAAACTTAAAACTGAAAGGAATCAGAATTTCTGACCTCCTCATCACTTTACCCTTTCACTCCCAGAGTTAATTATGGAGAAATGTACTGCAGTCCTAACTTTTGAGTCTGTGGACGAAATCCTACATTGTATTTACAGCAGTACAGTACATCACTACATGTACTTTCACATGATACAGTTACCATTTGGTTTCAATATTTTACAACATGAAATTTGGAATTTTTTTCTTGAATTTTGATATTTGGCACTCTTGGGAGTTAAAGAGTTAATTGAACAAAAACATGAGTGAAATTTGTGATCCTCTCTCAGTTGAAAAAAAACAACCTGACAAAATTCAGGCTTCAATTCAGCCTTCTAATTAATTCTGAAAGGGATTCAGAATTTTTGTTGCCTCCATCACTTAAACAAACAAAACTAATAGGAACATCTAGCCTGATTCTGGATGTTTTCTTTGTATTTGTGTTTTTCCTCTGATGGTCACAAGGAGATGCCACTGATCATCCTTCTTTGGGCATGATCAACATACTGTTATACATGTTCATAAATGGATGACCTCATTTGTAGTTCTGCTAGTGATTCCACTTCCTGAAAATCAGATATGGTATTGACTTATTAAATTATTCAAATTTAACACTTATTAATCAATAAAATTAATATTATTGTATATGTACATGTATTCATGGCATTGAGTAGTGCAAAAACCCAAAAATTCCCTAGTTCAACTGCCTTTTAAAGAAACTGTCTATTTAACAAGCTTATCCCACCAACATGTACATGTAGGTCAACATACACAAATGTAGTGAATTTTGTTTAACTTTTAAATGGTGCTCACCTTTACAATGTGCATTTGTGGAGGTTCAGGTGTAGCTAAATCCATAAACATTCAAAAAAAACTTTGGCTGTGTTCCAGAATAGAGCCAAAAATCTGCAAAACAATAACATCATATACAACTTAACTCAATTAAGTTCACAGCCACAACACACATGAAAATTCATCTGCAAGCCCAAGTGCATGTAAATTCTGGCTTCTTTTAGACAACAAGACAGGTCTGTAGCCCTTGTGTGCTTTTCTAATCAATGGCAAAACATATCATATATCTTAGAATCTTTAGATAATTACTATTCTGTAGGTTCATAAGGGTAAATAAAAGAAAGCAAACAAGCTATTGTCATTGATTTTATTGATACACAACATTTAGATAAAAATCTCTGAGCAGTTGGCAATAGACATCTGTCACTCTTACACTCTTATCTTACATGGGAGGAGAAAGGAAACCAACTTCATTTTTCACCCCTCTTGATTTCTTTTTGGGCATGAAAATTATATTACAGATATCGCCCTCATCGTGATATCGGTTTTTTTTGCTTGAAATTTAATGTGGGATTCACTCGTCAGGCAGTGAATTTTTCTTTGATTCAAGAAAGGTGTTGGTTACAAGTTTCTGTTTTGAAATAAGAAAGCTCTGCTTCCGACAGCATCTTTGTTTCTAAAGCAACCGGAGGACCATTTCAATTTCAGTGTATCATGTGTATCAATATACATGTACAGTATGCTTGTTCTCATTAACTGCTTTGTTCGATTTAGACAATTGCTGATTTAGACAATTGCTTTTTCTAAGCATGAAATATTGGTTTTTGTCGATGGCTTACTGATTAGAATGCGAGTTTTCTTTAACATATGTGATTGTTATTATAATTTAATAACTTTTAGTACAACACTAAACTCAAAAGTATTTGTTTCTGATATCTCATTCACAAATAAAAGAAGGTTGTCTCGGGTACCTGAGACTATATAAATAGGGCCTAAATTTCGAGTTCCATCACGTGTACATGTATTTTTACTCGCACTGTTCTGAGTCACACTGGTCTGAGTTCATACCAGTCTCATATGTAATCAGCCTCTTAGTTTTGGCTCACTGTGAAATTACAAAGGCTAAACTAAAGAATACCCAGCCACTTATTTCGAGTAAGAATGGTTTAGGGTGCATTCCTTTGGGATGATCTGGATCCGGATCACTGATCTACGATCACTCGGATCATGAATCATCAAAGGAACCGATGAATCCACTCTGGACAAGGATTCATAGGTTCCTTTGATGCAGCATGATCTGAGTGATCTTGGATCAGTGATCTGGATCCGGATCATCCCAAAGAAACACACCCTTACTGTTTAGCGATATGGGAAAGATTTCCGTATAACCCCATACATTAGTTATGCATACTTTTCTCAAAACTGAAACAAAAGCCAAAACAGTAAAATGCCTGAAGAAAAACAATAGCGCATACATGTATAATTAATGTATGGGGTTGTATGGAAATCTTACCGGGTGTTCAAAAGTGGTCAACATATAAGCTTAATTAGTATATACTGAAACGGTCGCGGCTAAAAGGGATGACTCAAAAGGACCTCATTAAATATTCAACACTAACATCAAACGATGTTACCCTGATCCGAAGACTGTAGTGTAAAGAATATTTAATGAGGTCCTTTTGAGTCATCCCTTTTAGCCGCGACCTACTGAAACAGGTGGATAGCATTGTTGGGGCGCTCTGATTGGCTACTGAAACTTGGAATAGCAAGTGCTATTCACCTCCCAGCAATTTGCACGCGAAAATTGTAATCGTTGACAGGAATAAATTAGTTAAAAAGCATCATTTTCGTTATATTATCTCACTGTTTCAGTATATACTACCCACTACCCACCTCCACTTCGGTGAATAGTTGTTAACCATCGCATAACTTACATAGATGTTATCGTGCTTCTTGACTGGTGGCCTGCCAGAATCCCATGGAATGGCACGCGATTTCTAATTTCAGATATTAAACCTTTAAGCTCTATGTCTGCAAATAGACAAAACTACATTACGAAAATGAAAAAATACAAGCAAAGAAACCTCATGGCTGACGCTGTGCTTCGTGTCAACACTGCTAAAAACCCAACTTCGTACGAGGTTGCTCCATGTATAAACGCCTACAATTCAAAGCTCATGAAACGAACCAAACAATCGGTCATATATTAAAATGCTTACCTTTTCCTCATACAACGTCCTTGAACTTGACTGGAAAATAACTTCAATCAGATGGAAAAAAAGGTAGCCACAAGAAAATTCATCTTCTTGCTTTTTAACGTTTGAAAGTGCACTCCGGCCGCCCGCGTGAAAGTCAAACCGAAATTCTCACACTTTCCCATTGGCTCAAAAGCCCCACGTGACGTTAGAACTAGCAATACTCATGCGCCGAACTCACGGCTTCCCTGGAAACTAGCTTGCTCAACAACCAACATGGCGGACTGTTGAAAAGTGTAACGGTCAACTCGAAGAACTTATGGTCGCTTCAGGGAATAAATGCAATGTATTTTGACACTTTTGAAGCGTTAGAAGCCGGAAGAAACTTTGCAGTGCTGTTTTATGTATGGAAAGTGATTAATTTTCAAGAGTTTTAAAGAAAAGCGAAGACCACTACAGCAAACATTCAAACACGTGTTGTCACTCACAGCAAAAGAAGATTCAATCAAATGTTCATCCACGAATATGGAAAGCTTCCAAACAAAGAAACGTTTTAAAATATCAAAACGGATTGCATGTGTAACGGGATGAATCGGATCACCAGTGGCACATGATGGGAATTGAAGAGCACGCAAATGAGTTGTGGACTTGCTTGTTAATTGCTAGCGCTGTTGGCCGTCGAAGAATATTTAGCGACAGCTCCCCAAAACAAAACACAGTTCGCCAAAGATAAGTGGTAAGTTGTATTTGCATAATTGGTACAAAAAACCTTTATAAACTAAAGTTGTCATGTCACTAGGGAAAAGGCACCGTCCCCTCGAAACATGTACATGTACTTCACAGTGTAGCTTCCTTTTCTCAACTCCATGCCCTCTTTTGAATATTAGGCAACCGGTCATTTACACGTCAGTAATGGAACTCGATGTTTAGACCCCAATATTAAGACATTTAATTCCCTACCTTATAACTGAGATATTCCCCTTAAATAGATAAATCAAATGTTATCATATGCCTAGTTTGTGTTAAAAGTTGAAGCTTTTTTGGCCTTGTGAATAAATGCTAAAGAAAACTTGCATTCTTATTGATCAGTAAACTACGGGCAAAAACCAATATTTTATGCTAAGAAAAAGCAATTGTCTAAATCAAACAAAGAAGTTAATGAGAACAAGCATACTGTTCTGACCTAATTGAAAGTAATTTTGATGATACACCGAAATTGAAACAGTCCCCCAGTTGCTTTAGAAACAAACAAAGATGATGTCCAAAGCAGAGCTTTCTTATTATTTTCAAAACCGAAACTTGTAACCCAACACCTTTCTTGTATCAAAGAAAAATTCACTGCCTGAATTCCATGTTAAATTTCAAGCGAAAAACCAATATCGCCAAATTGCAAAGCGATGAGGGTGATATCTGTAATATACAGGGTTCGTGCTACTTCTTGAAGTCCTTGAAAAGTCTTGGAATTTAATTTTAGATTTCAAGGGCTCTTGAAAAGCGCTTGAAAAGAAGAATTTTTGCTGAAAGTGCTTGAAAATAATGAAAACTCCTTGAATTTTTGTTCGGATGGGAAATAAATAAGGATTGTATTAAAGTAATTCAGGGAGTGAGTGCAGATTTCAAAATCGGGGACAGATTTTGCCAAACCTGTGCTGTTGCATGCTGGGTGAAATTCTGTGTTGCGCACATTGCATTCTGGGATCAGTTTTTCCACCATGTGATCAGATGGAAGCCATCTTGTACATGTATGTCTTGTAAGAAAACTCATCTAAAATTAATCAATGAAAATGCCTGACGGAGGTAAACGTGTTTTCAATTCTTATTGGCTTGTAGACGATGCGTATAAGAACTATGAAATTGTTATGCATCCCTGTTTGTGAATTATTACAGATTTGATAATAAATCAGTAGATTTAATGGGCCGGTTATTTAAATGAAGTCTAACTTAGACTGCGGTTTAAGGAAATTAATGGACCTCTACATCTGTTTATAAGTTGGTTCTTTTAAGGAGATTAATGTTTTTCTAGTCTGTGCTATATGCCTACTTGACATTGTTTACAGTAAATAGAGTTTAAATATTAGGGTTGGCCAGATTGAAATTGAGTTAGACCGCGGTTTTGTTAAACACCATCTAAACTTCGTTTAAATAACTGGCCCATTATGTTCTATTTGTGGTTGTCTCTTAAAATGCATTTTATATCCGGGGGAGCTTTTTGAAAGTTGCTATTGACCAATGAAAACATTTCGAAACATAGTGCAAGACAAAGTATACTTGCTTTGAATACTCCTTGAAAACTCAGTTTTTAGTGCTTGAATACTCCTTAAATACTCCTTGAATTTTATGTCCAAAAACCAACATGGACTGACTGTGAATATAGTTTTTCGGGCCCAAAAAGAAATCAATGAGCAGTGAAAAGTGAAGTTGGTTTCCTTTCTCCTCTCATATAAGATAAGAGTGACAGATGTCTATTGCCAACTGCTCAATGACAATACATTGTAGCTTGTTTGCTTTCTTTTATTTACCCTTATGAACCTACAGAATAGTAATTATCTAAGATTCTAAGATATACATGTTTTACCATTGATTAATAAAGCACACAAGGGCTATTAGACCTGTCTTGTTGTCTAAAAGAAGCCAGAATTTACATGCACTTGGGCTTGTAGGTGAAATGTCATGTGTGTTGTGGCTGTAAACTTAATTGAGTTAAGTTGTATAAATTATGATATTGTTTTGCAGATTTTTGGCTCTATTCACTACATGTACATTTGTGTATGTTGACCTACATGTATATATTATTATATATGTAGGTGGGATAAGCTTGTTTAATAGACAGTTTCTTTAAAAGGCAGTTGAACTAGAGAATTCTTGGCTTTTTGCACTACTCAATTCCATGAAATACATGTACAATAATATTAATTTTATTGATTAATAAGTGTTAAATTTGAGTAATTTTAAGGTCAATACCATATCTAATTTTCAGGAAATGGAATCACTTACTAGCAGAACTACAAATGAGGTCACCCATTTATGAACATGTATAACAGTATGTTGATCATGCCCAAAGAAGGATGATCAGTGGCATCTCCTTGTGACCATCAGAGGAAAAACAAAATACAAAGAAAACATCCAAAAACAGGCTGCAAATGTAGATCTTCTTATTAGATTTGTTTGTTTAAGTGATGGAGGCAACAAAAATTCTGAATCCCTTTCAGAATTAATTAGAAGCCTGAATTTTGTCAGGTTGTTTTTTCAACTGCTTAAGTTGATAGCAAACTGAGAGGATCACAAATTTCACTCATGTTTTTGTTCAGTTAACTCTTTAACTCCCAAGAGTGCCAAATATCAAAATTCAAGAAAAATTCCAAATTTCATGTTGTAAAATATTGAAACCAAATGGTAACTGTATCATGTGAAAGTACATGTAGTGATGTACTGTACTGCTGTAAATACAATGTAGGATTTCGCCCACAGACTCAAAAGTTAGGACTGCAGTACATTTCTCCATAATTAACTCTGGGAGTGAAAGGGTAAAGTGATGAGGAGGTCAGAAATTCTGATTCCTTTCAGTTTTAAGAATAGCCCTTTTTGTTCAGTTACATGTAAGTGACATGGGAATCAGAAATTCTGAGTCCTTTTAGAATTAGATGTGAATAGGCAGTTTTGTTCAGTTCATTGACCGGGCATCAGAATTTCTGAATCCTTTATAATTAAAATTGTCCAGTAAGAAGTGGTATAGAGGAGTAAGAAAAAGAATGATTGTGGAACTCTGCTGATGACATTACAATGGGATCAGAAATTGTGAATCCCTGCAGAGGTAGTCATGCATAATTATAACCATGCCTGCGAATACAGCCGCCTCTTACCGCTCACCGCAGTGAATCGTATTTGCTCAAGTTAGTTTTTAATGATCTGATTTAATTATCTGATAGACTCTCTGATAAGTAAGTTCGGAAAACCTGTCAAGCTGGATGTTAAATAACAATCATTTTCCCTCGGATAAGTGACGGGGATCTCCGAAATTCGGAAAACCTCTTCAGTTACATGTTGATAATCATTTTGCCTCGTGTAAGTGTTGGGGTTTCCGAAATTCGGAAAATCTCTTAAGTTAGATGTTAATAATCATTTTTCCTCGGATAAGTAACGGGGATTTCCGAAATTCGGAAAATCTCTTAAGTTGGACGTTAATAATCATTTTTCCTCGGATAAGTAACTTGGAATTCCGAAATTCGGAAAACCTTTAAGTTAGATGTTAATAACCGTTTTTCCTCGGATAAGTAACGGGGGTATCCGAAATTCGGAAAACCTCTTAAGTTAGATGTTAATAATCATTTTTCCTCGGATAAGTAACTTGGGATTCCGAAATTCGGAAAACCTGTAAGTTAGATGTTAATAACCGTTTTTCCTCGGACAAGTAACGGGGGTATCTGAAATTCGGAAAACCTCTTAAGTTAGATGTTAACAATCATTTTTCCTCGGATAAGTAACTTGGGATTCCGAAATTCGGAAAACCTCTTAAGTTAGATGTTAATAATCATTTTTCCTAGGATAAGTAACTTGGATTCCGAATTTCGGAAAACCTCTTAAGTTAGATGTTAATAATCATTTTTCCTCGGATAAGTAAGGGGGGTTTCCGAAATTCGGAAACATCTTTGCGTTCTTTGGAGGTATCCGAAATTCGGAAACATCTTTTCACTTTTGAGGGTATCCGAAATTCGGAAAGATCTAAATTTCGTGTGAAACCATTGATATGTCCTTAGCAAATTTGTGCTTTCGAGTAAATTGAGAATTCCTTCTTCTCAATTTTAGCACGATTTTAAGATTCCGAGAAAATAAAGAAAATTCTCTCTTGTATAAAGGGGCGATTTTGTAATTCCGCGCAAAATTTAGATTTACTTTTTTGCCCATTTTTAACCTTTTTCCGAAGAAACTTATGAAACTGCCTTGTACAACTCAATTAGTCCGACAGAGGTTGCAATTTTACCCGTAAAAATAAGCCATTTTCCTCACGATTCTTAGTATTTGCTCTGAATTTTCCAAAAATGTAATGCCACAAATTAGTTTGGAACGCGTTTAGTTATCAGTAAATCATTACCCACCTATTTCAGTGACTTCTGCTTAGAAAACACTCAAGTCCATGGTTATAATACCAGGAACTCAAAACATCTACATAAGTTTTTTAACCGAACCAACTATGGAAAATACTCTTTAAGAAGTAAGATAGTTGATATATGGAACCGAACTTCTTTAGGAATAAAACGTTCTTTGTCTATACATGCTTTCAAAAACAAAATGAAGCAATTCCTTACTTTATAGTGATTATGATATGGGCGTTAACTTGCATAATTTTATATGCACTTTTAATTATAACTGTTCATTGTACACCAGACCTGATATCCTGTTTAATTTAGCTTTAAATAATGTAATTTGTATCTAAGGGGGACTACTTTGTAAATTGTAATATTTAATTATTATGTTATACAAATTTGTGGGAAAATAAACATAAACATTTATACCTGAAAAAATCCCTTAGCGCCAAACTAGACGCCTATAAAACCCCAAACAAAGCAAAATTAGTAAATAGTTTCAACCAAGCACTCCAACAATCCAATGCCCATTTTGGTTTACGAAAAATGTTTTAAATGTTAACAAAACACTGTATAAAATGTGTTACTCTTCCACCCATCTGTTACTAGACTCTTACTATTATTAAGCATACTAATCTGTTATTAGCGGAGCTCTCGCATGCCGAAGGCCCGCTCGCGGAGTCCCATAGTCATAGAACCTATGCCCGTCATTTTTCATAGTCATGGCTAGCGGAATGTTCCGCGGGCGTGCGTCTGTTACATGTGTGTCCGTCGCCCAAGGCTAGCTCGCGGGCACGTATGACGTCGCAAAACATGCGCGTATGACGCCACACAAAATCCGGGATCTCAGCAATTTTGAAACCAAAGCGAGGCTTTGTTTTTCACGCGGCTACACGGCCGAATGTCACGTCAGCTCGGTAAACACTTTGATGTTTTGCTGTGCTTAGCGAAGAAAAGCGTTTCAAATTAAAGTCGTTATTTCTCTGCATTTTTTCGCGGTTTGCTACTCAAGACAGGGATACTAATTATTAAGGGATACTCAGAAGCCGCTATAGTGGAAAAAGAAGAGCTTTCTAGGATAAAATCTTGCTTCCGGGAACTTCAAACGTTTTTTATCAATGCGGGAGCAATGCGGGGAGATGTTTCTCACTTCGGATTTCAGAACTGAAGAAGCGGAGAAAAAAATAATTTTCAGTAGTCGAGGGACTTAAAGGTGAAACAAATTACATTTTTCGATGGGAATGTATGTTGATATCATTATGTGATTGATTTTTTTTGTGTGTGTTCTCGTTAGTTTTGGAGAATTGTTTATAAAACGTGCTCAAATTCAGTCGTTTTGATTTCTTTCATCGAAGACAGCTCGTCCTAGATGCGCTAGCTATAAATTATTCGCGTTTTGCTTTTAAACATAAACTTATGGAGATTGGAATAAAATTTTCCGAAAGAATATTGTGTCGTCCATTTTTATGTGTTTGTTCATTTATTACATAGGTTGAAAAGCGATTTTATGTAAACAAAACAAGACTTGAATTTTATAGTTCTAACTTCACTGGCGTCGCCTTTTAATATGCAAATACGTTTGTGTATTTTTTTGTTTGCAATTTTGATTTCCAAATCAGTTTCTCGGGCAATTTTTGATACGCAACAGGTGTATTTTATTCGGAAATTTTGTTTTCGTTTTTTGTGAACTTTTGTACGGTCTAAATGTACTGTGCAGAGGGTCGCGTAATACTGTTATTGAGAATTGCTATAATTGAAAAATAGCCCGGTCGTCAATCTTAATTCTTGTGCTTCCGACCTTTCACCTTAGTTAAGTTTATCATCGACTTTCTGTTCAGAGAGCTACGCTGTTAGGCTCAGCCTATCTATATATATATTATTACAATTGGAACATCATTGAAATTACTTAGTCGAGGGATGTGGATATCCCCCTAAATTTGTTTTGCTGCAATCTGTAACTCTGTTTCAACCGCAACGAAGACATTTCATCTTGTTTCACGCAACAACGCACTCTATGATTCTTGGAGCATTTTGATAACTCGTCCAGCGGTTTCTTTGCCCGCTCACCATTTTGAAAGCGGAGAGGAACCTGTGGACGGGGTTACAACTTTGCATTCTCCGCATTCTCGCTCATATTAGAGGCTCCGCCGCCTAAACTTTGCTCTCTAACAAAGTGAACGGCATTCAAGTGCACCGATGTAGAGTCTCTTAAGTTCTGTGGTATTTTTATTCTTTTTAAGCTCAGGAACGTTATCTTTCTTTCAAACTTTTTATTATACTTTATGCGCTACATAGTTCCTTTGTCAATTTAAGTAAATAAGTCAGTAATTAAGTATCATATATAAGTTATAAGTAGGTAATTAGTAAGTAAGTATGTAAATATGTGATAAGAGAATAAAATTGCACTTAAATACAAATACGTACCCGTCCAGTATTGATAAACATAAAAACAAAATTTGCTGTCGCTTTAAAAAATAACAATTTATTAGCCCATTTCCGAGTTGCTCTTAGCCTCCTTTTTTAAACCGAGGTGAACTGCAAAACCATTCATATGGATATAAGTTTTATTTGCATGTGAAAGAAAACTAATTTTCATAAGAATGGTTTTGCACTTGGCCTCGGTTTGAAAAGGAGGCTAAGAGCAACTCAGAAATGGGCTATTGAGAGGCCCAATTATTTTTTTCAATCTACAGATACATCATTGTAGTTTGCTTAGCTATATCTCGGATCTAGAATAGTTTCTTACTTTAACAGCAAACAGCGTGTTATTTTACACAATTAATCGGCCATCGAGCGAAACACGAAAATAGCTCAACTTTAAGGAGAAAATTAAAAAATGTGGCACCTGATTGAAAGTCATTCAATAAATCACCCTTAATCCTCAGGAAATCCCATTTATTATCATTCTCATTAAAACTCTGTAATTGTATCATAGCAGCGATCGAGCTCTTATAAGTGACCACCACTTTTTCCAAATCCCTAAGGTTAGGTCGCGTACGAGAGCTTCAACGGTAGTAACATTATTACATTTGTCGGGAGAATTTCTATCCCGAGATTTAAACAATGACATCATGCAGCAAAAATCGCTTTGTCAAAACTAGATAAACTATTGATACTAAAAAAAGTGATACACCAAGGCTGTAAGTCCAAGAAAACAACGAGAGCCAAGCCAGAGAAGTGTTAAACGTGATTCTACCAATTTTAAACCCACATTGCCTGTCTGTGGCGTAGGAAATGAACAAGGCGATGTTGCGGCGATCTTTGAACGGATGGTCTTCACTCCAGTCTTCAGATGTGGTGCAGTTAATTTTCTCTAAGATACCTTCAAAGCAAAAGAGAAGAAAGAAAACAATTTACAGAGCAATTAGGGGTTTGCATATGACGTCATAAAAATTTAAAAAGCTCGCAGTGTTATAATCCTTCAGAAAAAGTTTCAGGCTTTAACGATGTTTTGCTTCCGAATTTTAAAGATTTTTCTAACAAAAGCACAAAAATGTGTCGTTTTTCAACATTTAGTTGTCCTTTTCTTTCAAATCGTACTGCTAGTGGAAAAAAGCAACTTCCTTTATCATTCAAACACGTGTTTTTATGTTTTATATCAAGAATGATATATTTATTATGATATTATATATTTATTGTTATTTATTTATTTTCATTTTTTTGATTTGTTGTGGCAATACCTGTAAACTAGCTGGCTCATAGCTTGGTGTATTTTGTTCAAGTAAAATTAAATTTATTGTATTGTATTGTGTTGTATTGTGTTGTGATGTGAATTGAATTGAATTGAATTGTGGTGTGTTGTATTGTATTGTATTGTATTGTATTGTATTGTATTGTATTGTATTGTATTGTATTGTATTGTATTGTATTGTATTGTATTGTATTGTACTGAATTGCATTGAACTGTATTGAATTGTATCAGAAACCCATAAGTGGGTTGAAACGTGTAACGCGCATTCACAGCTTCCGAATATTCATTTTTGGATTAGTGCCATATTTGGAAAACCCTCGGTCCAGGGAGATTGGAACCAAGCTGTTCTGGCGAATTGATTGGTTAATATTTTTATCTTGATTTTCCAAATATGGCTGTAACAACTTCTTAGCAAAATGAATAATCGTAAGCTTGTTTTGAAGCGTGCAAGAGACAGTTGCACGTTTCAACCCACTTATGGGTTTCTGATTGTATTTTGCCATACTGTTGAAATCTTATTGACAACTTGAGTATTTCAAAATATTGTGAATTTTTAACTATTCATACCAGAAATTGATGTCCAGCTCGTACCATAGAAAAGTCAGAAAATAGCGAGGAAAGCGAAGATCGATTTTGAACTACAAATAATATAACCGTAAACAAACACAGCAGTACAGTCGTGTGCTGAGTAGCTGAACTGAGTAGCTGTTGTGTTATATTTTTAGGTGGGCGTTTTTCAAAATCGTGGGGCTCCCTCACCTCCCCACTCCCACCCCGTTCTCGTTTTTTGCTCTCGCCCCAATTTTCGCGCGGCCAGAATGCGGAAAAATTCGTTCGTACGGGAACGCTTGCTACGCAGGCTATCGTGTCTGATGAAAAACAACTGCTTTCCCGGAAACGGTGAGCCATCGCACGTTTTTACAAACATGAGGTTGCGCTGCTCTTTTGTCTATCTTTTGTTGGTATGCATTTTTACCATCGGCAGTATCATCTTTATGGACCAAACGTTTCATAAAAGAAAGGCTTTTCATAATGAAAGCTCTACAACGTATGCTCCATTTGGCGGTAAAACTGAAAGGTCTACAAAATCCTCGGCGAAAGATTCGCCAGCTTCGAAGCCATTTATTTACCTTACACAAACCGAGCAATGTCTTCCTTTAAACCTGGCAGATTCGATAGGTAATATAACCTGCAATTGCGATGTTATAGTGCTAAGTTATCAAGCGAAGTGTAACACGACCATCAACACAACGCCATCTCACGTGGCCTATATGTTTGGTCCACGAACTACTTGGAACACCGGACGAAATGCTCTCTACTTTACAGCATTTAACAGAACACCAGGTTACCATTATTATATATTTTTAGATGACGACACGAACTTAATCTTTAACGAATTTGCTCTGCCAGAAATGAAGACAATTCAACCGTTTCGAATCATCCAAGAATGGCTTTTGGATTACGAACCCGTTGTGGGGGTGCTAGATTTAATTGAACATCATGGTGTAAAGTGGACTTTGGAAAGAAGAAAGCAATTGTGCGGCATTGATAATACATCGCTGGTTCTTCCCGTGGTGTGGTTCGATGCCATGTTTCAGGCCTTTCATTATAGGGCTATCGCTCACATTTTACCATATAGCACAGATTATGACAAAGAGTCTTGGTGGTTGTCACAATTGCGCGTCTTTTCCGCTGTTGAACTGCAATTCCGCGGCCAAGCTCTATTGTTTGCAGCTGTGACGGCTAACAACCCTAAACATCGCGACTACCCGCGGGCTATGGAACAATATGATGCAGCATTTCGAAAATATATTGAGGAAATTCAACACGAAGCACCGACGCCTTATCAAAACCACAGTATCTTCAAGAACTTCAAAGAGAACCCAACTCAATACACCTCAACTTCGTCAACGTACTGTATGAATGTAACCCGTCACCTTCCCATTGTGCCATACGCACATTTTGACCAAAGAATCCTGTCCAACAAGTGATCTAAATCGCTTGTTGGCGCGAGTTGCTTTAGTTCAGTTACATGATCATGTAGGCGCCGGTTGACAGGTCGGGAGTTAGCTGACACACGCAATTGTTTTCATCCTCCCAGCTTTTTGTTGAATAATCTAAGCTATTAAACTAGAAATAGTGTTCACTATAGCTGCCCCCGCTTTTGATAACCTGTTTATGGGATGTGTATTGAATATAAATACGGTGCATACGACTGTTGAAAAATTAACGTTTCAAGCATTTTATTGAAGTTAACATCCATGTACTAAGTAGTCGACATATTTATCTGTAAATTTGACAATAAAATCTATTACAATCATATAGTATTGTATTAATATTCTGTGTAATAGCAACATATTGTATGTTATTAAATTCGTGTAATTTTTGAAAAAAACAGGTCACCAGAAACCATTACAACAATAACCAAACTTGCAACCATGTCTTTGTAGACAATATAATGATCTGCAATCTTTTTTTCCATAAACCAGTCAATATAAATCTATTACAACTATGCAACTAATATTTGTGTAACTGGAACGTTTTGTATGTCAATAAATTTGTGGAATTTTGGGGGAAAAAACATCACCAATAACCATTAGAACAACAATAATCAAACTTGCCACAATGTATTGGTATAAAATATAATTATCTGCAATCTGTTTATCCATAAACCATATGAATCTATTACAACTATGCAATTAATATTCTGTGTAACAGGAACGTATTGTACATGTATGTTAATAAATTTGTGTAATTTTTGGGGGAAAAAACATCACCAATAACCATTAAAACACCAACAACCAAACTTGCAACAATGTATTGGTAGAAAATATAGACTTATTATCTACAATCTATTTATTCATAAACCAGTCAATATAAATATATTTCAACTATGCAATAAAGATGAAATATGAGTCATATTTCGAATATCTTTCGAAAGGAGCAATAATTCGTTCCAGAGCAACTTGGTATGAAAAAGGAGAGAAAAGTAATAAATATTTCTTCAGCTTAGAATCCCACAAGGGAAACAAAAGTTGCATTCGCAAAGTCTTCACTAGGAATGGCACCCTTACCTCGGATCCAAATAAAATTATGAAGGAAATTGAAAATTTTTATTCAGATTTGTATGGAGTTGATTCTTTGCCTGCTTATGATAACAACCCTTTCTTGCAAGTACCGGAAATTCCAAAGCTCAGTCTTCTGAAAAGAAAAATATTTGTGAAGGAAAACTTTCGGTTAAAGAATGTTTCGAATGTCTTCAGTCATTTGAAAACAACAAATCACCGGGAAATGATGGCCTCACTACTGAATTTTATAAAACATTTTGGAACTCTTTAGGCTGCTTAGTTGTGGATAGTCGTAATTGCGCATATGATTGTGGTGAACTTCCAAACACTCAAAAACAAGCAGTCATAACGTTAATAGAAAAGAGAAAATTCAGTGCAACTGGAGACCTATCTCCATGATTAATGTCGATGCTAAGATTGGTTCAAAGCAATTGCCAGAAGACTACAGAAAGTGTTACCAGACATCATGCATCATAATCAAAATGCCTACGTAAAAGGAAGAACTATTCTTGATGCAGTACGAACGATCGACGATATTTTAGAATATACTGAAAGAAGACGAATAAATGGATTATTAGTAGCCATAGATTTTCAGAAAACCTTCGATTCGGTTAACCGCAGCTTCATGTGCAAAGCTCTTTCTGCTTTTAACTTTGGTACGTCATTAATTCACCGGATAAAAACATTTTATAAAAACATTTCTAGCAGTTTTATGAACAATGGATTTACTACAGGCCCCTTTAATATTCTTAAAGGTGTTAGACAAGGCGACCCCTCCACTCTCCATATTTATTTATTATCTGTTTGGAAATATTAGCTATTAACATTCGTATTAATAAAGAAATTCAGGGAATACTGGTAGAAAATGAAGAAATCAAACTGGAGATATTTGCAGATGATTTGACGGTTTTTCTTAGAACCTACGCGTCTATAAACCCCCTATTTAATACTATAAAACAGTTCACTCTATTCTCAGGACTAAACATAAACTATGATAAAACGGAAGCTGTGTTTTTGAGCAACCAAAAACCTTTAATACGTGGAACTCAAACAGGAATATTACTGTTAAGAAGGTTGCAAAAATTCTTGGCGTATATTTCACATATGACGAAAGCCTTTGGAAAAAGTTAAATTTTGATGAAATTTTGAAAGCCATTAAAGAGAAGTTGCAATTCTGGAAGTGGAGAAACCTGACAATTCTTGGAAGAATACAGATAATTAAGACATTTGTCATCCCTATTTTCATGTATCGAGCTGGTTTAGTATGTGTTCACAAGGACATTATTAAAGAAGTTAACCAAATAATATTTTCATTTATTTGGAAAGGGAAAGACAAAATGAAACGTTCTAGTCTTGTAAGTGATATAGAAAGTGGTGGTTTAAAAGCGCCACATTTAGAATCTATTATTAAAACGCAAAGAATCATGATGTGTTGCAAAAAGTTTGTTGAGGATCAAGCGAGTAGTTGGAAGATAATCCTATCACATTATTTAAAACCAGTTGGAGGTAAGCTGGTTTTAGCTTGCGCTTTTGACATAAAGAAACTTCCTATCAAGCTTCTACGATTTTACGAAGAATGTTTGAAATTTTTTTTCGGAATTTTCGGTAACTAGAGAAAGCAATCTACAAATAGAAAACAACGATCTAGGTAATATAGTAATGTGGAATAATAAAAACATTTGTGTAAATGGAAAATCTACCTTTCACCTCGCACTCTTCAACAAAGGTATAGTAACACTAAATGATCTTTTGACTAACAGAAATGACTTAATTGTCAAGCAAAATTTAAATGAATCTGGCCTAGCACCTCTAGAAATTTTCTATCAAATGAGAATAATTGATGCTCTTCCTGCACAGTGGCGCGCGCTTATAACGAGAAGTGGGCAAAAAAATGCTGGCAAGGATTTCATTTTGAAAGATCATGTAAAATTACGTTTGGATGATCAGGATGTGCTTCTAGGTAAGGCAATTTCTAAAATTATCTACATGGAAATACGCTCTAGCTTTGAAACAACACCAACGGCTCAAGCGAGATTTGAGGAACAATTCTCTAGTGTTAATTTTGAATGGCCTAGCACCTCTAGAAATTTTCTATCTAATGTGAATAATTGATGCTCTTCCTGCACAGTGGCGCGCGCTTTTAACGAGAAGTGGGCAAAAAAATGCTGGCAAGGATTTCATTTTGAAAGATCATGTAAAATTACGTTTGAATGATCAGGATGTGCTTCTAGGTAAGGCAATTTCTAAAAATATCTATATGGAAATACGCTCTAGCTTTGAAAGAACACCAGCGGCTCAAGCGAGATTTGAGAAACAATTCTCTAGTGTTAATTTTGAACTGGAATGGAACGAAATTTACAAACTACCGTTCAAGGTGGCTATGGACACGAGAACTCGTGAGTTTCAATATAAAATGTTACATAGGTATTTAATTACAAACGCCTTCCCTCACAAAATTGGTTTGAAACCATCCGCAGTATGCACGTTTTGCGGAGAAGAGAGTGAATCCCTTGAACATCTATTTCTGTCTTGTCATATCACAGAGAGGTTTTGGCTGGACTTTTCTGAGTGGTGCAAAAATGGGAACATTAAGTTAGATGAACTATCCGATGCAGATAAGTTGTTTGAAATTTGGCGCAGGGAAGAAGATTTTCTATTACTTAATCATCTTTTAATTATCGCTAAACAACATATTTATGATTGTCGAAACAAAAATATCCACCCTTCAATAAGATTGTTTATTATTAAACTTGGTTACGTTTATCGAATTGAATCTCAAGCTATGAAGTCGATTAATAAGGAGTCCAATCTGAACCTTAGGTGGAAAAAGTATCTTAACAGTCTAACTGTTTCTTTTCCCTAGTAGTTTTAGAAATAGGAGTTTGTTGAATGATGAATTTAAAAGTAGAGTTAGTTACTTATATAGCCTTTTAATATTTAATTACGTATCTGTGTGCGTTAGTGTATGTCAATATTTTATGTTTAAATCATTCCTTTGTAAAACCTTTGTAAAACCTTTGTTAAAACCTTTGTAAAAACCTTTCTTAAAAAAATAAAATTTATTAAAAAAAAAATTCATATGGATATAAGTTTCATGATATGTGCATGTGAAAGAAAACTAATTTTCATAAGAATGGTTTTGCACTTGGCCTCGGTTTGAAAAGGAGGCTAAGAGCAACTCGGAAATGGGCTAGTGAGAGGCCCAATTATTTTTTTCCATCTACAGATACATCATTGTAGTTTGCTCAGCTATATCGCAGATCTAGAATAGTTTCTTACTTTAGCAGCAAACAGCGTGTTATTTTACACAAATAATCGGCCTCAGAGCGAAACACGAAAATAGCTCAACTTTAAGGAAAAAATAAAAAATGTGGCACCTGATTGAAAGTCATTCAATAAATCACCCTTAAAGGCCCATCTTCACTTACCGTGATGCACCGCGCATTATTTATTTTGATTTGGACCCAGATAAATGCGATCTCTCGCGAAGTGAAATTTTGGCCTCTCATCTCCAGGAAGAAATGAACACTGAGTTTGAAATTTCGTTCGACATTGATTTTAAAATTTATTAGTCCAAAGAAGCGGTCCTGTTAGATATTAAAAGTCCGTATAACATGTCTCGCATTTTGTCTGGGGCCGCTCAACCCGCCTTTGTGTAGCTCCAGTCGCCGAGGTAGTTTCCTCCGCTTCGAAAGTTCGCATCGAAAACATTAGGGAGCTTAAGCAACCACGACGCCGACGGCAGCGAGAACGGCACAAAACAATAGACTTAATGAGCGAAAACAATGCCTCTGCACGTGCGTTTTACATTTTGGTATATTTCTTTGCCGTTCCCTGCAAAACAACAACGTCAAATGATCAAATTATAGGTTTTTTGGAGAACGTGAACACACGACGGTTAATTTTCCTTTCTCCATTTGAACTAAAAAGCCATCCCCTCAAATTCAGCTCCTGGACAATCCAGTCACATTAGACAAACTAAACAAATTGGAGCAACTGCAAAGTAGTTTAAAATAGCGCGAATCCTTTTTTCAAGTGACGTTTTCCTTGGCGTTGCCGTCGTCGTTGCTTAAGCTCCCTATTTTCACGTCGAGGGACGCGGTAAACCTCCTGCTATTTTTACCGAAAGTTTAAGGTCGATACTATGCGATGCCCCTTAAAACGAAACCTCCAGCGAGCCGAGAAGTATTTGTATTTTGTGGGCTGTTATTTGCAACGGGAATAATTACTGAGCTCCGCTGGCGGAAGACGTTTTCTCGGCTTCAGAAGTTTGCATAAAAAAAAATTCAACGGCTAGGGACGGAGAAAACCTCCTTCAACTTCTATGGAATATTTCACATAGATGCCTGGCAAAAACGACTCCGCCGGCGAGCCGAGAAGTTTTGAGCTTTTTTGTTGTTTACAGTTACGGTCGACCGGTCATGCATCAACGGTAGTAATATTCAAATGTCAACTGACAGTATCTGTATGTGGAAAAAAATTACAAAGAAAAGATTCGAAGATAAATCTTAACTATTTATAGTAGACAACCTAATATACCTATTTCTTTTCCATGGACGACCGAATTTCTGAGCCAAACCTTCTGAAGGATCTCGTTTCTTGACAGCCGCCTCGAGCCTTCGGCGGCGTTGCTTAGAAAACGTATCAGTAACGATGGAAAATAAAAGAAAACATACAAAAACAAGATGCAATGCCTTGAATATGAACTAAATATTTGAACGAAATCATCTTGAAGTTAATAGACGATACAGATTCCCCGATGTAAACGGATTATTTTAGGAATCAAACTTTCTCGCCTCAAAATGGATTTTCTGGGCCCCAGAAATTCTAGAACGCCCGCAATGAGTCACGGTAAGTGACGATGGGCCTTTAATCCAAAAGAAATTTATGATAGACATTATCACGGTTAATTCAAATTTTGATTATGATAGGCTGATAGCTGGAAAAATCACCTTAAAATTGGTCAACCGATATTGTCAATTTAAAGGAGTCAAAGTCCGGCAATTTTACAGAAGTTTTCACAGACATCTTCACCTGTTGCAGCGTTTTGCCTGCCTTTTCCTTTCACCTGT
>JAJLRJ010000001.1:18294233-18419233 GCA_024195265.1 Dendrophyllia cribrosa
TGTTGTCGTTGGACTTGGATGCGTTACGAGAATTTGCTCCTCATGCTAAAGTTGAGGAAACGGCAGTAGAGGGCAAGGGGAAATTAGGTGTTATTCGGGCCATCAGACGTAAAATTGAAGATTCAGTCGAGGGTTTGTCTGACGACAAGCAAATTGAGTATGTCGAAGGGTTGATCGCTCACTTGGGCCCGCCGCCACTCGAGGGACTAGAGGACCAATACGGCGAAGAAAAAGTAGAAACCAAAGGTGACATAAAATTGCTCAAGAAAGAACTGGGTGAACTAGAGTCGAAGCAGCAAGCAGTCGAGGAAAAATTGGCTAAGATGCAAAAAGTAAAGCTTACTGATCACCCAGTGAAGGACGAAGACACGATCAAGTTTCCTGTGAAAGGTGTAGAGCAAAGCATATTCCGCAGAGATTTTAAAATACAAGGAGTGGTGGGAGACCCTGGGCAAAAAGATAAGCTGGGTTATCAAGCTCTAATATCCCAAGTAGAGTCAGGGCTTGCCAAGGGATACTCAGACAAAGAAGTAGTTAGTGCTGTAGTTCGTGCTGTACAGCCAGGCCTGCAACTAAGAAGCTATCTAGAGAACATGACTGACCTTACCCTACCCAGGCTGCGTAAAATTATTCGCTTCCATTTTCATGAGAAAAATGCTACAGAACTTTACCAACTTCTAACAAACATTGCCCAGCAGCCCAATGAAGATCCACAGTCCTTTTTGATGAGAGCACTTACAATTAGGCAGAAGGTTATCAGTGCGTCAAAAGAGTCTGATAGTGGGGTTAAGTACGATGCTTCCTCAGTGCAAAGTTTGTTCCTGCATGCCTTGGAAACTGGTCTTGCTGATGAAACCATTCGTTGCAGATGAAGACCTCATTGGAGCAATGAGCCTAGCCATATCTGCAGAAGCCGAGCGAAGTAACAAGTTTAGTCTTAACAGCAAAGGGAAGTCGGCAAAGGTGTCGGTCATTGAAGGTGCAACAGAAACAACCACCAAGAAAGAGTCACAGAAGGACTCTCAAGTCCTAGCTACCTTGAAGGCTGTACAAGCAGAGCTGGCCACAGTGAAATCGGAAGTCAAAACCCTTCGTGAAGAAGCAAGCCACCAGAAAGCAGATGCCACGGTACATGGTTACACTGGGGGTGGAACGAGAGCTGGACCCAGGTCACCTGGTTGCCAAGAGTGTAAAAGGAAGAAAGAAGGTGACCAGTGTCCACACTGCTACCTCTGTGGGGGCTCGAACCATATTGCCCGTTACTGCCAGACCAAGTTCAGAAGATATCCGGGAAACGCAGCCAGGCTACCCCCACGGGACAGGGAGTAGCCGTGCCAGAGAAAGAGAAGTCCCACCAGTGTAGTTGTTGCCTAAAGCTTGATTGCCATATACAGTTGTTACAGTGTTCAGCATGCCAGTCCGTCCGATATTGTTCTGTGCGTTGCCAGAAGGCTCATTGGCCAAAACATAAGGTGTTATGCAAAGCAATCAAGAAACTCTCTGACAGAGGATCGTTTAAAGAAAAGGGGTTAGGAGATGCCCAAGACAGTGGTGTGTATGCTAGCCACATCACTCCCAGGCAACAAGAACGCATAGTTAAGCTGGTGGGGAGGAAGTGTCTGGTAGATTGTTACTTGGATGATAAGCCAACAGAAGTGTTATGGGATACAGGGGCCCAAGTATCGATTGTTTCGGTAGATTTCCTAAAGAGCCAATTACCAACAGTCCAAAGAAGGGATATTAAGGAGTTACTTGGAACAGACGGGTCCATAAGTTTGCAAGCAGCAAATGGAACAGACATCCCTTACTGTGGATGGGTAGAGATTGGAGTAAGGTTAACAGATGAAAATGAGAAAGAAGTAAAGGTTCCATTCTTGTTAACAAAGGAGAACATTGAGCAACCCATTATTGGATTTAATGTCATAGAGTCAATGGTCAGGAACACAGAAGACAAAGAAGATGATGCATTGCTGGGAAGGATGTCAAGGAGCTTCAGGATGAATGAATGTGGTGATGTACAAGCGTTGATAAGTCTAATAGGTACTACGAACTCTGAACTCTGTCTAGTAAAATCTTCAAAGAAGCCACACATTGTTCCAGCAGGGGAGACTGTTCGTGTACCTTGTCGTGCTAACACTGGACCAATCCACCAAAAGACCCCAGTTATTTTTGAGCCGGATGAGTTGGCTACCTGGCCTTCGGGGTTGGCAGTTCACGAATCCCTTACCACCGTGAAGGAGGGCGATGCAACCATCTTACCAATCACAGTGACCAACAACACAAACCATGACATCATCGTACCTGGAAGAGTTGTCCTGGGGCGGCTTCATCTTGTCCGGTCGGTGACGCCAGTGGAAGTCAGATTTAAGGATCCAGAGACACCGACCCCATGCGAAGAACCGCCTTCTAAACCACTTACGCCAGCTGAGCACACTGCAAATAACTTGTCTTGGCTACCCAAGGTCGATTTGAGTGGACTAACAGAAGAACAGAAGCTACAGGCAAGACAGTTGTTAGTTGAGGAAGCAGATGCATTTGCATCAAGTGATGAGGACATTGGCTGCATTGCCGAGCTGGAAATGGACATCAAACTAACCAGCGACCAGCCAGTACAGAAGAACTATACTTCCATACCTCGTCCACTCTACCCAGAAGTTAAAGGTTACATCGAGGACTTGCTTAATCGGGGCTTCATTAGAAAGTCAAAGTCACCGTTCTCGAGTAGCGTAGTGTGTGTCCGCAAAAGAGATGGGGGAATGAGATTGTGCGTGGACTACAGAGAACTTAATAAGAAAACAGTGCCAGACCGACGTCCCATCCCTCGGATACAGGAAGCTCTAGACAGCTTAGGGGGAAAATCATGGTTTAGTGTTTTGGATCAGGGGAAGGCGTACCATCAGGGCTTTATTGGAGAAAACAGCCAACCATTCACTGCATTTGTGACCCCTTGGGGACTTTACGAATGGGTACGAATACCATTCGGACTTATGAACGCACCAGCGAATTTTCAAAGATACATGGAGAATTGTCTTGGAGACCTGCGTGATGAGGTATGCATTCCGTACTTGGATGATGTTATTGTATTCTCAGAAACATTTTCTGATCAAATTGAACACCTTCGTAAAGTTCTCCGTCGGTTGAAGAGTTACGATGTTAAACTTAAGCCTAGGAAGTGTGCATTGTTCAAGCGAGAAGTGTCTTTCCTTGGAAGGGTGATCTCTCAAGATGGGTACCGGATAGATCCTAAAGCTACGGATGCAGTGACTGCAATGAAGAACTTAAAACCTCGGACCGTTGGCGAAGTAAGAAGACTCATGGGTCTACTTGGTGTGTACCGTCGAGATATCAAAAATTTTGCACAGACAGCAAAACCTGTTTATGATCTCCTCAACCATGACCTATCCGAGAAAAAGAGTTCTACCTCGACCCGACAGAAGCCAAAGCTGCGTAGTGGACAGTTACCATCCTCTTCACCAGTGGTGTGGGAACCTAGGCACCAGTCAGCATTGGATGCCCTGGTGGACAAGATAACATCACCCCCTCTGCTTGCATACCCAGATTACAATGCACCATTTATTGTACACACAGATGCATCACAGGATGGCTTGGGGGCAGTCTTGTATCAGAAGCAGAATGGCACTACACGGGTAGTTGCATATGCATCCAGGACTCTGACTCCGCCTGAACAGAACTACCACATGCATTCCGGCAAGCTTGAATTTTTAGCGTTGAAATGGGCAGTCACAGAACAGTTCAGGGACTATCTCTATTATGCTCCTGAATTTGTTGTATACACCGACAACAATCCCTTGACTTATGTGTTAACAACTGCCAAGTTAAATGCCACAGGATTGAGGTGGGTTGGAGAGCTTGCTGACTTTAACTTTGAAATACGATATCGACCAGGCAGGTTGAATGTTGATGCGGATAGTCTTTCCCGATTACCCGGTGAGTTCAAGACCTACATGGACACTTGTACTGAGAAAGTAACTCCTGAAAGCTTGCATGCCTCAATATCTGCCATCCAGGCATTGTCAAATGAAGAATCAAATTGGCTGACAGCTTTGACTGATGAAGAAGAGGAACTCCACTATGTTGACGCCCTGTCACAAGCATCCTGCAATCAAGTGAAAGTGGTGGATTTAGTAAAAGCACAGAGCGAAGACCCTCACATTGGACGTGTCCTTAAGAGCGACTTGCTGTAACTATCAACTATACCTATGCAAGATAGAAAAATTCGATTTTCTCATACTTCGTCACAATAAAGGTCTTTACTAGCTTGTTTAAAAAATATAACTTTTAGGTTGTTTGGATTTTTATTTTTTAGCCGAAGCGGCTTTTTGCATTTGCCGCCCACACTCGCCCAAAATCGCCTCTGAAAACCCACGTTTTTCGCGAGCGAGCAAGCTAAAATTAAAACCGTGTCTGGAAAAACTGTTCCACCCTGTTAAGATATCGCCTTTTGAAAGTCATTTCGCGTTGTCAGATCAGAATCAAACCTGAGCCTGAATTTTTTATCGAATTTCCAAATTTATGTCCTTCGACGGCTAGGAACCACATGAAAATTTAGGTCAAATTCGTGGGCCAAAAAGTCAATCTGGTACATGGATTTAACCATCAAAACTATTTTTTAAGAACAAAGTATCATTTTATCTCACTTTTTATCCAAAAACTGGCTTGGGTAAATAAAACGAAAAATTTTGAGAGCGTTTTGAAAACAAGGCACTTAAGCTAATTACTTGACATTTTGACCTTTCATGCTGCGAGAGTTATCACAAACCGAGCATTTTTGTGGTCTAACACAGGTTTATTTTGAATTGCGAACTGTCCATTTGCTAGCGAGTTTGTACAATACATGCGACAAAATACCCGTTTATAAATCAGCATCGACAAAAAACGTCAGGAAACCGGTACAATAGATCATTAACCAAATCTGTACAAGTTTTTCTTACCTTAATCTAGCATATCTTGATAAGAAATAGTAACATTGTTGCCGGCTTTACGATAGCGTGCACGAAACGTTCACTGTTCCAAAACTGTTTCCATAAGTCAGCCACAGGACTCCCAAGGTTGCGCAAGCTGTAAAAATTAAAAAAGACAAGGAGCCCGTTGGGCTTCGCAACTGGCTCGTTTGGTCTCAGTTTCCACCCGGTTTTCATTTTAGAGTTTTATATTAGCAATCCACAATATACAATCTGGAATCTATTAATATGCACAGTCCAGTCCACATCAACATTTACATTTCATACCCCGCTTCAAGCACTTCTTAGGGACGGACCATTTTATTTTTAAGGGGGCGGGGGTTGGGTAATTACCACAAAAAAAATTCATGCACTGGAAAAGTAAAGAAAAAAAATCATGCACAGCGAGCCAAAGGAAAAAAAGTTTTCCAACGATCCCCAAACAAAATTCTTGCACAACATCAAGACGGAAAAAAAAAATCATGATCAGAAAAATTGCTGCCCCCTGCCCCTTGCCCGCCATAAAAATTAAATGGTCCATTAGTAGGCTACAATTTCAGGTCTATTATTTTTTTCTCTGATCGGCTCCGTACTGTTAGAAAAAACACAAGTTCAGAACTTTGTATATTTTTTCCCTTTAAAATGCTTGAAACCACCTACTACAAGGAATCAGGACAGGTATTTTGGAGAATCATTGATAGGAATAAATTAACAATATCAACATGATCGATCAAATAATTAACAGCCGACCATAGCGTGATATAAATACGAGATGTGTGGAATTTGAGCGTGACTCCATGACGAAATGCTTGAGAATTGTTTACTCGGCAGTTCTCTGACTCGCCGGGACGTGTTTTATTCACGATTTGACAATTGATTTGGTTAGAAAAATTCAACCCGCTTTCCTTTTACCAGAAATAGATCACATCCTAAAATCACAGAGATTTAATTTTTAACAATTCCGTCGAAATTAGAACGGTAAATATTTGAATTATAGTTGCTGACATCACTAATTACCCCATTTCTGAAAACCGGAAGTAAACTAGGTACGGTGTTGGCCGCAGCAAAAGCGATTCCCGGGACAGGTGACCCGACAGGGAAAAAAAAGAGGGTATTTTAAGAACTGTCTCGTCGCAGAGCGACGAGCCAGTTAAAAATCATGTCAGAAAAAAAGTTATCGCGAAAAAAGCATACGTGGCCATCGCTCGTGGGCACACAAAATTCTATCCTCGAGATCACGCACCCGACGAATATTTTCAGTTAATACCTTTTCAGGACGTGTGCCTGTGCCATAAAACAAACATCAAATTGTTCGTTTTAGTCAATGCATTACATCTATTTTGTTATTTCAAGAATTACTTTAAAGCTGTGCTTCCTGTCCCTGCGAAACGTAGTGTGAGCTGATGGAATAAACGCGCGCTTGATAAATGCAGTTGCAAGGATTTAAAGGGTAACTTGAAACAATTATATCTCCTTAACGAGCTTAGTGACCTATCTTTTTTATTGCAGATTTCGGATCACTATATTGTGGGAAACAATCAGGGAAAGTTTAAGAAATTCTTATGTCAACTTTTGTTTCTAGGGAATCACCTTAAAACTCGGACGTACACGCAAACGTATACCCCCACCGTGGTACAAGGTGGGGGGGACCCCTCTTGGGTTTTTGCGATGTTGCGATATTTCGGAAATATTTTACATCTAATAGATAGCCAACGATGTGCTCTACAAGATAAGGTACATATTATGGGTTGTGGCGCTGCTGGGGGTCCGTGACGTCATCCAAAATGGCCGCCAAGATGGCCGCCATGTTAGATTTTACTAAAAATTCAAATTTATCGGAAAAATGCGGAAATTGCAAATATTGTTCGCTAGAGTTGCAAAATAACATATAATTAAACATTTTGATGCGTTTGGTAGCATTTTATATATTTTTTGTTGAAAAAAGGTGAAAAGCACGCATTTTTATTCCAAAATGGGTTGACCTCATGTTACTTATGACATCATATCTCGTTACCATAGCAACCGGTTGTCGCCAAACTTTACCAAAATGTGTCTCAAGGATAAATGAACAGCTGTTAAAAGTTAAATGGTCTTTAAAATATCGGAGAAAAACCTTGTACGTCCGAGGGTAATTTATTTCATGATTTTAATTCCTGTTAAACTAGTATATCGAGTTCGTTATAACTCGATAAAGCACGCGTGTGACGTAATGTTCATTTTCCCTTTTTTATTTTATTAAAGAAATAAAAATTTGTTCCTCGCACATTGTTGAGTTATATAAGCACTTAGGAATTTTTGAGAACACTAGAGAAGTGCGAGAAGCACTTTTCTGCACTTCTCTCGTGTTCTTAAAAATTCCCGCGTGCTTATATAACTCAACAATGCACTCGGCGCGTTTTTTTTTTTATTTCTTTAAGATGAAAGTCTATTCTCGCGAACTTCTGTAATATTTTAAAGCAAGAAATGATTTTTACATAGAAATTATAATTCTAGATTCTAATTATTAGGACTCGCAAAAAAACCTCATGGGTCCAACCATAACGGCCATCCATGTTGTGCAAAAACGAGCACGGTGACCCCATTTTTTATTGCATTTTTACAATGGAAAATGACATAATTATCAACTGGACCAAATATTCCTTATTTTTCAATGGAATCACCTTAAAAAAGAAAATAGTATGTTTATTTCGTTTTGATACTAGCCTGGGACTATGTTACGCACAAACTTGGGGTTCCTGTGGCTGTCAGTTAATATGTAACTAATGGCAACAGTTTTGGAACAGTGAACGTTTCGTGCACGCTATCGTAAAGCCGGCGACAATGTTACTATTTCTTATCAAGATATGCTAGATTAAGGTAAGAAATACCCGTACAGATTTGGTTAATGATCTATTGTACCGGTTTCCTGACGTTTTTTGTCGATGCTGATTTATAAACGGGTATTTTGTCGCATGTATTGTACAAACTCGCTAGCAAATGGACAGTTCGCAATTCAAAATAAACCTGTGTTAGACCACAAAAATGCTCGGTTTGGGTTTGATGTTGATTTATAAATACCATAAATGATATTTCTCAGATATTTAAGACACACTGACCACTATTTCACGGGAGATGGGACCCACAGTTAAATTTTCCGGATCAATGTTTGTGATAACACTCGCAGCATGAAAGGTCAAAATGTCAAGTAATTAGCTTAAGTGCCTTGTTTTCAAGACGCTCTCAAAATTTTTCGTTTTATTTACCCAAGCCAGTTTTTGGATAAAAAGTGAGATGAAATGATACTTTATTCTTAAAAAATAGTTTTGATAGTTAAATCCATGTACCAGATTGACTTTTTGGCCCACGAATTTGACCTAAATTTTCATGTGGTTCCTAGCCGTCGAAGGACATAATTTTGGAAATTCGATAAAAAATTCAGGCTCAGGTTTGATTCTGATCTGACAACGCGAAATGACTTTCAAAAGGCGATATTTTAACAGGGTGGTATAGTTTATCCAGAAACGGTTTTAATTTTAGTTTCCTCGCTCGCGAAAAACGTGGGTTTTCAGAGGCGATTTTGGGCGAGTGTGGGCGGTAAATACAAAGAGCCGCTTCGGCTAAAAAATAAAAATCCAAACAACCTAAAAGTTATATTTTTTAAACAAGCTAGTAAAGACCTTTATTGTGACGTAGTATGAGGAAATCGAATTTTTCTATCTTGCATAGGTATAGTTGATAGTTACAGCAAGTCGCTCTTAAATTAATCAAAGCAAACCACAAGCCAACAGTTGCAGAAAAGCACAAGGAAGCACCTTTGGTTCGTAAGCTCCTGAATGAGCGGCACAAGCTTCATATAAACAGGAAGAGTGGATTACTTTATCGTAACCAGCAGGTTGTTCTGCCACAGAAATTTCGTCGCACTGTTTATCGTGAACTCCATGAAGAGATGGGCCACCTTGGTGTTAAGAGAGTGTTAGCTCTGGCTCAAGAGAGATTTTATTGGCCACACATGAGGAGAGACATTGAAAACTTTATCCATCACACATGCCGCTGCTTAAAACAGAGACGCCAAAATCTACAAACAAGAGAACCATTACAACCAATTCTCACAACAGCTCCTCTTCAAATGGTTTCTATTGATTTTGTGCACCTTGAGCGGAGTTCAGGGGGTTATGAGTACATTCTGGTTGTGGTCGATCACTTTACCAAGTACACTCAAGCATACCCAACTAGGAATAAAACCGCTGTTACTGCCGCAGACAAGATCTTCAATGATTTCATCCCACGCTTTGGATTTCCCGAAAAACTCCATCATGACATGGGAGGCGAGTTTGAAAATGGTTTGTTCAAGAGACTTGAAGAACTTTCTGGAGTAATGCACTCTAGAACTACTCCATATCACCCACAAGGAAATGGTATAGTTGAAAGAATGAACCGTACACTACTCAGTATGCTGCGAACTCTACCAGAAACTCACAAATCCAGCTGGAAGGACCATGTGAACAAACTTATTCATGCATACAATTGCGCTGTTCATGAGTCAACAGGTTATTCTCCTTTCTTCCTGTTATTTGGTCGCAGTCCACGGTTACCAATTGATGTCATCTTTGACCTTGAGACAGAAACAGGAGCCAGAACACATGCTGAATATGTTACCAAGTGGAAATCTGCAATGCAAGAAGCTTACTCGCTCGCATCAAAATCTGCTATGAAGAATGCCCTGAAAGGAAAAAAGAACTACGACAGACGTGTGAGGTCATCAGCATTACAAGTGGGAGATCGTGTCCTGGTGCGCAACCTTACTCCTCGGGGTGGACCTGGGAAACTTCGTGCCTTTTGGGAAGACCAGATTCACCTAGTTGTTGCAAGAAAGGGGGAGGGGAGCCCGGTGTACGACATAAGACCAGAATCAAGTCCAGGACCGATCCGTACTTTGCATCGAAACCTGTTACTTCCGTGTAACTATCTACCAGGGAAGCCCTGGGAGGACCTCCCTCCTGTAAAGAAGACAAGAACGGTAGCACCCAACCATTGTTTACTCTGTGAAGAAACCGTACTTAAATACACCAGGAATACCTAAAAGAGTGTGGATTTCCTGTGTTACATAAGCATCCCAAGACTTGCGACCAGGTTTGTAGCTTATAGCTGACCTCTCTGCGGAGCCCCATACACATAGAACCTATGCCGGTCATTTTTCAAGATCATGGCTAGTGTCCGTCGCGCAAGGCTAGCTTGCGGGCGCGTATGACGTCGCAAAACATGTGCGTATGACCTCACACAACATCCGGGATCTTAACAATTTTGAAACCAAAGTAAGGCTTTGTTTTTCGCGTGGCTACAAATTGTCACGTCAGCTCGGTAAACACTTTGATGTTTTGCTGTGTTTGCTAAGCGGAGAAAACCGTTTCAATTAAAGTTGTTATTTTCCTGCATTTTTTCGCGGTTTGCTACTCAAGACAAGGATACTAATTAAGGGATACTCAGAAGCCGCTAAAGTGGAAAAAGAAGAGCTTTCAGGGATAAAATCTTGCTTCGAGGAATTTCATACGTTTTAATCAATGTGGGAGCAATGCGGGGAGATGTTTCTCGCTTCGGGTTTCAGAACTGATGAAACGGGGATTTAAAGAACTTCCAAGCAGTCGAGGAACTTTTAAAAAGGTAAAACAAAATACATTTTTCGATGGGAATTTTTGTTGATATCAATCTGTGATTGACTTTTTCTTTGTGTCCTCGTTAGTTTTGGAGAATTGTTTTTAAAAAGTGCTCAAATTCAGTTGTTTTGATTTCTTTCATCTTAGAAAGCTCGGCCTCGATGCGCTATAAATGGTTCGCGTTTTGCTTTTAAACATAAACTTACAGAGATTTGAATAAAATTTTTCGAAAGAAGATTGTGTTGTCCATTTTTATGTGTTTGTTCCTTCATTATATAGTTTGAAAAGCGAGTTTATGTAAACAAAACAAGACTTGGATTTTATAGTTCCAATGTCACTCGCGCCGCCTTTTAATATGCAAATATGTTTGTGTATTTTTTGCAATTTTAATTTCCAAATCAGTTTCTCGAGCAATTGTTGATACCCAACAGGTGTATTTTATTCGGAAATTTTGTTTTTGTTTTTTGTGAACTTTTGTACGGTCTAAATGTACTGTACAGACGGTCGCGTATTATTGTTTTTGAGAATTGTTAAATTGAAAAATAGCCCGATCGTCAATCTTAATTCTTGTTCTTCCGTCCTTTCACTTTAATTACGTTTATCATTGGCTTTCTGTTCAGAGAGCTACGCTGTTAGGCTCATCCTATCTATATATATCACAGCTAAAATCTGAAGACGCATTTTCTTATTTCCACTACGGAGTCCTAAATAAGGATATTTTTGGACTAAAACTAGCTATACCATTCCGTGAGAGTCCACTATAAAATGTTTCTCATTATTATTTTATAGCATTTTTTATACTTCTTTATTACTCGGTATAAGTGTTATCTTGTACTTATCTACATATTACCGGCGCAGTGGTTTGTGATCCTTGCAGCACATAATACAGGGAGTAGAATCAGGTAAAGAAAATAAGCCAGAAGAAGGCCGGAATAAACCAGATTCAGCGTGTCAGCGAAAAGTTCTACTTCTGTAGACAATAAAACGATAAATACAAGGACGCCTGCTCCGTAAGTGAACCAGTGCAGCACGAACCACACACTGTAGGCTGACACGGTACTGAAAACTGCTGTGCACAGGTCTTCATGAATTCTTATGATGTCATCAAGGGTGCCGTTTGGAATGTCCCGGATGAGCCTGAGGACGTCTTCTGCAAAGGTACCTGAAGAAAGCAACCAAAAACTGCCACAATTAGTCCGGCAACAAGCTAATGGGTCTGAAGGTGGTGGGCTTGGTATTTCTAGAATTAAGTGATGTACTTATGCCTTGGGCAGAACTTTGACGATTATAACCATTATTATCATCAATTTTTAGTGGTGATTTGAAATTACAAAGAATTGTTCATTATCATTTGCTCATCTTTGAGTGGCCAGGGAAGAGGGCAGTCGTGTTGCGACTTGGCAAAATTTTGAAGACCGACAATCTTTAATAACCGATCGCGAGTTATGGGGAAAAGAGTATCTAGAAATTAAAGAAATTTGTGTGCATCCGCCATTTTCATTGGTGTGCCACTTTAGTTCAATGTGACGACCGAATTTGCATTTTTAAGATTCAAAAGACCTCCGATATGCATGCTCGCTTTCAGTAGAAAAGTCCACAAACTGAGGAAACAATACTTGTTTTTGTTTCGCAAATGGAGCAGATCAACCGCACTGCCAAAAAATTTAAAATGCTATATCTCCAAAGCAATGTTACGAATCGGACATGAAACTTGGCACGACGTTTACTATTGCTGATGTGAAGAACCTAGCTGCTAAAAGAAGGGCCGAGTAGAATAAGATGTTAGATTTTAGAATTTTTATGACGTGAGATGAAAACGGACAGTAAGTAAGAAGAGACAACCTACCGAGTGCTAAGGAACTGACTGCGAAGATGTGACAAGTGTTGAGCGATACCCAATATAACACGAACTGTGCTGCTACTCCTGTCGCCATCAACAATTTGCAAAACGAATCTTCAGACAGCGGTTGTCGATGATTGTCACTTATGTTCATGTACCGCAAGACTATTGTACTTGACAACAACAGGGTAATGATAAGCAAAGCAAGAAATTATACGAATATGCTCCTTTTATCAATGTCTTCAATCAATGACTGTGACGGAGAGACCAAGGCCGACTCTTTGCGTTTGGTTGCCATAAAACAACCAATGAAAACGAGAAATGAAAAGGTAGATGCCACAGTACATATGGTGATGTCGATGACTCCAATAATATAGCCGTGACTCGGTGCCTGCTTCTTTGCATCTGTTGTATTGATGTATTTTATATTGTAGCACTTATGCGGTAAAACGTCAAAATATGACACGAAAAAGACTAGGTAGATACCCGCTGGGCAAATTAGAACACGAGGGATATAGTTCCAAAACTGATGTCCCCATAATCCAAGCGAACAAAAGCAGACTTTCAAAACTGCCAGCACGAATCTAATGCACTTACTAGACCGTTGCGCTTCTCGGCCAATCCGGAACTTTAAGCATATTAGTGACTGGGGATGATGAAGTGCTCCTATGCCAATGCTAGTCGGTTCGCTTTGAATTTGATCTCTTCTAACAAAACTTACTTCCTCCATCCTAGACTGAGAAAACGTCGTCAGTGTCAATTCTTAAGTCTTTAACTCACAAAGGCCACAACTCAACTCCTGTTTCTTGACCTATTTACGTGATGGGCAAAAATGTGGTTTCATTTTCGGCCCACGTCACATGCACGCACTCGTATGGCTCTCTCGGAGTGATTTTCAGTTGCCGAGTCTCAATCGAAAGGTGACTTCGTTTTAACGTTCTTACCTTAGAAATATTTGCCGGAGTGAAATGACGTTCAGAAGCTAACAAGCAAGTTCAGTATCTTGGTAATTAAAAAAGAAAATGTAAAAAAAAAAAATGACTGTACACATTAGTTGCCTTCAAGCATTCTGCTTGCGCACGTGGACAATGTGCTAAAACCGAAAGTTATATAAACAATGCATGTAAGCACTGTAACAATGACACAACCGGAAAGAGATCAAATTCGCAATTCGCAAAGGTCAATGGCACGAGACCTGAATCACGCAAAGACGTTTCCACGCTTTTTACAGACTATTATATAAAATTCTGCAAAAGCCGACACATTGAACATTAAAACCTCTGAACGTTAAATACGACATTGTTGAAAAATTGACCGAAGAAAATCATGCATGTCCAATATGTAACAAGCTCGATAGGGGTCGTGAAGAACAGACAGCGTAGGCGAGAAAGGAACAACTTAGTCGGCCATGTGTAGGGTCAAAATCACTTCTTTTATTTCCGTGCCCGTGACATGACGTCACGACATGATATTGTTACATCCTCCCCTTTTTTTTTTTTTTGAAAGCGAAGACTGGCATATTCTGCTAATAATGTTCGCGTCGTAATAAAACGAACGACCGTTATAAACGAAACGCATTTGCTATATATAAAAAACAAACAAACAAACAAAAAAATCAACAACAAATGTTTCCCTTAGCCCGAAAATGGCGTGTTGTTCGATCAAAACCGGTTGATCAGATAAGGCAAAGCGAGTTCAGTGTTTCCGTTCTGCATCACTGTGATAGTTTTAACCTCAAATGGGGTGTCCTTGTCCATTTTGTGATCATTGACTGATTAGTATCTCACATAGTCTTTCATTTTGACTGGGGCCTTGACTGTGCGGCCGGACCTGGTCTGGGTGCCCTCGGCTTGTGGAACAGGCTCCTGTTCGCTGCAGGTTAGTTGTTGGATCGGTGGGTGCGACTCCTGTTCGCTGCGGGCGTCTGATTTGGTTTCATTGTGTTCTTGGTTCAGCTCCGTGCGGTCCTCGCCGAGGTGCTACCCTGGCGGTTCATGAGTCTTCACAAGGTGTTGCCGGTTCCGTCTGTACGTAGTCCCCCCGGCCGTGACTTCGTACGACCTCTTGTCTAGGCATTGAGTGACTTCGCCTTTTGCCCATGATTTCTTTCCAAGCTGAAAAGGTTTTATGCGGACTGTGTCGCCTGGCTTTAGGGGTTGTAGATCTCTGGCAGATGTGTTGTAATATTTCGCCTGCCTTTGTTGATTAAGCTTTAGTTGCTCTGTCTCAGCTTTGGGGGGTGGACCTTTTGCTTCTAGCAGAGACTTTGTGACTGGCAAGAGTGTCCTTGTCCTTCTTCCCATAAGTCTTTGGGCTGGGCTCGTCTGTACGCCCTGTGATGGCACATTTCGGAGATTCAGCAAGGCCAAATACTGATCTTCTCCAGACCGTGTAGTTTTCAGCAGCATCCGCTTTGCAGACTTTACAGCTGACTCGACCTTGCCGTTTGCCTTGCTGTGATGTGGGGAGGAGGTGGTGCGAGTAATTCCCCAGTCTATGGTAAACTTCCGAAACTCTGCAGAGGCAAACTGCGGGCCATTATCTGTGACAAGATGAGAAGGGATGCCATATCTCGCGAAGTGAGCCTTCAATTTCTTTATTACCGCCTTGGATGTCGCATCTTACTGGAGGAGATCAATTTCCCAGAAGTTTGACATGTAGCAGACGGTGATGAGATAGGTTTTCTCCTTAAAAGTAAATAGGTCTGAGCCAACTTTCTCCCATGGTCGCTCTGGCACTGGGTGAGACACAAGCGTCTCTTTTGGTTGTGAAGTCTCAAATTCCCTGCAGGTTTCGCATGTCTGGATCCATGCCTTTACTTCTGCAGTCATTCCTGGCCAAAATACACTCTCTCGTGCTCTCCTTAGGGATCCCTCTACTCCCAGGTGACCGGTATGAATTTCTCTTTTGATTCTGGACCTCGTGCTCTTGGGGATCACCAGCCTTTCTCCCCTGAAGATTCAGTTCATCAGCGACCGTTAGCTCGTCACGGAAGCTAAAGTAGGGCGTGACTACTGGGGAAAGGGTAGATTTGTCTTCAGGCCAGCCTTGCTGGATGGTGGCCTTCAATTGTTGGAGGGTCGGGTCTTCATTGGTGTGGTGACATAACTCCTGAATCCTCTAGTCTGGCATAGCTAGGTAGTTAACGGCATTTATGGTCTCGAACTCGTCCTGACCCTCGTGGTTGGCCCTGGGTAACGAGGCCCTGCTTAGAGTATCGGCTAAGTACATTTCTTTGCCTCTTTGGTACTTGACTTCGATGTCGTAGTTTAGTGCACGGACCAGCATGCCTTGCAGTCGTCTGGGAGCTTTGTCGAGTGGCTTTCTTGTTATGCTCACTAGGGGCTGGTGATCAGAGTACACAACTACATGGCGGCCGTAGGTGAACTGGTGCCATTTTTCCAATGAGTAGACAACCGCCAGCATTTCCTTTTCGATCGGTGCATATCTGGTCTCTGTGTCACTGAGAGACCTGCTTGTGTACGCTAGGGGATGACCGTCCTGGAGGAGCGCCGCTCCCAGGCCCTCGCCACTTGCATCACACTGAATGCTCAGTTGTTTCGCTGGATCGAAGTAGGCAAGTACAGGGGCTTGCGTCAGTAGTTTCTTCACCTCTTCAAATGCTTTGTCATGTACCCTGTCCCATGACCACTCGACGTCGTTGTGGGTTAGGGTGTTGATTGGCCGCATGACGTCGGAGAGCCGAGGGATGAATCTTGACAGGTAGTTGACTGTTCCCCGGAGTCGTTCGACTGCTCTTTTATCAGTGGGCGGTTTCATTTGCAGGATTGCATCTATCTTCGTTGGATCCGGCTTAAGGCCCTCACTGCTCACCACATGGCCCATGAAAGGGATTTCTGTGAGTCCAAACCGGCACTTTTCTTTGTTCAGTGAAATGCCCGTTTCACAACAGCGCGAGAGAAATTGGCATACACGTGCATCGTGTTCCTCGTCAGAGCGGCCCCATATGATCACATCATCTGCAATGCATCGAAAACGGGTAGGCCCTCCAAAGCTTGGTGGAGTCTTTTCTGGAGTATTTCACTACTGACCTTGAGTCCAAACGGTAGTCGGAGCCATCTGTACCGGCCAAATGGTGTGGCAAAAGGTAGTTAGTATGCTGGATTCATCGTCAAGTTCGCAGTGGAGGTATCCCGCTTTGAGGTCGCAGACAGAGAACTTTTGAGCTCCAGTGAGTTCCGGGAGAACCAAGACTGGAAGTTTGTAGTGTTCTCTCATGAGTACTTCATTGAGCGGTCTTGGGTCGATACAGATTCTTATTCCTGACTTCTTCTCGGCCACCGACATCTGACTTACCCAGTCAGTGGGTTCGTCGACGGGTACTAGAACACCAGATTCGGTTAGTCGCTCCAGCTCGGCCTTCACTGCTGCCTTTCTTGATTCAGGCAAAGTACGCGCGCCACGGACCACTGGAACTGCATTGGGCATTGTGGTTAAGTGGACTTTCTTCCCTGACAGTATGCCAGTCTTTCCTCTGAAGGCCTCGGGGAACTTCTTATGATAGAGAGCTTCCAGCGAAGTTGTGACTGCGTTTACGTGCTTAAAATGGTTGCAGTTCACAGTTATGAGACCCATCTTCTCTGCAGCATTACCACTGAGTAGTGGCGTTAGCTCCTCTTTCACGATGACGAAGTCAACATTGAACTTTTGTCCAGTCTTGACGTTTCTGGTCCTCAACTTCACTTTTTATGGCTTTTTTATTGGCTGAAGTTTAAAATGTTGGAATCTATTGTCCTCGTTCTGCTTTGTGATTGGTTAACTTTGTCTAGGCAACCCCGGTAACAGAAGCCGCACTGTAATTTGACTGGCCTGCCAAGATTAGCTTTTGCTACCTGCGGGCCTGTCTTGTAAATTGTATGATAATTAACTAATAAAGATTGTTGTTGTTGTTGTTGTTGTTGTTAACCAATGGGGTATCGAGACCTTCAATTTAACAAAGAGGTGCAGGGACGGCAGATTGAATAAATGGTGCACGGAACGAAAACCTTAGAGCCTGAAAAAATGTTTCGTTTCTTTCTTCCGGCGTTATTTTTTGGAAAATATAAGTGGGGGAGGGAAGGCAGAGGTGGCGGGTTCTTACCCTAGATTCACCTATCTTAAAGATTTTATTGTCTATCGTAACCCTATTCGGCGTTGGGGGGGGGGGGGGGGGGGGGACGCACAATGTGCCCGCGCTAACTTTCAACATTCATAACTTCTTTATTATGTATTCAAACGCCATCAAACTTTGTGACTTTTCCTAAAATTTATGTGGCAACAATTTCGTATGACAATTTTTTGATCACGTGACTTGACGTTCCCATGGCAACAAGATTTTGACAGCCATGTTTTTGGAAATTTGCATATTTATACCTTTGAATGAAGAAAAACAATGTTTATTGGTATAACTTTTGTATTTTTACGTCATTTAGCGTTTATTTATTGGTTTTGATTAATTTTGCGTCAATTGGGACGGTTTTTAAGAGGTTTTAAAAAAATTCAGAAATCCAAGATGGCGGATCCAAGATGGCGGCCGTATAACTAATTACCTAATAACTACTACGGAAGTTACTCCAACGCCGGCCCTGTAGAAGACTAGTTCTACTAGTCGAAATATTGGCCATTAAACCTGCCATTCATTTCCGTTGTACTCGCCTTGCATTTTAAACTGTTTATCTACACTTTGGGTGACGTCTAGTACTCGCATCCCTTCATAAAGGAGATCCGGAAAGAAAGTTACCACTATTTGTCGTAGTGTTGAGTGGTCCTCTGCATTTAAACGTTTTATACTAATAACTACGTCATATGACGTCATCGTTCCATTTTGCGGACCGCAAAGGAGACAGTTTTGGACCCCCCCCCCCTCCCAGGCTCAGGAACTCAAAAAAAGCCAAGGCCGAATAGGGGTAACGTTATTTAAAAATGTCTACAATAAGTATCGAAACAAAACTTTGGTGCTGATAGATAAAAGTTTATTCCATATTTTTAAGTATTAATTATTCAAACAATAATCATGTTGTAGCAATTACACAAGTTATATTCGCTACTATTACGATTATGCTATCAACTTTTTTTTTACTAGATATCTCAGTATAGTTCGAAAACTGTCTCTTTATAAAAATCTAAAGGGACTTATATGTTTTTAATGATTGAAAAGACAGCCAGTTTCTTACACTAATAGCCACGGTGATATATTAATGAGTACATAGAAAATATATTTAAATTGTAATATTTGGTTAACACTATAAAATGCTTAAAAGTAAATAAACAGAAATTGGCTGGGTTTTTTGTAACTTAACAAGTTGCAAGCTATTCTGTTCACTAGTTTCGTGGCGGCATTTGGAATGTCAGTTATAAAGTCCATAAAAATGACAATGATTTGAAAAAAAACTTAATGTACTGTCAATACTAGAACCTTTATGCCCCTAAAATCAGGTAAACAGTATAAATGTAGCGGTATAAAATATATTGAAATTGGTAAACAAATTCCATCTTATATATGCCTTGAGTTGCGCATTATTATCACCTTGAAAATAAAATACACTAAATAAAAATAAGGCGATTCGTCTGACTTAAACGCCTTAAATACGGACGCCGAAAGGACCACGGAAACTGTCCGTATCAGAACGGGGTGTCTGTATTAAGCGGGTTCTCATGAATAATAATAATAATAATAATAATAATAATAACAATAATTTACATGCTTATATTGCGCATATTCCATGCAAATGATCAAATGCGCATTACAATAACTACGATATTAAACATTCTCGTCCCCAGAGCCTTCGTTTCGTTTGGTCAGCGGAAAAAACGAAGGGCTCTGGTAACAGTGCCTTCCGGATGTCGTAAAATCCACGACATCCGTTAGCGCATGACTAATGCATTAATGTACTATTGCGCTTGCTCAATGCCAGAAACCGGAAATAAAAAAACTTTCGTGTGTGCATTCTCGTCCTCAGAGCCCTCGTTTCGTTTGGTTGAGCTCTGGAGACGAGAATGTTGTGTGTGTGGAATGGCGTTCCAAAGGACTGTACAAGACTTAACAGGAAAACATCGCACTGAAAAAGAAAGAAGAAAAGCTTTACGTGCTGCTGTTATTTAGATGAAAGATTGTCTTTGTATTTTGCTTACTGGTTTTAGAAAAACCTCGATAAGTCAACCGATTTCTTTCGTTTGGGAGCTGTGTATTTATCGTTTCGCCACTGAACGCTGTCATATCCGACCAAATTAGTTGATGGGACAGCTAAGTTTGTTGATGGACACGCTGTGGTCATTGATTAGGCTTATTTCATCGAACAGTGGTAAGAAATATCGAGTAATTTTTGTTTTGCAATTGTTTCATGTTATTTCAATTGGGCGTCGAGTGATCTTCGTTTCCCTATAGATTTGTATTTCAAGTTGTAGCAAAGAGTACTACCAATAACAAAGAAAATATAACTTGCTCACGAGAGTGCTGATGGCGTTGTTGTTGTTATTATTTAAAATGGGTAACCTAGTGGTAATATTTCTTTTCACCCTTGGGCTTTCTTCAGGATTTCTGCCTCTCCTTTAATTAATACTCGTCCCTGTTGCAAGCAACATACTTCTTTAATATTCGTGGCCGCTTATAGCTTCGTCTTCCAAGACACATACTGATTATTTTCGGAAACGAATCGCTCATATTTAGCGACAATCAGATCCCGTTATACTTTGAAATTTAGCAGCCGTATCTTTACCTGCTAAACCAAACGAAACTGGCTGACATTGGTCGTTGAATGCGTTGAAATTAAAACGTTGGTTTTGTTGATGTTATCATAGGACTTCAACATTTGATTGAATTTTTTACCTTGTTGCGCATTCATTTTTAAACGGCCAATCAAAAAATTCAAATTTTTGTCCGTTACCAGAGCTACACGAGACGCAATTAAAAAAAAACCGTGGAGCTCTGGGGACGAGATTGTATTAAAGGATGGTTTCACGGTTCGGCGCATGTGCACAGGTTAAAATGCTTTATTCGCTTTCTTACCTATTTTATCGGTTAAAAAACCACTCACATATACTTCAATAATCACATCCCATATTTAGTTCAAACAAAGCGAAGGATGACCAAAATTCACAGAAAATTTCAAGGGATTACACCGACAAAGTCAACACTGAATAAAACCTTTGACCCGAAGGATTTATTTCACGCTCTGGTGGCTTTCATGGTGCACATGGGTATGCATAATCATCCATTCAATCAGCTGACTGACCGCGACATTTTCACGGGCAAATTTCTCGTCAGAGTTATCAACTCGCTTTCAATTGGTCTAAACAATAAAATTAAATGAGTTACGTCATAGCTTGCACATGCGCGGAACCGTGAAACTCTCCCTTTAACTAAAATACATTATATATAACAAAATTACTGAATGGTTAAGAAAAATTCTAAAATGTAAAAACTATGAAATAGAAAATTATCTCTTCTAAAAAAATTACAATAGGGAATAAAAATCTAATCGTATGCAAGCCTAAAAAGATATATCTTCAAATGGCGTTGAAAAGTATACAAGTTACTTATCGCGCGTAGATCATTGGGTAATGAGTTCCACAGTTTGGGGGCAGGCACTTTAAAGGCCCTATCACCTAAAATCACTTTAGTTAAATTTTAAAAGAAGGTGGCGCAATGACATCATTTAAGCGTTTTACTGTTTTTAAGGGAAAATACAGGAAATTACCTAATCTAACTTCACTAAGAGCCTGGTCGCACTACAGTCAAAAACAAAAAAAAAATTGGAAACCGCAAACGGAAGTTCCAAATATTTGAGAACATTTTAGGGTCGCGTTGTCCGTCCATGCTGTCGTTGGCGTGAAAACATACGCGTAATGACAAAGTTTCCGTCGATTAAATATTGAATACTGGTCATTAATATTGGACATAGCATTTTACAGTGCGAATATGCACCAAGACGAGTGCAAATATGACACGATATTACACCCTTCTAGGGAAAACACTTGCAAAAACATATACTTGGGAGAAGATGTGTGTCATACATAAACAATTTATTCAGTGAAAAGTTGTGTAATACGGCATGTCATTTTTACTCGTATGTGTTTATTTCTTTCTCGCATAAAACCTCGAAAAATAAAAACTGACTCGTACTGCGAAATAGCCAAAATACCCAGCCGTATTAAACAACTTTTCTCTGAATAGTCTCCATATCTGAGTAAAATCGATTAGCGATGACAGCTCCGGAAGCGGTTTTTTTTTCTTCGATTTTTTTAAAATCGGCCTGCCCCTACGGCGTCTTTAAAGTTTAACCGGAATTTCCATTTTTTTTTTATTTGCGAAACACCGGTGAAGAGTGAAGAGATCAATCAGTTTAATATCTTCACTGTGAAGAGCGAAGAGTGAAGATATCAATCAGTTATCTTCACTGTGAAGAGTGAAGAGTGAAGATATCAATCAGTTATCTCTGTGAAGAGTGAAGAGTGAAGACATCAATTTTATATTCACTGTGAAGAGTGAAGATATCATTATTTTCACATTTGCTACCATGTTTGCCCTTTTTTAATGTGAAACGAGCTAAAAGGTGTACGTCTACTGTCAAAACGTCCTCGGATCTTCCTCGGAAATATACAGAATTCTTCGAAAATCTTCGGATAAACTTCAGGAAATTGCTGTAAATTCGTAATAAGTGTAGTCATATACCGCGTTTTTGTCTCGATTACACAACTGGGGCGTTTATTTAAAATAGGGGTAATTTTTATCATTTTTTATATTCACATTTTACGTTTTTTATTCCAAAATTCCTGATTCAAAAACTGATCCTAAAATCTTCATGACAACAAGAACGAGTAGTTTCAAAGAGACCATATGGTCAATAAACCGTAACAAAAAAAATTTTGACCAAAACTTAAACTGATATTTCCAGGCCTTGAGAGTTTTATCTGTAAAGATATAGAAGATAATACATGGTGCATGCATGGAGATATGACATTTCTCTTCTCATGTTCAACTCGATACCCAGTTGAACATGAGAAGAGAAATTTGATAATCTGCAAGCGGCTATGTATTATGTTGTATATTACCGTATTTTCTCGCTTAAACGTCGGGCCCCGAATAAATGCCAGGCTCAAATTAACGCCAGTTCGACAAGGTTGAGTTTTAAATAAACTATGGCAAAAAATTGGGTGACATTTGCCTATATAGCATTTTCACTCGTCACCAGGCTCCCAATTTGACCCTAAAATCATAGCGAAAAGATCATTTTTTGAAAGGAAAATCAAAATTTCGCGCATTTCTGAGTTACTTTTCTGAAATCCACACTCGGATTCCAGTACTATGGTTATTATTCTATCTTGAAACGTTAAAATATTTTAATAACTTTAAAAAAAGTACCGTCATTTTGACCTTGAAGTGAACAATTTCGTATAACGGCTTGTATGGAGTTCGACCGCGCGGTCATCGCTTTAAGCGTTCTATCCTGTTCTAACTCATTTTAACAGGCGCAATGTCAACATCCACACTCGGTTTTGAAAAAAACTGGAATCTTAAGTAAACATTTTGATGGGAAATTTGCTTCGGTTCGAGCGAAAAAAACCTCCGTCATTTTCAGTTGCACTTTTCTGCCGCACGATGCTTCGACTGAGTGCATTTTGGCTTCCTTTGTTCGGCATCGTGTTTACGTTTGCTTGCTCGTCTGTCAGTGCATGGCCAAGCGGGGAGAACGAGGGAAATCAGAAGGAAAGCGAAAATCACGGCTATTACAAGGAAACCCCGCGCTTCAAGGTTACATAAATTTCCGTATAACCTCATACATTAGTTACGCATACCGTTCTTAAAACTAAAACAAAAGCTAAAACAATAGAAATCCAAAAGCAAAACTCATCTGAGGGATCAATATTTTGGTATGGCCCGGCGTTCATTTGGGGTCCAGCGTTTATTTCATTTCGGTATTGTGTTACTGATTGTTACAATGAATTATGGGTGCACGGCGACTGATGAAATTTGTCTTCAACTTTTCAACTACAGTTGAACACGAGAAGACAAGCAGCCATTACTGTATTTTGTTTATTATGTAAACGTCACTAAAATAATTAAGAAAAAAGCGTTTTTCCGAAGTTTTCCGAAGATTTTCGAAAATTAAACGAATGCTGATCTAATCTAGAGTATTTCCTATCATTTTCCGAATAATACCGAATATTGCGGAAGATTTTCGAGGGAGCTGTTCAGACAGAAGTCACATTTTCTCTTGCAGTATCTAGACCAACACCTTTTACTTGGTTTGATATCACATTGGGCAAACATGGTAGTTAAGGTAAAGAAATCGATATCTTCACTCTGCACAAAGATATAATTTTTCCGCGGTGAAAGAAATCCTTGTATTTCATTGAAATTTATATTATAGACAATCCCAGTAAATTCGAGATCCTGGCACACTTTAACCTTTTCCCATTTTAAGGAGAACGACATCATATCTGAAATTCTGAAATGAAATTTCTCAACCCTATGACTCTTGGCAACTATGGTTCTCGTTATATTTGATTATATAATTTTTTGCTTCGGTAAAGGAAATATTTTTACTTTTAACTAAAGACCTCTCCTTGACGGCCTATATTTTTGGAGCCGCTATAATTTTGCTTGTCGATTCTAGCTTGACCACTGTTTTTTATTAGTAGATACATTGCCAGTGTCAGGAGCCCTGACAATCGGTGTATATGTTGTATAAGTTTATCCTTCCTTTTCCGAACAACTTTGGCACAACTGGGCAATGGATGGCGATGAATGGATGGCCTTCATTCCAGTCGTCAGACGTTGTGCACTCCGATTTGCAACGGAATTTCCAGGGCCTGGAAATTCCGTCGAAAATTAACTAAATGTCGCGTTTTTTTCGCAACGTTTGGAATAGAATCACCGGTACCAGTAGAAAGAAGCATTGAAATAATAAGCTCATTTTTCGTTTTGGAGTTGTGGACCACATTAGCTTAAACCTTTTCCAGTGTTGGTGTACAAAATAACTTTTTACATTTACAGTTAAACAAAAAAATTTCCAAACTTTTTGGTAAATGGTAAACAATCTTTTAACTTCGTAAATTCAAGATTTTATCTTTGCTCTCCATTCTCCTGTCCTACGAACATAGAAACGACCACAGGTAGCCCAAGCTATATGAGTGCCAAGTAACTGTTGCGTAAAAGCGAAATTATAAGGATTTGTGTGGGAAAAAACCGGCGGACCATTCTAGGAGCTAAAATGTACGATCAAGGTTTCAATAAAAATTTCCTACCTTACTTCGCTCGTGTGTTTCATTGTCTCCTGTGTCTCTCATTGTCTCCTGTGTGACTTGTGGGGTCGAATTTCTTACTAACCCGGTGAGCGACTGTTAAATGTAATTTCTGGCGTTTGAGTAATGGTAATACGAATTAGACAGGAATTGATATTTCTACGGCCCGGGACCAGCAGGGGCTGGGTTCGACCACTATTGCAGTGCATGATGGGTATCATGCTGCCTATAAAGTCATAGTTTGTCATGTGGTGAGGCATTCTAGGCCTGCACCAGTAATTTAAAGCTCTAACAACCTTTAATTACATCTTTGCAAGCTAAAAATACAATGTTAATGCCTGCACCAGTTCATTAATGTTTCTTCATTTTTAAGAGCCGCCTTTCGTTTTGCTAAGCTTTGTATTGTATTGTTAAGCCTCGTAGGAATATGGTAGGCGGGATGGTGCAAAATTCAACGAATCAAAATCACTACCAAAATCAACAAACAATCTGCGTTTCAACGTTTTCTTTCTAAATCAACAATAAAATCCGTCCAACTTCAACGGCAAATACACTAATCAACACTCAAAACACGCCTAATACAACAACGAAAGTAAGTCAACACTGCAACAAAATTTCCTTCTCAACTTCAACAACAAAATTTCGTTCAACAATTTGGGGACGAGCGACTGGCTATGGTCCAAGGAGGTTGGGACCAAGAAATTCCGATCGCAGGGCATGTTGGGAAACAGAACAGAACATGGCGGCCGAGCTTCCAGCCAAAGTGTCGGGTGGAACTTGTTTTTTATAGATTTGGAACAGCTAGTCTTAGATTATGAGCAGTTGAAAGCGGCAAACTTTACTACAAACGTTTCCTCAGACGAAACTCTCCTTAAAAGGTTTGAAAATGCTGTTGAAGCTTTACGAAAGGCGCTTCCTCATGTCTACCATTCACCTTCGCTTGCTGCCGTATTGTCAGAAATTGCACACAATCTCCAGTTAATTTACTGGGACTACATTCGTCACAGTAATTTTCCTTGTCGCTCTAGATGTTCTTAAGTAGCAGTTTTGTCATTTAACTTAACAGAAACTATTAAAACCGGGCAACCAGGAAGACCCAAGTTTGATATAAGTGACTAAACCCAGTTTTATTAGGGTTTGATAAGAAATAGAACACAAACCGCGGTGATAAACATATTGAACTTATTCATTTTTTTTATAAAACTTGACGTTTCGTATGCTACTACATACATTTTCAAAAGTGACCGTTACAGTGTTGATAAACTATACTTATATAGTATTGAAAAGGGACTGGGACCGAGATTAAGTACAAAACTTAACAGTTGATCTATAAAAAGAAACAGCTAATTAATAAAGCATCAGCTTCTCGCTACTGACGTTTGCATTAAAAGTGTTCTATTTCTTATCAAGCTACGATGGCCCCAGAACAAAAGTCTCTATTAGGGTTTATTCACTTATATCAAACTTTAAATAGAGCTGTCAGGTCACTTGGCTTTAACTGGAGTGAAATAGCTCGAGTGTTATTGGTGTCACGATGGACAATTCAGTGCAAAGTGGCGGAGTTTGGACTACAGCATTTGTCAAAATTTGACGAAATTAGTGATGATGAGCTGGACCACAAAGTTAGGAACTTTATGCATGAACATGGATGCTTTGTGGGATCATCCATGATTTGTGGCCATTTTCGCTCTCGGGGAATCAGAATTCAGCGAGATCGCATTTGTAAGAGTCTGGCAAGAATTGATTCAAGAAATGCAAGAATTCGGTGGGCCATTACCATCTCTCGACGTGCATACTTTGTGCCTGACCCAAACCGTTTGTGGCACATAGATGGCCATCATTCTCTGGTATCTTGGGGATTTGTTATACATGAAGCCATTGATGGCTATTCACGTTTAATCACTTACCTCCACTGCTCAACTAATAATCGCAGTGAGACAGTAAAAGAATTGTTCCTACATGTAGATGTCATCCAGTCGTTTGGATTGCCTTCAAGGGTCTGGACAGATCAAGGTGGGGGAAATGTTGGAATCTGGCAAGAAATGGAACAAAGGAGAGGGGAAGCTACTTGGCAGGCACATCAACCCATCAACGCTCTGGCGTGATGTGTTTTGCTGTGTGGCCCACATTTTTTACTACACATTCCAGGTAATGGAAGAGAGTGGTTTATTGAATATGGATAACCCAATTCATAAAGCCACTTTGCATTATGTGTTTCTGCCCCATATAAACAGAGCTATTACAAGTTTTAAAACAGCATGGAATAACCATCCTCTTAGAACTGAGCATAACTGGAGCCCACAAAGAATCCGGTCCAATGGTATGATTTATATCACAAACTGTACTTTGACTGCAGTAGCAGATGTAGTTGAGGCAGAGCCATCTATGGATGATTTAGAGTGGTATGGAATTGATCCAGCTGCACCTATACCAATGGATGAAGAATTACCCATAGTGGAAGTTGATAATGCCACTCCACTTACAGATCATATCTTAGACCAGCTCTGCACTATGGTTAATCCTTTACAAGAATCAGATCTTTATGGAATTGATATATACACATATTGCCTGATTACTCTTGAAGGTTTAATTACCAATGAGTAATGTACACAGAGAAAGGCGGAATATTTTGGGGGTCAGGAACTTGCCAAGCCAGGGGGTGGGGGGGGGGGGGATCTTGGCAATCTGTGTACAACAGCCCCTCTCATTTGCACTTCGTCAATCATACTGCCTTATTGTTCTTGGATTCAGCAGCTCACAACTGGATAATGGGTCAGCTGAAAAGTACATGTTTGTTAAATTTCTAAGATGTTCATTGTCAAACCGTACACTTTCTTGCCATAAAAGTGCCATACCTACTAGTTACAGCTGTTCATGGACTATAGATCAACAATTAACTGATTACTTTGGATTTCCAAAGCTATGTAGGCATGCTTACAGAATTTGAACAAACGGATAATGCTTGAGTATGAAAATAATGATTTTGTTTAACTCTCTGGATCGGAGTGCAGGTATCAGACCGATGAAACACTACTAAATCAAAATAGTACTATTTATATTCTGTTCTTTTGTTTACATATTGCTATTTAGCCCCAAATAGTTAAGAGTATTTCATTTGTCTAATGACTGCACTCTAGCTTATAATGCTTTTCTGAGTGTTCTCTTGTGTGTTTACAAAAATGTTTTAAGTAAAATCATTTTTTTCTGTATTTTTTTAATCGTAAACAGTTGCGTTAAAATCAAAATGAAACATCTACAAGAGGGTCCATAATAAGACCCACAAAACCACATTTTTTCTTGGGCTCCTGAATTCTTGAATACCCAAGAATTCCCAAATATCTAAAATGGATTTTAACATCCTGAAATGTGACTCACCGGAGGCTTAGTTCTTGTATAGTGCGGTGGGAAGTGAGTGAATCCCACATTTTGCATTTCCAAAACCTGTTGTGGACCCGGCCTCCTACAACTTGCAATAATCATTTTTCATAATTTCAAATTATCATTAACATTTCTAACATTTTTCTAATGTATATTATGCTGTTTCTTACTCTAAATTTCAACCCTTGTCCTGCACAGTAAACGATGTTCTGATTTAACCCTATTCGGCCTGGGGGGGGGGGGGCACAAAGTGCCCGCGCTAACTTTCAACATTCATAACTTCTTTAATATGTATTCAAACGCCATCAAACTTTGTGACTTTTCCTAAAATTTACCTGGCAACAATTTGATATGACAATTTTTTGATCACGTGACTTGACGTTTCCATGGCAACAAGATTTTGACAGCCATGTTTTTGGAAATGTGCATATTTATACCTTTGAATGAAGAAAAACAATGTTTATTGGTATAACTTTTGTATTTTTACGTCATTTAGCGTTTATTTATTGATTGTGATTAATTTTGCGTCAATTTGGACGGTTTTTAAGAGGTTTTAAAAAAATTCAGAAATCCAAGATGGCGGATCCAAGATGGCGGCCGTATAACTAATTACCTAATAACTACGTCATATGACGTCATCGTTCCATTGTGCGGACCGCAAAGGAGACAGTTTTGGACGTACTATGTACCTTCTAGGTTTTATTGTCATAGCCTTAATGTTCTTGAAGTTACGAAGGCCCCCCCCCCCCAGGCTCAGGAACTCAAAAAAAACCCAGGCCGAATAGGGTTAAGGTCAAATAACGAATTACTGGTAAGGTCCGACGAAGGGCTAGCGCTCGAAACGTCAGCTATTTGAATCTTTTTACGGTCCCCTGGTCAGTCGGTAAAACTAAATTCTCGTGTTTCATCCTCCCACCGACGCAGTACGACAGTTTCTCTAGAAACTAATCCCATTCATAGGTTTTATAGGTGCTGGAATGTCCAGAAAATCATAAGGATTTGTATGGAAAAAGTCACTGGACCGCCCGCCTTGCGGTGCGGCGGCTTTTTCCATACAAATCCTTAAAATTTTCCGGACATTCCAACACCCATAAAACCTTAATCTTACGTGCTATTCCCCTCAAAATTGACTCTCAGGTTAATTATTTTTTACACGCTCTTTCCATCTCTGGGATTTTTAAAGTTGTATCAAATAATTTTTGCATACGGAAGGTCACATGACTATAAGCAGCAAAGGTTCTATTTATAATAAATGCCTCTTTTCTGAAACAACAATTTAATACCGGTAGGTGTATCTTGACGTATCAAAGCACAATTTTACAGCCAATTCTCCATTTTTTCAATAAGCCAAACAGTCTTGGGAATTGACTGGACATGCTTCGTCTTTTCTTGGTTTTTCGTCTTTGGCCTATTCGAATGGCCCGGAATGTTTTGTTGTCTCTTTACAGCCGGTCGAGAAGATGGCCCAAAAGAGCTCATTTGTGCAGTTTGGCCCGCAGAAGCATTATTTAAGACGTCTACAGAGCTCGAAGCCGCCGAAAGTATTAAATTTCTCGTCCTGGAGACAAGATTTAGCTCTAACTCCTCTCGGACACATCGCCTGATTCTCTCCTCTTCTTCCGCCACGTTTGTCGACCTCGTGGTCTGTATTTTCCAGCATGCCTGCAATCGGAATTTCTTCGTCCCAGCCTCCCTCGACCATAGCCAGTATTGTTGAACGAAAATTTTGTTGTTGAAGTTGAGAAGGAAATTTTGTTGACGTTGACTTACTTTCGTTGTTGTATTAGGCGTGTTTTGAGTGTTGATTAGTGTATTTGCCGTTGAAGTTGGACGGATTTTATTGTTGATTTAGAAAGAAAACGTTGAAATGCAGATTGTTTGTTGATTTTGGAAGTGATTTTGATTCGTTGAATTTTGCACCATTCCGCCTACCATAGTAGGATGACATATTGTTTTGAGCTTGAGTCATGGTTCCTACCCAGATTTTCTGCATATTTTTTCCCACAGGGTTTTCTTTTGGTAGATATTTTTTGGCCTCCGTTCTAACCGCAGTTTATTTTGTGAGCGGCTGTTCAGCTCTGTTAATTGCAGTGCAAGTTTAGGATATATCTAGTTGTAATTATACTTTAGAACTTGTGTAAATCGAACCGACTGCTGGTGTGAGGTCGTAGTGAACCAAAATAAACCTAATGGATTGTACTTGTCTGCTGTGTAGTGGAGTTGAAATATGTTACAAAAGACAACATCACCCTCAGGCCCGTCGCCCACCAGGTCAGTATGAAATTCGACCCAAAGGCCGGGTCGCTAAGCTATTTTTCAAACGTTCGGCTTAGGGACTTCTTCATGAAGCCTCTGTCGAAGGATCTTAACGGAAAGGTCTGCAAAGATTGGCGACCTTTAATTCTCTTTCCATGTATCCGGGTCTCGAATAAAGAGTTGAAATGGACAACACAACTATCGTCCGTGGTCTACGTGGAATTTCGAGGCGATCGGAGGGGTTGGAGCGAAAATTTACGGCGGTTTTCCTTCAGTGGATCCGCTCGGCGCCAGACTCCGGAGCTCGGTTGAACTTCCCTACCTTGGGAAAGGATATAGAGAGAGAAAGCAATAGAACTAAAACTCACTAGAAACGCTCTAAATCGCCCCCAAATCCACACAGGAGACAAGGAAGCACACAAGCGAAGTAAGGTAGGCAATATTTACTGAAATCTTGTTCCTATTTCTTAGCTCCTAGAATGGACCGTTTTTTTTCCCATACAAATCGTTATAATTTCGCTGTTACGCAACGGTGACTGTGACACTTATAAAGCTTGGGCTCCCTGTGAAACGACATCATAAATTATACAATAAAAGTACGCATCTCTAGGTGACTCTTGACTACTGTCGTTCTTGTTATTTCACACTGGCACAATGTATTCGCTTCGCTAGTAGAAAAAAATTTACCCATTTAAAAAGTCTAGGCCTCTCCGCAACCCTTTTGAGCCGCAATAATTTCTTTTGTCACTTTTATCTCGATCGCTGCTTTTTATAACATAGTGGCAGGAGCCGCCAATGTCTGTAGATGTTTAAGATTTTTAGAACTTTTCTTTTCTTTTTCTATCAACTTTGACACAGCTAACTAAAGGGACCAAATAGGTGTGTTTGTCGGGAGAATTTCTCATCCCAAGATGTAAACGATGACGTCATGCAGGCAACACGAGAAAGATTATCCATGCTAGATTAATGGATACAACAGAGATAAAAGTCCAAAGAAAAACGACACCCAAGCCAGAGAAGTATCGAACGTGATTCTACCAACTTTAAATTCACATCGCCTCTTTTCGGCATAGGAAATAAACAGGGCGATGTTGCGACGATCCTTGAACGGATGGCCTTCATTCCAGTCGTCAGATGTGGTGCAGTTTATTTCCTCGTAGATACCTTCAAAACAAACGAGGACAAAATAATTCAAGCGCAAAACATTTAGCCTCTGAACAGGCTCCTGTTAGGGGGGGAGGAGGTATTTTGGTTAAAACACAGAGCTGAATAACGCAAATGGCTATGTCACCGACCAGCGTAAAGAAACGTGGGCTCAAGCGCGGGGGGTTCAAAATGGCTGCAATTTCCGAGAAAAAATAGTTTGGGATTTCAACTCAAACAGAATAAGATTATAATCCTCCTAAAAGGGTGGTCTTACTTTTATAATTTTGTTGATCATACTAAAGATAAACATGTTTAACTTAAATCTCTTTATCGTATGTTTTCTTAAGCCTGCTGAAACCAGTTTTTTTTATTTGCTTTAATGTTTGATTAGAGGCAGATTGGTTAATGGGCTGAATACAAAACTGGACAATATGTAATTTCTTTTTTTTTTTCTGTAAAAAAAAAGAAGATTCTCCTTTCTCTAGTAACCAAATCAAACTGTACAGCATGTGGTTTTATTAAAATTTATATTTTTGTTAAATACAAAACTGGTTTTCGTCAGCTGTTTAGTGCTTCATATGTTGTCTTTTACACTGCTTTCCTAGAGTAGGTTGCAAGTCCTTCATCCGCCTAAAAGGGGTTATAAAATAAAAGCATGTCAGCATTTTTGCTAGTTTATATAACTATATTTTACCTTCCAGATATTAGTTAGATATAAGTAACCTTATTTTTCTCTCTGCCTTCACATTTTTCAACTCCTATACCCTCTACCCTATTAGAAACTATTATAACATTTTGTTAATGCATGAATATTTTGCTATGTACTACCACTATCCCTGACTAATACTGGCTTGCATAGAATGAAACCATTATAATGTCACTGGCTGTTTTTTATTGAACTGATTTCCCCCTCTATAGTGACGTACATGTATTTGTCACTCTTTCATTTATTTTTTGGAACTCTCTAACTTTTAGTACACTTCCAACAAGCAATATTTGAAATAGCCGCCTGCATCCATTAATCGCCTCCCCTCGAATAATTGCCTCTTTTTTTGAGTGAAAAAAATAATAATCGCGCTTGGCTATTATTCGAGGAAACATGGAATTAGTGTTAAGTAATGATGCGCATAAGAAGGAAAGCGCCAACGGCCATGCACGATGGAATGTTAACTTTGTTCATTGTTACAACTACTGATCTCATTGGCCTAGACTCAAAAAACACTAAAAGGTTAGTGTTCAAGGTGCATTTTGCCTAATTTTTTTAAGGTTTCAAGCAATCTAAGACCCAATCGCACAACATGCAAGTTTTAAAAGATATTGTATTTGGGGAACTTCATCAAAGAAGCAAAATTATTAGCTATTGTCTTCTGCTATTCTGATTGGTTAAGCACGAACATTTCCTTAAATTTATTTGACGCAAATGGATTTTCTTTATTTTTATAATGAAATATAATTATGAACCATCAGCTCCTCCTCTATTCTTGAAATCAAAGATATTCTATGTGGGAAAGAGCCAATGCCGCAGAACAATGAAGTTTGCCATAGTTATTATGTGGAACATTCCTTAAAGAGCCAAAAAATAGAAACATTGTAACATCACAAGCTGTTTTCTTTCTTCGCCCATTCACCGGAGATAATTTATCTCTGGTGAATGGGCGTCCAGTCACTAGATTAATTGTTTGCTTCACTTTGGAAATATGTTTGGAGTTTAGAAACACAGCTTAAACTGAAACAAGTTTGATTTGCCTGAGCCATGTATACCTGGATTTATCAAAATGTGATCCCTAGTGTTTGGATTCTACAGAACTGTGGTGGTACCGCGCCGCGGTTCCACCGGGGGACTGGCTGATTAGTTTTGAGGGGGGGGGGGCTCCGTCAACCATGGTTGTGGTAAAATCTACTGTAGTAGGGCTAACAGGCAGCACTCATTTGGGGCCCCTCTAGTTTAATCCAGGGGGTAGGGTAGGCCAAAACTTGTGTCTCCAGTTCAAAACAAGCAACGTTTGACTTAACTGCTTGACTTGGTTTTATTCATTCATTTGTAGGGGGGTGCCGTCTAGCCTGGGTCCGGTGAACTGTACTGGAGTTGGGCTAACAGGCAACGTGGACTGCATTAGGGATCTCTCTCGTTTAATTCAGGGGGGGTAGGTGTAGTATTGAATAACCACCAAGGCAAGCCACAAAGGCTGAAACATAAGCTTTATTCCGAGCACACACAGTACACGTTCGCTCGCCGTTTCCCGCTCGCTCACACTCTCTCCATATCCCGGATGTACTTGTCAATAACCGTTGTCCTAATACACTACATCCCTCTCTTTCTTCGCTTAAAGGCTTAATCTCAAATAGCAATAAAATATAACAAACTTGTAATTCCTTTAAACATGCTCTTAAAGTTCAGTTCCTATTCGAGTGTTCAAAACAAAGTCACTCTAGCAATAAACAAGGTCCTTGCAGTTCAGTTCATGTAAGAATGTTCCAATGTCACTTGCAACACAACAATAAATATGGCAGTGTAAAGTTCACTAAGTTCAGCACAGAACATAATCGTTTAGCAACTTCGGACGACTAGTAATTCTGCCGGATCTCCTCAATGGCTGCTCAGCTGTAGGTACAGCAGTAGGTACAACTTCTGGTGGTGATTCTGCCATTGGTACAGGATTCTCTTTCATAGGTGGTGTCTCAGTTGTCTTGGGTTCAGTTGGTGGTTCAGCATCCTGTAGTGCAGTTCCCTGATCTTCCTGATCTGGCATATGAAAGGGCTAAATATGCTGAAGGTTTCGCTTGTACTGAATTCCCTGTGGTGATCGCAATACCACCTGGTCCCCATAACGAGACATCACCTCATATGGTTCCTTCTCGTAGCAAGGTGACAGTTTGTTTTCTTTCTTCTTCTCTAGCAGAACGGTGTCTCCTTCTCTCACGTTTCGGTCTCTGGCATGAAACCTTTTGTCAACATAGTCCTTGTTGGACTGCTTTCTCTGCGTGTCCCGATCACGAACACCTTGGTCGCTTACTTCTATTTCCTCCTCCTCTACATCAACCAGCTCAGGCATTTTAGTTGTAAGCCTTCTTCTAAACAGTAATTCAGCAGGACTTTTTCCTGTAGTCGAATGTGGAGTGGACCTGTATGCCAAAAGGAACCTGTTTAACTCCTCCCTCCAATTCTTTCCTTCTGCGTGAGCTGCTCGAACAGATTTCAGAAGCGACCTATTTTGTCTTTCTACTTCGCCGTTAGCCCTTGGCCACAGAGGTGTCGTGTAATGGTGCTCAATCCCCATTTCTTTTAAATACTCTTCTACCTCCCTGGATACGAGGTTCGAACCATTGTCGGTGCGTAGACCTATAGGTAATCCATGTCTTGCGAATTGGGCATCCAGGCAATGAATGATGGTTTTGCTGGAGGTTGTTCGGATGACATCGACCTCCATCCACCGGCTATAATAATCGACAAGGACTAACAGGTGTTCTCCAGATGGTAATGGACCCATTAGATCCACAGCTACTTCTTCCCATGGTTGTTTGAGTAGCATGGTTGGTTTCACTGGTGGGGGTGGGACATTCTTAGTAACCAACTGGCATCCGTAACACTCCGCGCATCTTCTCTCTGCATCGCGATCCATTCCAGGCCACCAGACTTTTGTTCTAAGTCTCTCCTTTGTCTTTACAACTCCTTGGTGCCCTTCGTGTGCCAAACTGACAACTCTCTTGCGAAGAGCTTGAGGTACAACAATTCTTGTCCCCCGTAGAATTACATGACCGATAAAGGTCAACTCATTGAGCACTGGCAAATATGGCTTAGGAGCATTGTCCCATTTTCCTTCAATGAGGCAATTTCTGACTGCTTGCAACTCTGAATCTTGTGCTGAGACCCGTTCAATCTCTTTGATTCTCAACGCAGTAGGGACAGCATGCAGAGCTACCAAGCGTACATATCCATCATCTTGCAGGGACTGATCTGAAGCAGGTATCTTTGTCAGTCGGGAAAGTGCATCTGCTATATTCTTTCTTGAAGGCACATAACAAACGTGATAGTTGTAGGGTTGCAAACGCAAAACCCAGCGCTCTATTCTGGCTGAAGGTTTAGACTTCCTTGAATAAATGACTTTGAGTGCTTCATGGTCTGTTACAAGATCAAACTGTGGGAGCCCATACAAGTAGAGGTGGAAGCGTTCACACGCCCATACTAAGGCTAGTGCCTCCTTCTCGGTTTGACTATAACGGCGCTCCACTTGACTCAGACTACGACTGGCATAACAGACGGCACGACTTTCTCCATTCTTCTCTTGCACCAGGACTGCCCCAAGCCCCACCGGACTGGCGTCAGCAATAACACGGGTACGCGCATCCTTATCAAAGTACGCTAAGACTGGTGCACTTGCAACTTGACCCCTCAATTTCTGAAATGACTTCTCCTGCTCTTCACCCCACATAAACGGTTCTCCTTTTCTCGCAAGTCTCCTAAGGGGATCAGCAGTAGTGGCGAAATCGGGTATAAACCTGGCACTGAATCCCACGAGTCCCAAGAAGCTACGAACTTCTGAAGGTGTCTGTGGTTGACTTGCTTCAGCAACAGCTCTGACTTTTTCCTCAGTAGGCCCGACTCCATGCTTGCTAAGCAAAAGGCCAATGAACACCACTTTGTTCATCCAGAAAGTGCACTTTTCAGCATTCACAGTCAGCTGCTTCTCACTAAGACGCTCCAACACACTGTTTAAGTTCTTATCATGTTCCTCAGTGTCTCGACCGTGAACGATAAGATCATCTGCTATATTAGCCACTCCTGGTAGACCTGCCATTGACTGGGTGATGATATGCTAGTACTTTTCCGGTGCGGCATTGACACCAAAGCTCAAACGCTTGTACCGGAAGATTCCGTCATGGGTGGCAAAAGCAGTGATATCCCTTGAATCAGCATGCAGCTCGATCTGGTAAAAGCCCCATCTCAAATCTAGTTTCGAGAATACAGCACTCCCATTAAGACTCTCAAGGACTTCATCTATGGTTGGTATAGGCAATCTCTCACGGATAATGGCTTCGTTAGCTCTTCGCATATCGACACATAACCTTATGTCTCCTGACGCTTTTGGTGCAACAACAACTGGGCTAACCCACACCGTAGGCCCTTCAACCTTCTCAATTAAGTCCTTCTCAAGGAGTTCATTAACCTTGGCAGTTACCTTGTCCTTTAGGGAAAAAGGCACTCGTCGCATCTTTTGAACCACCGGGGTTACACTAGGATCAACATGTAGCTTCAACTGATAACCCTTTAGTTTCCCAATCCCATGGAACACACTGGGGTACTTTGCTTTGAGTTGTCCTACAAGAGTGTCATCAACAGTGTTACAGTTCCCTGTACCGAGAGTTCCTGCCGGATCCACACGAAGGATTCCAAGATCTGTGGCAGTCAAATATCCTAACAAACAACGCCCTGTTTTGACAACAATGAAATCTGTCACAATCTTTGTTTTGGCTACAGAAACTTCTGACTGAAACTGGCCTTCAACTTCAAGCTCTCGGCCCCCATAAGCATACAACTTTGTTGTGCAGGGTTTTAACTCAATCTTTAGCCCATGATGTTTTAGTTCCCGTACAGTATCCATGCTAATTAGGTTGCTTGCAGAACCTGAATCAATCAACATGTCTCTGCTGACTCCACCAATGCTCACAGAGATCACTGGCTCAGCAGAAGTCGACAAAGCACATGTCTGCTCTTCTATAGTAAAAGCATATGTGTCATCCTCACCTGAGTGCTCAAAAGGACCCTCAACAGCATTGGCCTGTCCTCCTTTACCACGACGTTGCTGCCTGCCTCCCCATTGTTGGGTGGTACTTTGTTTTCCAAACTTTGGGTTTCTTCCCCCTCTGCAGCAGCTAGCATAATGACCATATTTCCCACATTTACTGCACTTCCGACCTCGAGCTGGACAATTCCTATCTTGAGCAAAATGACCCTCTTTACCACAGTTGAAACAAACACCTTTTCCTTTAGATCCATGCACAGAACTTCCTTCAACCACATTAGTGCCTGCTCCAGGCTCTTGACTTGGCGTGACCATTTGACTTGCTTGCTCACGTGAGGCTTCCCACTTTCGAACTTTCTCCATTGCAGCTTCCAGAGTAATATTATTGACTTCCAGTAATTTCTTCTTTAACTCGAGATTAGGCAACTTTTCAATCAGTTGGTCTCGCAAATTTTCCTCCAAGGCTGCCCCAAAATTGCAATGACGGGCTTGTTTACGTAAACGAACCATGAATTTGTCAGCGGTCTCCCCCTGGGTCGGCGCATGTTGACGAAAAACATGTCTCTCATATGGCACATTGTCCTCGGCTCGAAAATGAGCATCCAGCTTTCGAAGATACACTACATATTCATTATCCTGATCTGCATTAACCGGTCCAGGATCTGGAAGGTCTTCGTACATATCTTGGACTTCCATGCCCGCTAAATGAAGCAATTGAGCTCTTTTCCGAGAAGCATTCGTGATTCCCTTGCCATCGATGTAATACTGATACGATCGTTTCCACTGTCGCCAACGTTCCGCGACTTGAGAGGAAGAGCCCGTTAAATCTAAAGGCGGCAACGCTCTTTCTCCTGAACTTGCCATCCACGTCGCCAATTTGTAGTATTGAATAGCCACCAAGGCAAGCCACAAAGGATGAAACATAAGCTTTATTCCGAGCACGCACAGTACACGTTCGCTCGCCGTTTCCCGCTCGCTCACACTCTCTCCATATCTGGATGTACTTGTCAATAACCGCTGTCCTAATACACTACAGTAGGGTGGTTCAAAGCTTGTGTCTCCAGTTTAAAACTTGGTTACTTTATAGGCCTTTCTGCCAACAATTGGCAGACCACCTCTGGAGATTGTTTAGTTGTCTTAGCCGAGGAGCAGGAATCAAGTCTGAGTGTTTGTTCGGGCAAGCGGAGGCTGACAGAAGGTATATATATATATAATATATATAATATAGTGTTCGACAAAGACTTTCATGCAACTCCAATAATGTAATTTATTTGGTTCATTGCAAGAAATGCAATCTCCAGTATGTTGGATCTACCACTACTGAATTTAAAGTTAGATTTAGAAACCACAAATCTACTATGAAAACAAACAAGAAAACCTGCGAGGTCGCCATACACTTCAACAGAACGCCACACATTCTTTCAGATTTCACTTTTCAATGCATAGACCAATTTATACAAACACAAATCAAGACACAGAAAAATTACTTGTCACGAAAGAAGCGTACTGGAGTGCGCAGCTATTTTCCCTTTCGCCTTTTGGGCTAAATAAAAGACAGGAATTTCATTCAAAAAATCGTATTCATTACAATTAAATTCAGGGGGTTTTATCACTAGGTTGCAATTTTCTTATAGTTGACTTTTAGCATTAATTTTTATATTTTTTATCGCCTTTTGTAATTGTCTTAGCGTTCAAGGGCCTCGTTCGGGGATTGTTATTTTTGTTCTGGCCTCGTCACTCAAAGGCTCTGAGTGCGGAATTTATTACTTATTGTTTAAGGACCCTACTCAGGGATTTTGTTGTGACATTGGCTTGTATGATTATTCAAAGCCCTGAATGGGAAACGTATTACGTTGGGGCAATGGCATAACTGTTAACATTTATTTTTGATTGTCTTTCTTAGTAATTATACCTTCTATTGTTATGTTACCGTAGTTCATTAGCATATTTGTGGTACTTGTGGTTTTCCTTAAGTCTAGTCTCGTTATTACTTCTATTATTGCATTGTTGTAATTTTGCTTTTATTTTTGTTACGTAATTTATCAGTAGTTTAATGTTAAGTCATTGTTGTAACCGTATTTAAGTCTCATGTGTAACTGTCTGTACAACTGATGAAGGTCGAGAGACCGAAACGTTTTTTAACTAAATTTTTACATTTTTTTATACCAAAAGTTGTCCATTTTCGGTCTTTTTAACTAGTTTTATATATATATATATATATATATATATATATATATATATATATAGACATTAGTCGTTATTTTCCGTTACATGAAGCTTTAATGTTGTATTACCTGTAAAACCATCATAATGCTCCTGAGGAAGGCCGAGACGACCGAAACGTCGAGCTAATTAAAACGTTAATTTAAATTGGAGTTGGTTTCTTGACCTTTACAAATCAAGTTTATACGACAAATTTCAAGTCTCCACGATCGCTCAAATGACCCTCCAATTAAAGATTTCAGGTGAGCATTGTTTGCGAGGCCATTCACAAGTATACGAGTATATATATATATAAACTTTGTCACAAGCATCCATTCTTGCTGTCTTTCATAAAAATGATATAAATTTAATATAAATGAAGACAAACCAAAGAAAGAGACACAAAGGAAAAAGACAATATTTTCAACGAAACTCCTATATTTCGGCTACATAAAATAGCCTTCATCAGGTTTCTCCCTGGATGCTTGTGATTATTATTATATATTATATATTAACACAATAAAGGAAAAAAACTAGTTTGATTAAATTGCACCTATATTTCAACCACTTAAAGTGGTCTTCATCAGGGTGACTGGAGTAAACCGTTATTTACATAACATATATATATATATATATATATATTTATTTATATTACATTTTATATTATATTTATATTACATTTTATAAGAGGTTCAAGTAAGCACATTTTACATTTTTACTTATAAAATTAATCAGATTGATATCCTTATAAAAATAAAATTCAGTAAAAAAGACATTTTAATAAATAATTAAATGAATTGTATAAAATATCTTGTTTATTTCTTCTGTCCCTTTTCTTTATAACTTCTTTGTATCCCCTTTATATGCTTAGACAATATGTTAGTATACTTGAAGGATGTCAATCAATGTAGAAAACAGCTGTCTCCACTAAAAATATTGTACGACCACAAGATTACTACTGACATTGAATCGTTGAATATCTGGCAGAGAAAAAATTTTGAACAAGAGAAGCAGCGCTTGCTTATGAGTTTACCACCAGAAGTGAGAAGTTCTATAGTCATCATTTCACTGGGTGTTTTCTATTGATCCGATGTCTTTTCATTGTGTTTTACTCTGCTCTTTTCTTGCTCGGATTTACAGCAGTTAAATACAGCTTGTGGGATTGATATTAATCAATAATTACGATTTCAGATCCAATAAAATATGTTATGCGACTGGGAATTTTCTTCGGTACTGCTTGTATTCATTTTCTATCGGAACAGTTGAAGTTTGCAGTATATTAAGCTTAACTTAAACTTACACAAATGTATATTTATAGCTCAGCTCGTTGAGTTCGAATCTCTGGCGCCATAAGCTGGAAATGAACAAGCTAACATTTTTTTAATTTCCCAGAAGAGAAAGGTTGCTTGAGCCGATAAGTTAAGACGTTACGTTCATTTTTTTATTTGTTTTTTTGTTCCCTGTAGGGCTGCTAAAAGGCCAAATAAATTATCGAATTAAGGATAAGGAATGAATATAAGCTTACGTACCATAAGCTCATAAGATTCTAGTTTCGTGGAGCAATGATACTATGTTTTAAAATTTCTCACCTTTTACCAGGTTTCTAACCTCCATGTTTTAACAGGACCACTAAAGTGTGACTGTAGGAACTGTAGGGAATAAACAACCACCAGAAGGAGACAAAAATAACTGAAGAACGACGTTATTGCTCTACGAAGATCCTTTGTTCGGTTGAAACACAAATTCCCGCCGATCGAGCCGTTCGCGGCATCAAGTACACGCATGCGCAGTCGTTATTCAGCTCTGTCGGCCTGGGGGAGGGGACGGCGGAGATGACGGCGGAGCCTGTGGACTTTCTTTTGATACCGCCGATCTGGTATCAGAATCTGTTTCATCATGTCACTGGTTATTGACAGGTTTGCGGTGAATGATGACACGTGTTGACAAATTCGCATGCTTTTACATCGCTCCTTGCAGCATTTCCTGCGAGTGAACTGTCAGCCACTTTCTCTCCCTACCCCCTGTGGGCGCCGGCGAGAGAGCGTCTGAATTCTGAGTGTTAAGAGACAGTCTCCGTAAAAGCGGTCCGGCCGATCTGGTTTGAAAAATAGATTTCGCCCATTTCTTGTGTGTTGGAAGACTTTCATGTACTTATACTAAAACCACAATCCGTTTGTCTGGATCTTGTAAAATTTTCGATTTTTGAGATATTTTCGGTTCTCCCGAGAGAACGCTTGTGGAAGCCCATATCGAGGTTTAAATTTAAGGCAACTTTGAAGATCAATTTTACAAGAACTAACAAACTCTTTATAAAACAAACACCACCATCAGTAATATCATGTATTAGTTAGCTAACAAAGCGACTTTTGTAAACATTAAGTGTGAAACAAGCCCACAGCGAAACTAAAACGAACCCGATATCTCACTGCTTCATGAAACACGTGAAAATGGGTCAAATTCAAACTTTATTTTTGAAAAAGTGGGGCAGTCTATTTCAACCAAACCAACACAATTGAAAAGAAGGTAACATTGAGAATGCCATTACAGAAAGAAACCTTGCGGTACCTCGCTGGTAAAAAAATTATAGCTGTGTGAACTTGCCAAATTTTCAAAATATCCAAGTTTTGCCCCTTTTTGAAAGACTCGTCAACAAAAAGCCTTGTAGCATCCTCACCCGCAAACGGATCAAAAACCATCAGAGATAAAGGAAAAACTAATTAAAACGCCTTTTGGTTCATTTTAAAGCGAATAAAACGTTTTTTAACGATTAAAGCTTGATTTACCTTGCAGGCATATTTTGTACAGCTTCATCGTGTTGGAATTTTGCTCGATGTTTCCAGACGATAAAAACAATCGCTGGCCCCAAGCTTTGTATATATGTCGCTTATAATTAGGTTAGGGTATAAACTTTGTGTTTTGCCTTCCATATTAGTCGTACAAGAATCGTACAGGGATGTTTTTCTACGACTAAACCGTGAAACGGCTTGTCAGAATCGACCGCCATGTTTATCTTTCGAAGGCAACCGCTGACCATCATTCTAGGATATTGGGCTCTTGTTGGGACTTGGGAGTGTAATTTTTGGCGGCAAATTTCGAGGGTTGGGGTTGGGGTAGATGGGGGAAAGAATATTGTTAAAACTTTTTATTCGTTTACATTATTTCACTTATCTTTACTAGGGTTTCCTATTCTTTTTTTTTTTTTTTTTGGGGGGGGGGGGGGGGGGGGCGAGGGGCTGCAGACATTGCTGTAGCCTATTGTTTAGTATGCCTCTTATTCTGCATCGAGTGCATTTTGTTATTTTGAGCGTTATCTCTTAAAAATATTGCGTTTGTAGAGTTTATTTGGTATGGTTTTCAGGCAGTTTAGTCTGGGATAGGGTATAGTAATCAGAGGTTTTTGGTCTAGAATAGGGTATCATTTTCCGCGAAACTGACCAGTTGCGTGAAGAATTTAGTCTAGACAAGGTTTTACTGGCAAATGGCATTTATAAATCGGTACGGCGGGCCGTTTACGGCATTTTTACTGACCCCTGGCATCTTAGACTATGATTGTGAACGAGTTTCTGGAAAATAGCGAGTCTGGAATAGGTCTAGGATAGGGTAGGGTTTTTCGGTGTTTAGTCTAGAAAAGGGTTGCAGAATTCAGCTAAAATGGTCTAGTATAGGTTAAGGGTCTCAGAGTCCCAGCGGCACATTTCCGCCCAAACATTTGCCGAGTACCCCCCCGGGCCTAGACTATAATATTTACTCAGTCCAGAAAATCTAATTATATAAAATAAACAAAGTTTATTTTTTTATATACCAGCAAATGAGTCATGAAGGAAAATTCGAGAAAATATAACTGTATTCAGTACTTCAAACAATACCTGATCCTAAAGGAACGATGATGATCCCAAATAGCTTTTGAATGCCTTGAGCCATCTGTAAGTAAACAACGTCTCTTCCATGGATACTTTTGTTTTCTCCGCTGTGCTCAGGGTACTGACAAGTTACTTTTGTACTTCTTCAAAACTTCCCTAATATGTAGCGATGCCTGTAGCAAATCCACATTCTCTGTAGATCTTCCTGAGGCAAGTTAAATAAGCCAGCCCTTGCAAGAATGAGTTCGTTTTCATCGAGGGTTTCTTTGGAAATATGGCAGCTTATCATATGGTTTTCTATTTCATCATTACAATCCGATAACCGAACAACACCACTCGCGCCACGAGATGGGCCGCAGTTTTTCCCATCTGTACTACCCAAGAAACAGTCCACAGACATCATAAGCCGGCTTCGATGCCACCGAACGGACGATGTAATCTTAAAATTATCACTGTGGTCTTAAAAGAAATACAGGCGCAGAAGATCAGAGGTAACTGAAACTAATTGTTATAATTAAAATGTGTACAATACCATGCGAGAAAAACAAACAAGTTGTCCTTCCGAAAAAAAAATGTCAAAACTTAGAGAACTTGGGATACGACGGATTATTTTACGTCTACGATGGCGGTATATTATAATGCTGGGACTTAAAGGAAAAGGGAAGTTGGTGTACCTTTCAAACACTGATCGCGAACAACCAAAATCTTAAATGTGAGAAGGTAAGGGAAGTAATAAGATGGTTATTTTAATTCAACAATCCTTTTTTGTAAGTTTGTTTTTATTTCAATCACAAAACATTCACAACAAGCATACAACTAATACTGACAAAAAAGATATTCAACACTTCAGTTACATATTCTCTGACTCGCAATTGCCAGCAAAACCAAGTTAAAAATTAACAAAAATTTCATTCAAACACTTGGCTTGCAAAATTCAATATTATTATTTGTACGCATCCATCTTCGTTATCCTCCTCTCTCTCCCCGTTCCCAGCCTCGCCTCCTTGGCACCGCCCAAATTACACCCGACATGAGCCACGTGTACTCAGCGGATGATCAGCGGTTGCCTTCAAGAGGTAAACATGGCGGTGAAATGGCGGTTGATTACCGATGTTTCACCGTTTGGTCGTGTAAAAAACTCCATTGTACGACTAATATGGAAGGCAAAAGACGAAGTTTATACCTTAACCTTATTCATAAGCGACATATATACAAAGCTTGGAGTCAGCGATTGTTTTTATCGTCTGGAAACATCGAGCGAAATTCCAACACGATGAAGCTGTACAAAATATGTTTGTAAGGTAAGTCAAGCTTTAATCGTTCAAAAACGTTTTATTCCCTTTAAAATGAACCAAAAGGCGTTCTAATTGGTTTTTCCTTTATCTCTGATGGTTTTAGATCCGTCTACGAGTGAGGATGCTACAAGGCTTTTTGTTGACGAGTTTTTCAAAATGGGGCAAAACTTGGATATTTTGAAAATTTGGCAAGTTAACACAGCTATAATTTTTTTACCAGCAAGGTACCGCAAGGTTTTTTTCTGTTATGACATTCTCAATGTTACCTTCTTTCCAATTATGTTAGTTTGGTTGAAATAGACTGCCCCACTTTTTCAAAAATAAAGTTTGAATTTGACCTATTTTCAAGTGTTTCACGAAGCAGTGAGATATCGGGTTCGTTTTAGTTTCGCTGTGGGCTTGTTTCACACTCAATGCTTACAAAAGTCGCTTTGTTAGCTAAATGATACATGATATTACTAAAGGTGGTGTTTGTTTTATAAAGAGTTTGTTAGTTCTTGTAAAATTGATCTTCAAAGTTGCCTTAAATTTAAGCCTCGATATGGGCTTCCACGAGCGTTCGCTCGGGAGAACCGAAAATATCTCAAAAATCGCAAATTTTAAAAGATCCGGACAAACGGATTGTGGTTTTAGTATAAGTACATGAAAGTCTTCCAACACACAAGAAATGAGCGAAATCTATTTTTCAAACCAGATCGGCCGGACCGCTTTTACGGAGACTGTCTCTTAAAATGCCGTCCGGTGAAGTCAGAGATTAGTGTGAGAATGGTGGGTACATTTTGATCAGTTCATAGTTTTGAGAGATAAACAACTGTTTCTTATTGGTCACAAAAGACGAAGACTGTCATAGTATTGACTGATGTTACTGGGGAAGGCGTCAAAATGACGTTCCGCGTCTATTTCTCTCATTAGAAATTGCAGCGGAAATTGTTTTGTTATTTCCCGATATAAATGTATGTATCCTTATTACTCTACATTCATAAGACGAATACTGATCTCATATATTATTTCCGCAACAAGGATAAAAAACATTTGGTGATTGAAGTGAAAAAGAGGTAATATTGAAATCGATGCATCAGGGTAACTATTTGAAAAACCAAGTAACGCTGCTGTATGATGGGTCTGTGCAGGTATCATCCAAATGTTGATGTGCTGCAGATTTTAATCTTTGGGGGGGGGGGGAATAGTTCGCCTTATTTTAGGGGAACAACAGAGCTTAACGCGCAAAATCAGTTGATTTGATCGATTGAAGCATCGATCGGGAAAAAAGAGCGACCGTTATAGCCACGAATTTATAAAATTTATGAGATTATATTGGTAGGACGAGAAATTAAAGCACCTGACACTTCAGTCTAGTGAACTCACACGCACGTACGTGTACTTTTACTATTGACATTTCGACGCGTTCAACCACATAAAGACATGAAAACTCGTTGACAGATTCATTAACTTCTTGACACAAAAATAACAGGATAATTACGAAACGCGCATCAACGGCATTAAAAGAAAGTCTACAGGCTCCGCCGCCCCTCTCCTCGTACCCCCTTCCCTCCTCTTTAAGCCAATACTAATACTTCCTAAGAGGAAGCTTGTTCACAGGCTACAAAACATTCTGAAAGACACATGAGAATTATAGTTTTGAGAAGGTGGTTGGATGTTATTGGTTTGTTGTTATTGCTGTTGTTTTTGCCGTTTTCCGTTCAATTTGCCGCAAAAATACTCTCCTATAGCAATAAAGGGTCAACCGTAGATTATTGCAAAAAGCGTTTGCACTCATGGTTTTCCAAGCTTAGATTATTTATGAACTCAAGCCACTGACCATCCCTTTGATCGTCCGACATAATAATATTACCCGGTGTTTGTGGTATCTTGTGTTTATCTACTTCTTACCGGCGCATTGGCTTGTGATCCTTGCAGCACATAAACAAGGGAACAGAAACAGATAAAGACAAGAGACAAAACAAATTGCGTTATAAGCCACAATCAGCGCGATATATTGAGACTCTTCTGAGTCAAAGACTTGTTTTATGCGAACAAAGACCATTAGGATAAATGTAATGATGCCTGCTCCGTAAGTGAGCCAGTGAAGCACAAACCACACACTGTAGGCTGACACGGTACTGAAAACTACGTCGCACAGGTCTTCGTGAATTCTTATGACGTCATCAAGGGTGCGATTTCGAACCTCCCGAATGATCCTGCGGGTGTCTTGTGCGAAAGTGCCTAAGTAAGCAATCAAGCAAGTCTTTACTGAAGGATTGGATTGCAGTTATATGAGAGTTATGTTAATTTCCTCTCGAAAACGTTAATATATTAATTTTTTCTCGATTACATTAGATTCCGAACATAATCGAATGTGTTCACGGATTGATTTCAATTAAGTTAGATTAGTTCGGAAATCGAACCAACAGAAAATTTATTGTTCGATTACGTTCGATTTTGGAACTGAATCGAACGTAAGCCACCGATTGAGTTGGATTTCAGTTCGATTAGTTCGGTAATCGAACTCACACAAACGTTTTTCGTTCGATTACATTCCATTACCGAACTCAATCGAACTCAATCCATGGATTGAGTTCAAGTTACGCCGGGATTTCGGAATTACGGTCTGTCATACAGGAGAGAAATCGACAATAAATTCAGTCTGATGGCGGATAGAAATGGTTACATTTACAAACATCACTCTGCACTTGTCTTAAACTTAATTTGAATTCTTAATGTTCAGCCCTTCTTGCAGTCCAATTTGTTAAGTTTAAAAGGAGTCTGCGAGGAGGCATTGCCAGTGCTGTAGCGCGATAAAACCGTGGACTACCTACACCATCCTCTCCTAGTTATATAAATACGCTCTTTTTTATAAGAATCTTTTTATAAGAATATTGAGGCTGAACTTGGCGAAATTTTAAGAATATGTTAAGGATATACCCAAGGCTGAGATTTTGTTAAGAACAATTTTTGCGTGTTGATGAAAAATAAAATACAATAAAATCACATAATATTTTAAATGAACTTTATTATTCCGTTGAAAAGTATGGTACATTCTTTCCTTTTTCTAACAAAACTAGCTAACAAAACGATAAAAACTGGCTGGCTATAAGGTAAGCGGTAAAGCACGTGCGCATGTAATACGATACAGACACCACGCAGTGCTACTTGATAGTTCAATTCCTGGTCATATCCGTTTTGTTTAACTGAAATACTATACTCTGTAATGTAAGAATGTACACAAGAATAATAATTTTCAGCTTAATTTCGGCAACAAAAAAATAAGAATATCCAGGCTGGGCATGAAAAATATATATATGTTATTTGCCGGCCGGGAGGTCCGTATAGGAAAAAACTGTGCCAGAGGTCTTGAGTACGGAACTGTCAAAAAATGTATGCGCGTGCTAAATTTAAAATCCCTAACAACTCAAAAAAGCTTGCGTAAGGCGCGCGCGCACATACAGTTCTACTGAAATTTAAATTCGACATTGAGACCATTGGGGCGTAGAGTCCTATGGTGGAATATCAGTTGGGCCTCCCTTTGACGTCTGGGGCCGTATTCACGAAAGCATCCTAAGTCCAAAGAGCCTCCTAAGATATAACTTAGGAGATAACTGGTATTCACGAAGACCTCCTATTTTAAGACATGTCTTATTTTTTCTTCTAAACTTAGGACCTCCTAAATTTTTAAGACATGTCTTAACTGGTATTCACGAAGACCTCCTAACTTAAGATATGTCTTATTTTTTCTCCTAAACTTAGGAGGTCAAAATTGACCTCCTAACTTATTAAAACATGTCTTGACGGAGGCTAAATTCGATTGTTAACGAGTTTTACGTCGATTTTCAGCGTGATTATTGTGTATCACAATAGTTCCCGATTAGATAAACATTTTAAAGCATTATATTGCTAGGAAAAATTAACTATTTCTAGTGATGTCAAACAACACGGTTTGTTTTATATAAGCCTTCGTGTTAACGGGTTCCACATTTCTTTCTCTTTGCAGAGTTATATTTCCGTTTTTCGTGAAAATAAGCCCTTGTACAAGAAATATCGAAGACCCTATTAAAATGATGATGGATTTGTTTGTTGCTTTCGCTACTGACCATGAACGAAGATATCACACGGTTTTGCTATCTTAAATTCGAGATGAAATAAAGATTATTGTATCGTCATTGTGATTACAACAACAATTTACACAATACGAAATATTCATTCATGTAATTTTCATAACTTATTATTCATAAGATCGCGCCATATAAACTGTCTCTGATTGGTTTACTTTTACTAATCGATAACTGCCCGCGACCATTAAACTTAGGAGACTGCTAAGTTACGCTTACCTTAGGATGGTCATAAGATATCGTTCGTGAATAGCACTTAGGACATATCTTAGGAAGCTCCTAAATTTTCTCTTAAGATATATCTTAAGATATATCTTAGGTAGGATTTCGTGAATACGGCCCCTGGTTTTTAAACTCCAGTTTTTTCCTATACGGATCGACCAAGGCCGGTAAATAACTTATTTATTTTTTTCCTACTTTAATTCTGCGATTCGCCGAGAAAATCATTCATGTACAGCTTTCCAAGAAATGTTTCTTACGCCGCGTAAAGCTAAACTGACACAACGCGCGCAAAATCTAAATTAACTCGGTAGTTTTTACAACTTTCCATTCATAAACAAAAAAAAACTTAATTTGCAAAGTGAACTCATTTCTACCAGTTTATGTCTCTCGGTAGAATAAACGGCTCTTGTATTTGCCACCGGCGAGGATAGAGAAATGTTTTTGCCCACAGCCAAGCGTGGAAAGCTGAAGATATAACTTTAAAAACTTTTCAAATTTTTCTATTGAAAGAAAATTCGAGCGTAATTTATTTATAGCAGGGCGAAAGCTTAAACTGACCTATTCTTATTTAAAAATCATATTTTCTTGAATGAAAACTTGTATGTGTAGAATTTCGATAAAAGAGAGTACAAACTGAGAAATATAGGCATACAAACCGAGCAATGTCGTGAAAGTACGAATTATCTTGTAAAATCCGATCGCGAAATGGCGTGTAAATTATTGACAACAAATTAGTACAAGACTAGAATGACAAATTTAAGCAAGACTTTCTAATGAAAATTCACAGGAAAAAAAACGAAACCGGAAAAATAAGAACACTTAAATCAAATGGAGTCAGAACCTTTTTTAAAAAAATGCGCTACATTGTTTGATTACAGTAATTTTTAAGCCACAAATGACGCTTTGTAAAGAACAACAACAAACCCGCCCAACAAACTATAAAATCACTCACAAAATTCAAACTTGTACTCGCCTTTTCGAGAAATAACAATGATTGGCCTTTAATTTTACGGCTGATTTATCCTTCCACTTTGTTTATCCGGCTCTCTTTCTTCATTGAGTCTTAAGTTTTTGATACCTCGTTCAAGCGTTAACATCTCTAGCGTGTTTTCGGATCTTTGTTTGTGAGCCGGTGTCGACCATGGTGAAACTTTGTTGGTTTTCTTCATTGTTTTCTTTGTTTATGTCGTTAGATATTTTATCTGGCCAATTAAAATTCACTTTCGCTTTGGTAACTTTCGTCTGGGTCCATAATTTACGAGAAAATTCAATGATATTAAGCTTTAAACGACAAAATCTCTCTGTAAAATTCTAAGAGCTGTCCGTACGCGGGATCCGGATGGGAAAATCCGGACAGTTGGAGCGCGCGTAGTTAGCCAATCAGATTCAAGGATTTAGGATTCCGGACCGCTGAGATGCTTCAGAAAAAAATAAACATTCTTATTAAAAAAAAGAGTGTATTTAAAATATTGTACTAAGGCAAGGCACCTTTTACATTACAAACACCTCGATATTTTGGACAGATGTTGAAAGGAAGCATTGAAATTAAGAAGCTGGACATAGCTTGAACTCGTGGCGTCTTTAACCCATTGCAGTATTGATTCCCGAGTGTTTTGAGTGCTTTTTTAAGGAGAAACATATAATTATGTCTACAAAATAAGACTACACTACATTCACTACATTCAGTAGCCGACACTTGAAACCTCGATTGCTAAGCAAATGGCAAGTTAAGTCTTATATGAAACACAAAACCTGCCGGAACAAAACTCCCACAGCATTAGCGGCAAACACAACATCAAACGGTCCTGTCCATCCATGAACGCCTTGCATTGTCTTGAAAACTTGTACACTGTAATTTTTCTTTTTGCTTCTCAAGTCAACACACAGAGATTACGAGGTCGCGTGTCGGGAGAAAATAAGACGCGACTTAAAAAGGACGCGAACTGTCCCGTTTATACGTTCGCGTGCTACATAAGACGCGAAGATCACTTATAAATGGTTCGCGTCTTATTTTTGATACAGCCTCGTTTACATACAATGTTATATTAACAACAATCTGCAACAATCCAAGATGGCGCGCTGTAGCAAGAAACAAAAGCGTGCTGTCATTTTAAGAAGGAAGAGATAGGGGATTAGTTCAGTCTTATTTAGGACACGAAAGCATCTATACGAGGAAGTTCACGTCTTATTTAAGACGCAGGCAAAATAAGAACAGCTGAAAACCCTGTTCTAAGATAGAACGCGTCTTAAGTCGCGTCTAAAAAAAGACACGGACGATTATTTTGTACAATTATACGATCACTTCGCGTCTTATTTAAGCTGCATCTTAGATAAGACGCATCTAATTTCTCCCGTATAAATGGCCTTAATGTGACACAAAGTAAAAAAACAAACGTGAAACAAAACTCGTCGGCTACGCCACGAGCAATAACTCCCGCTCTTTAAATTCTAAGGACACCTAAGTTCGGAACAAAAGATGCTCGTTATGTAAAGAAGAGCTCGGATAGCGACAGTTGATTGTATGTTCTAAATATTTTAAGGCTTTTAAGTTAGTGAAAAAAAAATAACTCACCGAGTGCAAAGCAACTGACGGCGAAGATATGACAAATGTTGAGCGATACCCATTGAAAGAAGAAAAATGAAGCGCTTCCGGTAATAGTAAGTATGTAGCAAAACTTGTTGTCAGAAAACGGCGAAGGCGAAGGGTCAATTTGTGTGAAAAGCATGACCACTAAGACTGTCAAGAACACGCTTGTGATAAGATGAGCCAGAAATAATCTGAATATGTCAGTTTTGTCAATGTCCTTTGACTGTGATGGAGACCACAAGACCAACTTTTTCCATTTGGCGGCGACACAACAACCAATGAAAACGAGATACGAGAGGATAGATGCCATCATTAATGTAACACTGGCTGCAGTGGTGATGGAAAATGAGTAACATAATTTTATCTGCTTTTCTGACTCTGTTAAATTGCCGTTGTTGAATTTGGACGGCGATTTAGAGCACGGGAAACTGGCCCAACAATATAATATTGCAAAGATCTTGTAAACACATACGATGACAAGTAAAACACGGATGATGTTGGTCCACGCTCGATGTCCCCATAAACCAAGCGAATAGAAGCAAACCTTGAAAGCAGCCAGAATAATCTTAATCCATCGACTGGACTGTTGCGTCTCTCGTCCAACCCGAAACTTTTCGTACGTCGGTAGTGCGGGACGGAGAAGTGGTTCTGTTTCACTATCGGCCGGTTCACTAGGACAGTGACCTTCGTCTTCCATCGCAGGCTGAAAAACGTCGTCGTCAGTGTATAACTCGCGAAGTATCTTTGATCTTAAATCAGAAATCAAATCCTGTTTTCTCTATGAAGTTTCACTTTCGACCTATGTCACGCATGCGTGCGCCCTGAAGTAATCAATCGAGAAAACTCGTTCTCGATGAACTCTAGCCCCGGAAACGTGACTTCGTTTCCTTCGTTGCAACATTCTTATTTGCAGCGTATCCCGGATCCCTGCTTTGCCGTGATGATAACATGGTTCTCGGAAGCTATCAGAAGCCGCATTAAAATCTCAGAGCTTCTTTATTTACTTCTTTTTTCATTGGAGGGGTGGGACGAGAGTGCGCGGAAGAGAGATAATCGGTTAAAAAGTGGCGGCGAAGTAAAAAAGTCAAACCTTATACCCAAAAGGTGTACTTAATGCAAAACTAGAGCTCATAAATCCCACAAGGCATAGTTTTAAAAACAGTTTAAACTAAGCACTCCCAAACTGTAATGGCATTTTGATTTACGCAAATATTGAAAAATATTAACAAAAACACTATATAAAATGTCTTACCTTATTATAGGAAATTAACGCCCCTGTAAATTGAGGTCTTTGAAATTAACGCGACTTAAATTGACGCGAATTGCAGGAAAAATTTCTTGTGAATAAAGAAAATTAACTCGAGAGAGGGGGCCAGGAGGGAGGGGGCCGATTCATCACTACCAGTGTGACGTCACATAGCAACGAGTCAGGACTTCGCTTGGCTTGCTCAGTTTCAGGAGTGGGGACGCCATTGAAGTGACACAAAGAGAATGATAATACAGGCTATTATTTAGCTCTTATTCACTAATTGATCGTAAGTTTGTAAGCTTTGTTGCACATATTGTCTGTGTGTATGAATCGTTTATTGTTTTGTGGGCGCGTTTGTTTGTAATTCTGTTGAATATAATTCGGGACAAGAAGCGGGACCGCCATCTTGACTTCGGGCAAGTGTAGTCGATCCAAAACGATCGCCGTTTTCTCTTTAAGTTTTCTACAGATCGACCTCATAAAAGGAGGTTTTATTCTTTGATAATATACGTTTATAGCCGTTGTTAGTTTTTGTCAAGCAAATCAGCCATTTTGCTCATCAATCCCTTCGATTGCGAAGGTCTGGAAGGTGTTGTTTTGATTTCATCTGTGTTTCAATTTTGCTGGCTTGTTGAGAGCCCTGAGAGTCTGTGTGTACACTTTGTTGGCTTGTTGGCTGCCTGTGTCTAGATTTTGTTGGCTTTTTGACTGTCTGTGTCTAAATTTTACTAGCTTTACTAGTTTAACTGCATGTGTTTAAATTTTGTTGTCTTGTCTTGTCTTGTTGCTCTGAATTTTGCTGGCGTGACTGCCTCTGTAAAGTTTTGCTGGCTTTTGACTGCCTGCTGGCTGTTAACTGCCCGATTGTGTTTAAATTTGTTGGCTTGTTGACTGACTGTTTGAATTTGTTAGCTTGTTGACTGCCTGTGTTTAAATCTGTTGACTTGTTGACTGACTGAGCGTTTGTATTGTATTTTATGGTGTAAAATAATGATGAATAAAAATAATTTGTTGTTTATGTATTTGGTAACAGCCTTGTTGCTGTATTACTTGGCTTTTTCATATTCATTACATTGTGCATCTGGTGATGGCTGCCCTGTATGCTCATGTTGTATTAGCAGTCTTTCATTATCTTTCCTAAGGCTTTCAAAACTCCAATTTTCTCTTTATTCTCCCTTTAAATCTTTTGAGAAGCAAATGCCTCACCCCTGGGGTATTGCATGACACGTCAAACAATGCAAAATCTGGATGTGCTGAAAATGGTAGTCACTTTTATTGTCCTCTTTTAATACAGTTGAAAGTATGGCTAATTCAAAACATTAACCTGTCAAACCTTGAATGTTTCTATTGTTATTACACTTATTTTTCTGTTTTACTCAAAAGTGATGTAAAGGATTTGTTTACAACAAACATTAAATTGTTTGCTGGAGACACTGTTATTTCCTGCTGTTAATATTTTGAGAATATTTTTATCTTTGCTTGATCCAGTTTACAAAATTTTGTTACATTAATAAATATATACAGCCACAATATAAATTTTCACTGGACAGTACATTATTTTTGGAGTATAGCATCAAAGTTTTAAAATTCGTTTCCAGTCTAATGGCAAATACCGGTATGCCTTTTTGTTTCTCATGGCATTTTGTTGATCCTTATTTGGTAATAATTGGTATTGGTAATAATCATTTGGTAATAATTTGGTATTGGACAGCAAGCTTCATTCTGCTCCTCTTTACTTGGTAACTGTTGCTGTTGTTTTGACCATATCAGCCCTACTATATCCATTACTTGTGGGTTCATATGTAATTACTGTAATAATAATTGGGGAAAACTTTGATGCTACATAGCTCAGACATGCTACTGTTTTTTCCTAGTTTTGTATCTTTGCTTTGGTGTATTGTCAGTTAGTTATTCTTGTGCAAAAATGGTTGAATTACACCATCAAGGTTTTTTAATTAGCATGGGGATCAGGTCAACTCATCTTGCTCATCTACATAACAGGCAAATCACATGTACAGTCAAACCCAGCTTTATGGACACCCGCTTTATACCGACATCCCCATAATACGGACAGTTTCCGTAGTGCCATCGGTGTCCATATTAACTGGGTTTGACTGACCACTATTTACTTTTGAACCATAAACCACTATAAGATTTAAGATCTCCAGTAAATACCAAATTCAAAACAACAGGTGATTTGTTCTGGCTGTCATACTGTGGCAAGCCTTTACATGACAAGGTTTTGTACTTTTGGAGGAAATAACCGGAACAGTTTTCATGTATGGATGGTTGATTGGAGATATACAATGCTGTTTGAAGGGGTGTTAGAATAAGGCCAGATCTTGTAAATTTGATAGCATGATTAGGCATTATAAAATAAAATGTACTCCTCATGTCATAACATCTGATTTTCAATATCTCAAGAACCTTAAAGTATGTGATAAACATCACAGCAGTTTATCTCCCAGAGGGCTCTTCAAGATCACACAGTTATGCCCAGCAAGGTATTCTGAAGACAACACCATCCATTGTAGCATATTTTGTTCACAATGCAACAATAAAGTTTGCCCAACCAGTGATGTTCCCTGCAAGAAACATAATATAACCACATTCAATAACCTGTTTTCAGTGGCTTGCAACTTTTTAAATGAAACAAATAAATGGTAACAAAACAGATTTACACAATGACCTACAAAAAATCTTGAAACATATGTTTCAAGAAAAACAAAAATGTTCAACTTCCACAACCCAGTTGAATTCAAACAATGCTCAAAAGCAAGATTTATCTGGAAAAGGAGAAACAACACAGATTTGTGGCTAACAAATACACTTGATTTTTTTTTCTTAATTATTATTTTTAGCTTATTATATTTAGTGACTTGTGATAACCACCTATGAGTGATGCTGACTTTCTGTATAAAGATAGTTATAATAATAATGATGATGAACCAACAGAAAGAGAAAAATAATCTATACAGACCAAATCTTAAAATGAACATCAGTTTTTTTTATAAAGGAGACAGCCATAATGCATAATGTACAGTACTGTTGTACACTGAGACCTAGCTGTAGAGCAGATTAAAATTTTCAAAAGTATTGTTGATTTACGACTCAAGAAGTGTTCACAGACGGTAATTCAGGAACAAATGTTATATAAAGTATCTGCTATTACTTACATGTAAGTAAAAAAATTCCAACCAATGACCTCTGGTGCCAACAAGGAGCAGTAATATAAACAAGCTTGTAGCGGTGTCTTCTTCACATACAACTTCCTTGACTTTAAAGGGATTGATGAGACGAACCACGAGCACTGAGGGATTGAAACTCGGCACACAGAAAGCTTAATATACCATGTGCCAAACGTCCTATTCTGGGTCAGAATATCTCCGCATCACTGCACAAGCTCCCGAAAACGTTAACAGGAGAACAAACTCCGCCGACGTATTAGCTACTTGGTAATGGGTTTCCAATCCTAATATGACGCTTTTGAATACTCTATGCTACTGAAAACTACCGCAAACAAGTCTCTTATATTTTTAGAATCCTGAGTAACATCGAATAAAGTAAATGAATCGTCCAAACCGTAGGAAATTCCACATTTTTTGGAAGATAACGTACAACAACTTTGTCCGCCATTTTGAAAATCACTGATCTATGACGTGACGTCACACTGGCAGTGATGACTCGACCAATGTTTTGCCTAGAGACGCCCCCTCCCTCCTGGAGGGGGCAAATTTTCAAAATGAAGAAAATTAACGCGATTATCTAAAGAATACGCGAATATCTAAAGATATTTTGGCTGACTGTGTAGTACGGATGTCGAGAACCGCGAATGAACTGGAAATATTGCAGATGAAGCTAATTTATAGCCAAATAAATTAAAGTTAATGTCATAACCATATACCAGCTTAACTGGGTTATTTTAATTCCGGTCATGGGTCACTTCCCGCATGTGATTCTCCCATGTCGCATGATCGGGCTCTGCCAATCAGCATTAACCCTGCAAGTGATAACTTGCACCTCAAAAGCACATGTTTGGCAAGCAGAACACAGATCTTCGAATCCTCAATCGCAGAACAAAAATTATTGAGTGATCACGCGGCTCTTACTAAGCCAACAAGTCAACCGGTGGAAGAGCTACATGATCCTACATGTAAGCAGTTAGCTACGAAAGCAGCCAAAACAGAGTGTTCCGCGCCGGCCCTCAGTGGGGCGAAGAAACGTATCCAGACGCAACTAATGGATGAGTCAATTCCAGCAGTGCCCATCCCCCCCCCCCCCCCCCCCCCCCCCCGATCAACCCCCGGGCATTTGCGGGGTTTTTTTAAATGGTAAATTCTCCACGGTGGGACAAGTAAGCTGTTCAAATTCCGGGCCAAAAAAGAACGGTAAATGCCCCACCCCCGGATTCATACAGCTCAAGTTTAAATAATATTTGTCTTGTAGCTAGAGCCAGTGAACAGACTAGAGTACTGTAAGTTGAGAAAAAATGAGGTTTATTAAATATATTCATCCGTTTTCATCTATTAAATCATGCAGTACAAGTTTTAATGTTGTTTATAAAACTATAAGGGAAACGGCTTTTGGTTCGAGTTATCCGGAAGCTCGAGAAACCGAAGGTTCAAGAAATCGAAGTTCCACTGTAGTTCGAACGGCTATCAACAGACGTATGCATCTTCTTAAATTATTTTGCGTTTGAAATGAAAACATTTACGATATTAAAATGAAACAAAACGGTCAAATATACTTTTAAAAATGTCTACAAGCTTTTCTAGCCCTTGTTGGACCAGCCATTCTCCGACAAACTCCTCGTTCTTGCCAATAAAGTCCTTGAAGGATGCCATGTTTGACTGAAGAGTTGTCAAACTGCGAGGCCGAAGCCACATGGCTGTCAAATTCCCCGGGGTAAATGACGGGTGTGCTAATACCCGCCCCCCGGGCCAAGCTAGATTTACTCATGCCCACCCCGGACCCCGGGATAGCAACAAGTGTAAATGGCCCGGGGGGTAGGCACTGCTGGAATTGACTCATCCATAATGCGGGCGAATTCATCCGCCATCGACAATCTCGTCAACAACACAAATGTCTAAGAACAATCTGCTGGCAACGGTATGGTTGGGCCACCCAACTTGTTCAACAGCGTCCAAATCACCAATGTCACCAAATCAAATCAAATCACCAAATAAAGTCTATTGTGACTGGAAACCGTCCCTCTTGCCGCGGTTCAAGCTATGAAGAAGTCGAATAAAACACTCGACCACAGGATGTTATGGATGTGTCAATTCCAGCAGTGCCCATCCCCCCCGGGCCATTTACACATGTTGCTATCCCGGGGGTGGGGCATGAGTAAATCTAGCTTGGCCCGGGGAGCGGGTATTAGCACACCCGTCATTTACCCAGGGAACTTCGATTTCTCGAACCCTCGGTTTCAACTCGAACCAAAAGCCGTTTCCCGTGGATACAAATACTATATAGTTTTATAAACAACCTCATTTTTTCTCAACTTACAGTACTCTAGTCTGTTCACTGGCTCTAGCTACAAGACAAATATTATTTAAACTTGAGCTGTATGAACCCGGGGGTAGGGCATTTACCGTTCTTTTTTGGCCCGACTGCGGGGAATTTGAACGGCTTTCTTGTCCCCACCAAAAAATGTCCAGTATAAATTAAGTTTATATTATGCTGTGATTTTCTTGCGTGCCTTTGTTTAATTTCTTCGTAATTTCCGTTCATTGTTTCCTATGTTGCTTGCCGCTTTTTAATTACTACTCTTTTTTATTGCCGCCTTTATTTTGAACCATTTGTTTACCCTGTGATCTTTCTCTTATGCCTTGTTTTAATATGAATGGAGGTTAATTTATAACTAACCAGCTTTGGTTTTCTTTGTTTTATTGTCTCTTCATCATGAGGTTTAATTACCACCCTTGCAGTACTTATATCCTGTCTGTTTTACATAACTCGGTTTTTGTGTTCAGCGAACACTATTGTCATCAGGCGAGGTATTTTGTGCAAGGAAACATTTCCGGAGTAACAACAGAATTGTCAATTGTAACCAATCAAAGCGAAGAACTGACGAAATCAGAAGTAGTTCTGATAATTATCTTACAATTCTCCGTATGCGCGCTCAAAACTTAAATAATATTCCATCTATTTTCTTTAATTAAAGACTGAATTTCAGCTAAAGAATAGGCTATCAATATTTTAGAATTTATCTGCCACTACAAATTATTTCAGCAGGCTAATGCGAAGCGAAATCGCACAATGACTCGTATCATACCATCAGTTTGTTTACAAAACTCGTAACTGAAAGAAATTATAATTCTTTTTTGGTGAAGATAATGAGGTGCAATAATTTAAAAGTTGTTTGTATCACTTTTGTATCTTGACAGATACTTCTAGTCAATTTTAAGCTGTTTTCACACTCTTTTGTGACATCCCTACCAAAATAATTCGACCATTTTCGAAATCCTTTTGGACGCACATATTTTGCTTCAATAAACAACAAATAATAGTCCTTACACTTCATTTTCGATAAATCTATTTCAAAGTCTGGGCCTAAGGCTACAAGTTTTCCTGTCTTGAGGTTCTCTTTTTCTATATCAGTATTCTTCGCTAAAATAAAAAGACGTTTTGGAATCGCTGATAACATCTGATAAAACTGAAGAAAGTTTGACTTAATATTTTTGTACTTTTTAGTAAAATCTTTGTATGTCATTACTGTGCCATCATCTTTCAGTAAGTCGTGAACGGTAACAACATTGTTATCGAACCAAGACTTCCAAAATACCGACTTTTTATCAATGAGGATAAGTGTGTTGTTAAATAAAACATACTTTGCTCTGTTTTCTTTATCATATAAATATTTCAATTCTTTTAAATATAATAACATATTCCCATAAAATGCTGGTATTTGTTTATCTAAACTTTTACCATCGTAGTTGCATTTAAGTAAGAATTCAATTCCTCCATTTGTCAAAATAATATTGAGGGTCATTATCCTCCAATTGCCAGGTTTGTTCACCACAAGACGTCTTATCCAGTTCAATCTCAATGCTTTATCCATAAGGAAAATATTTGGCAACTTAAGGCCCCCTCTATCGATAGTTTGATACAGCACATCTCTTTTTATCTTATCCGGTTTGTTCTTCCAAATGAATTTAAAAATTAGTTTATTTACTTTTTCTAATTCAGACTTTGGAGCTTCCAACATAGACATGGAGTACACAATTGGGCTAATTGCAAGTGCTTTTGTTATAACTGCTTTTCCAAAAATGGTTAAGTCCCTGCTGCGCCACATATCAAGTACTGTTTGTATTTTTTGAACTTTAATCGTAAAGTTCTTTTTCAAATTTTTCTGTTTATCGTATGAGTGGAAGGTTCCAAGGATGCGGATTGGATCATCAGTCCAATTTAAATTGAGAGGTTTAACTTTACAATTTTTATCTTTTCCTAACCAAACCGCTTTAGTTTTCCGTTCATTCAAACTCAGCCCTGATATCTTCCCAAATTTTTGTAATAGAATAAGTGCATTATTCACGGATAAGATATCTGCGCAAAATAGAGTCGTATCATCAGCAAATTGAGTTAACTTGATCTCTTCGTTTAAGATCTCAATCCCTTTAATGTTTTCTTCTCCTCTAATTTTATGTGCTAATATCTCCGCACAAAGATTAAAAAGATAGGGAGATAGAGGACAACCTTGTCCTTGTCTTGTCTACTTACCTGAAAGAAATTTGTCATAAATCCATTATTTAAGACCGCTGTTTGGATATTCTGATAGAATATTGACACCCATCGTATTATGTTATCGCCAAAATTAAACTTAATCATAGAAAGCTTAATAAAAAGCCATTCAAAAGAGTCGAAGGCCTTTTTAAAATCTATAGCAACCATTATACCAGTTCTATTTCAGTTATCCAAATAGTCCATCACATCCTGTATAAGTCGGACATTCTCACCGATAAATCGATCTTTAACAAAACCTGTTTGTTCTTCATGGATTAACACAGGTAGAAGAGTTTCTATTCTCTTTGCAATTACTTTTGCTATTATTTTGTAATCCATATTTAGAAGTGTTATAGGCCTCCAATTTTCAAGTGTGAGAAGATATTCATCATCTTTGGGGATGAGGGTAATAACACCTCTCCTTTGCGAGATTGATAACTCACCTATATCAAAGGCTGCATTATAACTATTCATTAGATCCTCGCCTATAATATCAAAAAAGGTTTCATAGAACTCTTTTGTAAATCCGTCACAGCCAGGAGATTAAACGTTTTTAGAATTTCCTTACACTCTTCTTTAGTAACTGGATGTTCTACACTTTCACTTTGTTCGTCTGTTAACCGAGGTATATCTAGGTCTTCTATAAATTCATTAAATTTATCTTCATCCAACAGGTCTTTAGATGTATACAACTTTTCATAAAAAAGTTGGATTCGATTTAAAATCTCTTTTTCATCTACTAAAATTTTATCATCCTCGACTTTTAACTCAGCAATAATCTTCCTATGTATTCGTTTTTATTTATTGTCGCCGTTCTGTGCAATTGTTTCTGCCCGTATATTGTTATATGTAGTCCTTTGTTTTGTGTTGTGCGTGAGTGTAACTTTTGTAGATGCCTTAGTTTTTAATCTGTGTAATTTCAGGTCAGCGATTTCTATAATGTTGTGCTCTCATAAAAAGGTCTCAATTGCATTTTCTCCTCGTAGCTTCTGCATAGGTAATTTATTCGTTTTCCAATCATACACAAATGTTGAAGACTAATGCTTTTGACCTGAAATGCTTGTCTCTTAATGTCAGGGGCCTTAAGAGCAGATCCGTGCAAGAATCAAACAAAATCGCAAATCTTCGGCAAAGCTGAAAAAAATCAAATTAGCTCCTCTTTTGCATATAGATAGTCTATAGTAAGTACATGAATGCCATGTAGTTTTTTCCTTGAAATATCTACTTGTTTCCGAGGAAAACGAAGAAAGTCGTTATCATCTCAGGGCACAATTTGGCAATCCCAAACACATGCAAACAGGGTTGAAATAAGTCATGATTCACTCGACTCGCGTATCAAAACTACTGCGCTAGAAAAAGCTGTCATAGTTCCAATTTGTTGTATAACTTGTCATAGTCTAAACACCATGATTTCATAAAAATTGGATTAATCTAAGTATTCAAGGGAAGCAAAAAGCTTATGGCTCTCCCGTGCTCCGTAAAACGGAAGACGAAAAACAACAATAATTTTGAGCATGTGCCTTTGTTCAGAATTTCGTAATATTACGAATGACAATACTAGAATTGACGGTCTTTTAAAATATGTAAAGTTTGGTCTGGGGAAATGAATTTGAGATTTTTAAGAATTTGTTGAAAATCGTGAACGAAAGACATAAAATCACGCCACCTTGTGTATGCGTGACCAACAACAAATTTAAAACACTTAGAACTTTTTTCCTTGAGAAATCTTGGCAATTAAACTCTGACGCCAAAAAACAATGGAAATATACAAACCTTCACTTGGATATGAGATTCTTGAATGTCCAAAATGTTTCGTTTTGCCGTCTGTTCAATTTCATTCGTGAAGTTGATCACGAACAGTGTAGATCAGTGAAGCCCGTAGCCACGATCAAAACCGCTTTACTTTTCGCTGAATTCTTCGTAGCTCACTTTGCACTTTCGTACTCTTTATGCTGTTGATACAATTTTTTCTGGTGGAAACTGTAAAAGGGCTCACAATAAAGCGAACTAGTAGTTCAAGCATGTGTTCCCAGTTTTCCATCCTTGCATAACCGTGAACTAATTTGAGACCATATGCAAATTACGTCTTAAATTTGCATATCAGGCTGAGCAAGCGTTCGTGACAGTCACGGTTGGTACACAGGGTGGATGTTAAGGTATTCTCAGTGGCCAAAATTCCATATTTTTTTGAAGTTTGATGAGTGTTGTTCGAAAGTCTTCAATAGACCAATTCCGATATATTAAAATTCATACGTGGCTCCGAGGCTTAGGGGAATAAAACAAAAGAAATAAATGATTCATACCTGAACCTCGATGTGATTTTTTTTGTTTTATTCCCCTAAGCCTCGGAGCCAAGTATGAATTTTAATATATCGGAATTGGTCTATTAATACAGTTCAAAACAGGAAAGAGATCTCGTGGGTTTTAAAATACAGTATTGACAGAAAACCAATATTTATTACATGGGTGGGGTGGGGTTGGGTTGGGGTGGATCTTGTCGGCCTGGATTTCACATGTTAAATTACACAAATAATCTTTCAAACGAGAACGCAGGTACAAAGATTGAGAAATTTTGATCCATTTACTTGTCATTGTTTTTATTTTTAGAGTTTTATAAAGTCTTCTACTTCCGCTTCTGGTTTCTGATTGGACTGCTATGGTACAACAACAACAAAGACAGGCCAGCCCTAGTTTCATTTCTAGAGTGTGACAATTGACAATGCTTTAGTTGTGAGAGGAACATTCCTCCTTCATTGTCCCGCTTTTAATAAGAAATATTTCGGTTAATCTTCTCTTTAGCCGATACATACATGGCTCGCGCTTTCCGCTCATTCCTTGCTCTGGTATTACCTTTTTCTGTTTTTTAAGGGGGAGGTCGGGCCAACAAGAAATCAATTCCTGCGAAAAATTGCAGACGAAAAAAAAAATAAACACAATAAAATGAAGTTAAAAACACATTGAAAACTAGCGGAAAAGAATCGATGCAAGGCACTTTTCATGCACAGAATTAAGAAATATAATTGATCAACTAATCAATTAATTAAAGCCAATATAATGAAAAGAAAATAAACTGATGTGATATTTTTTTGGTGTATATTGTAGGAGAGCTATTAGGCATTTAACTCTAAAACACCCTTATGGACTACTGGTCCTAGAAAGAAAATTAGGAAACCATGGAACAAAGAATCTTCCGCGTTCTGAATTATTAGGGGTTTTTACAACAACAACAAACAACAACAGTTTTATTTGAAACCTTCCAATTACTACAGTACCTCTCATCTATCATACATACATAATTTCATTCCACTTTAAGCGAATGCTACGTCGCTTGTACAATATATGATAGTCCAATACACCCTCTGGTGTCGTATTCAGGGCCCATGCACCCCATTGGGAGAGATGGGGCAGAAAACGTTTGGGAAAGTTCTGCTTTCTCGAGTTCAGGTACTGCAGTCGCACAGTGTTCAGAGCCTTGAAGCGTACCGCACTGTACATAGCGCGAGCATTAAGCCTTTCTAAAAAAAATACATGAAACATATGGCAAAAAGACCCAATGAATACCTTATCCACCCATGTATCAACCGTGACTGTCACGAACGCTTGCTCAGCCTGATATGCAAATTTGAGACGTAATTTGCATTTTGTCTCAAAACGGTTCACGGTTACGCAAGGATGGAAAACTGGGAACACATGCTTGAACTAGTTCGCTTTATTGTCAGCCCTTTTGCAGTTTCCGCCAGAAATCTGTTAAAAAAATTGTATCAACAGTATAAAGAGTACGAAAGTGCAAAGTGAGCTACGAAGAATTCAGCGAAACGTTTGTAAAAGCGTTTTTGATCGTGGCTACGGGCTTCACTGTTCATGATAAACTTCACGAATGAAATTGAACAGACGTCAAAACGAAACACTATGGACATTCAAGAATGTCATATCCAAGTTAAGGTTTGTATATTTTCATTGTTTTTTTGTTTTTTTTGTTTTTTGGCGTCAGAGTTGCCAAGATTTCTCAAGGAAAAACGTTTTTGTTTTTGTTGTTGGTCACGCACACACAAGATGGCGTGATTTTACGTCTTTCGTTCACGATTTTCAACAAATTCTTAAAAATCCAAAATTCATTTCCCCAAACTAAACTTTGCATATTTTGAAAGATCGTCAACTCTAGTATTGTCATTCGTAATATTACGAAATTCTGAACAAAGGCACATGCTCAAAATCATCGCTGTTTTTCGCCTACCGTTTTACGGAGAACGGGAGAGCCATAAGGTTTTGACTTCATTTGAATACTTAGATTAAACTAATTTTTATGAAATCATGGTACTTAGACTGTGACAAGTTGTACAACAAATCGGAGCTATGACAGCTTTTTCTACCGCAGTAGTTTTGATACGCGAGTCGAGTGAATCATGACTTATTTTAAGCCTGTTTGGTGTCGCCAAATCGAACCCCGGGCTGAAAACTAATGTTTTCGTTTTCCCAGAAACAAATAAGTTTTTCAAGAAAAAAACTACACAGCAATTGTATACTTACTAAAGGCTACCTGTATGCAAAAGAAGAGCGAATTTTAGTTTTTTAACTTTGCCGTGTAATGTTTGATTTTTGCACGGATTTGCTCTTAATAAGTCTATCAAGCGCCGAACCGTATTTCGCTGGCTTCATAAACAAAAACTTCACTTTTTTTTCTTATAAGAATCATATTGTTCCAAGGAATGTGTCGCCACCTGGGAAAACGAATGGGGTGGTAAAGCTTTTTTTAGTCATGGCACAAATCATAGCAAGGGCGTGATGATACTAATTAATCCCACCCTAGATTGCAAAATAGAAAAATTCATCGCTGATAAACAAGGGAGATTCATTATACTAAAGCTGACAATTGATGAAAAACCTATTGTTCTCGTTAACATTTACGCTCCTAATGATAATAACCAACAGATTGCGTTTTTTAACAAGCTGAATCAACACCTAACTGAGTTCGCACTAGATAGTATTATAATAGGAGGCGACTTCAACTGCGCTTTAGCACCAAATGATAAAAGAGGCGGGAACCCTGTCACCAAAAAATCCTCCGTCATAAAAGAAATAGAAAAACTGTGCGATGTGTACGACCTAAAAGATATTTGGCGAGTTTTAAATCCTGACACGCTGCGTTTCACTTGGAGAAATAAATCCTTTAAAATTCAGTGTCGCTTAGACTATTTCTTAATCTCACAGGAATTAACCCCTTTAACCAAAAGAACCGATATATTACATGCACCTGACAGCGATCATTCTGCCGTGTCTATTCACCTCCAATCCATGGATCTGGCCCAAAAAAGAGGTCCTGGATTCTGGAAGTTCAACACCTCACTACTCGAAGACGAAACATATATCGCATCACTTAAGGACGGTGCCACCTATTGTTATTGCGCATACGTTCTGCGCATGCATTGCGCGATTGTCGCGCGAGACACTTGTTATTTTTTATAACGCGAACGCGCGAGATAAAGGCTAAGTTCCGCCCACTTTTCATGTCAATCTGTCAACTCCCTGGCTCAGTTTCTAAACTTACAAGATAAATAGAGTTCTCAAAAATCTACGAAAATGTGTTTATAGACCTTCTGCAGCCTAAAAGTGCTAAATTCTTTCTATATTTTGCAAACGACAGAGCCTCGGTAATGAAACTATTTTGATGCCGCCTCGATCAGCAGAACGCGTACGTTTTGCCTTTCTTTACGAAGATTGTTTACATTGGCTTCTTTTCTCCATTCAAAATTTCAACAAAACTTCAAGTCAACCGGCCAGACTAGTGTTTTTTTTATATATATAAAACAAGCACACTCAAGGCATAAAATCCAAGGAAAGGCTGGCATGTTATTTCCAATTTGCACAAGTTTTTGTTTTGGCGGACAAACTCGCGTTGTTTGAAATTTTTGTTTATCTGCAAAAATCTTTTGCCAGTGACCATTTTTGCGAATAAAAAAAAGTAATGATATAACAAAAGCAGAAAAACAACTGTTCCAGTTAAATCAAACAAACGTCAAAAAAGAGAATTGAGATGAGCATAGCGTTTTCAAAAAGACCGTTTTTGACAATATTATTGGTGAAGATATAAAAACAACTGGCTGAAGCCAGCAACTAAAGAAAACTGGCCGCTCCAAAGCCGGGAAGCATCCGACTAAAGTATTCCCTCCCTCGATTGCTGGCAAGCATGGTTTTTAGTGTAATCTTTCGTAAACACATTCGTGCATTTCGGTACAATTGATTTCCATTGTTCTCTATCATAAGCAAGTGGTGTTTTTCGAAGTCGCATCTTGTCAGTTCTCAACTGCTTTGCATTAGAACAAATTTTGATAGGCGAAAAACGTGACATGATAAACTGAAAAGAAATCTTATCTTTTTAGATCAAATAAAGCCGTAGACTTCGGCAAAAAAAGTGTTTTATTATTTCACGATTTTTTTTTAAATTAAAGTGTACCGACTAATTTTTCCAAAGTTATCAGAGAATCCATGAAAACTACAGGAGCTTCACAAGAAAATAAACACGCGGCCAAATGAAATGACAAAACTCGAGCGAGCACTTTTCGACAAATATTTCTTACATTTTGACTCCAAATAACCGTTAAAAGACTAACTTGCCAATCTAGAGTTTTTCGGCAGCCGCCGGACCAGTCACCTCGATATAGCACTGATGTTTTCAAGTTGGTAATGGATCGGAAGAAAGTTCTTGTGCCCGAAGGAACATAATAAGCTTAAATCCGTAGATCCACTGTAGATCAATGGAAGTGAACCGATTTTGCGTTTTTACTCCTTTACTGTGCTGCTTGACCTTGAAATCCCGGAAAATGTTTCTCAAAAGAGCAACTTACAGCTACAAATAGAATTAAGTTTGAATTCTACAATGTTTGTCTTTTTATTGTACCTGAAAGTAAAAGTTTTGAACGGTAAGCCGTCGAGTGGAAATCCCAGCATGCCCCCGAAAAAGACACGCACAATATTTAACTTACTAGGGAGGGCATAGAAAAAAATGTCGCGGACCCCGAAAGCCATTCCGTAAAAGTTGAAAACATCTAAATATAACTTGTAAAAACGCGTGGTGACCCCTACTTTTTATCTTATAAAATGGAAGTGGTAAGCATATTGAGCACACAATTAATTTTTTGTTGTGGGCAAAAGTTATTAAGAATGTATTTTTGGCGAACGTGGGAAACCTGTCAGGGTCGATAATGGCTCCGTTGTGATGATTTTTGTAACTTATAACACGTAAACAGTAGTTGTTATGTTACCATTCGTTATGTATTTTAGAGATTTTTAGAATTATTGTTGCTTTTGTCTATGTAAAGGCGAATTCTAAAGAAATCCGCGAAGAAAGTTGTATTTTTCCGTTTTTCGAAAAAATGCTGATGTCAGCATTTATTCCAGATTGAAGCCTTATTATCTCCGAAAAATGCGTGGTTACCCCCAATTTTCTCTTTGGATTCCAATAGCCCCTGCTAAGATCTACTTTTCCCGCATAGTCAAAAACCTGGCAAAAAACTTCGCTATTAGGTGGCACCGTCCTTAAACTAAATATTCCCGGCATTAAAACCAAGTACAAAGAGGTTAATGACTTAGGTCTAAAATGGGACCTTATTAAAATGGAAATCAGAGGTTTTACGGTGCAATATGCAAAACGAAAAGCCAGAAAACGCCGAGACGAAGAGGTTAGCCTACATAATAAAGTAAACAAACTTCAAGAAAAAGCCGAAAACAACCCACATGACACTACTACCATACTTGAGCTTAAACTTGCGAGAGCACAACTAAAAAGAATCATGCTGCATAAAACAAAAGGAGCAATATTAAGAAGCAAAGTAAGGTGGTACGAGAAAGGAGAACGCAACACAAAGTACTTTTACGGCTTAGAGAAACGAAACCATACTATAAATTCGGTAACGAAACTCAAAGTTGGAGATAATATATACACAGAAAATCAATTCGAAATATTGGAGGCTGAAAAAGTGTTTTATGAGTCACTGTACAGCTCCACAAACATCAGCACTGAAAAGTTTGAAAATTCTCCCTTTTTTAAACAAGAAAATATTACACCGCTTAACGTAGCAGAAAAAAATTCGTGTGAAGGGTTAATCTCAATGGCCGAATGTGTTAACGCACTAAAGGAGTTTAGCAACAATAAAACTCCCGGTACTGATGGTCTCCCGGTTGATTTCTGCCGCTTCTTCTGGCCTGAAATTAGTGATGATTTGCTTGCTAGCTTCAACTACGCTTTTCAACATAGCACATTATCTATTAGCCAAAGACGCGGAATAATCTCGCTCATTCCCAAAAAGTCAAAAGACAAAACGATTCTCGACAATCTAAGGCCTATTTCACTCCTAAATACTGACTATAAAATTCTCACTAAAACTATCGCTAAAAGAATAGAAAAAGTCCTTCTAAGTTTAATCAACCCGGACCAAACTGGTTATGTAAAAGGCCGCTTCATCGGTGAAAATATTAGGACTCCGCGTCGGTGTTAAATGTCCCCAACCATTACGTCCAAGAAATCAACAAACTCACCTTCAACTTCATCTGGGATGGCAAGCCAGCAAAAGTGAAAAGAAGTACAATCATAGGAGAAAAAAAACACGGTGGTCTAAAAATGTGTGATTTCAGGATAATGAAAAAAGCACTGAAGATTGCATGGGTCAACAGAATACAAGATGAATCGCTCGCCTCTTGGAAAATTATTCCTGATCATATTTTGCGCCAAAATGGTAATCTCGCTTTCTTAACAAAATGCAACTATAGGACCAAAAATCTCGATCTTAAAAACCTACCCTTATTCTATCGAACCATTCTAGACTATTGGTGTAACTTCAAAGTCTCAACCTGTGACACAAATCTTAATTTTAAAAACGAGATTCTCTGGAACAACAGTAATATTCTAATAGACAAAAAACCTGTATTTTTCCGACCTTGGTTTAACTCCGGGATCGTTTTCCTACGTGACCTATTAAACCACGAAAACGAGTTTTTAAATTTTCATGAATTCTCTTTAAAATTCCAGCTCAATGTACCATTCACTCAATATTACGGACTTCTTAACGCCTTACCATTAACGTGGAAAGCAACTCTTAAAAGTCAAGGCGAATACAGTGATCAAAATTCCCCAGGTAACAACTTATCAACCAGCTCAATTTACTCTACCCTGCTAAAAAATGCCTTCGTACCTCCAACATCCGAAAGTAAAATACGTCGACATGGATTTAACGAGAAAAACATTCAAAAAGTTTATCTATTGCCCTATACTGTCACAAAAGAAGTAAAAATAATAATGTTTCAATACAAAGTGATACACAACATACTTCCAACCAAAGTGACTCTTTACCGTGATGGTCTTGTTGACAATGACCTCTGCAACTTGTGCAACTTAGAAAGACAAACCCTAGACCACATGTTAATACACTGTAGTTTATCTGCCGATTTTTGGATTTTGTTTCAAAATTGGTGGCATATTAAAACACATGAAAACATTGTGTTAAACGCAAGTCATATACTCTATGGCTGGTTTAAGAGAACAAAGCATCGGCAGGTCTTAAATTACTCTATCTTAATCGCAAAATACTGCATTTTTTGCACTAGCTTACGTGGAGAAATACTATCCTTCTGTAACTTCCTTCTGCAAATGCAAGAAAAACTACAAATTTTAAAAGTGATCGCAACTAAACAGAAATCGCTTCCCAATTTCTACCGAACTTGGGAAATTATCCTTTAACATACAGTTTTCCGTCGCACTTTCTTTGTTTTTTTACTGTAAGTAGTTGTATTTATTTCCTCTGTTGTAAAATGTCGTCTTTGCTTCTGTATTACTTACATTGATGTAATTTTAAAATTAATTAATTAAAAAAAAGTCTTGTGAAAATGTAAGTAATTAAGCTTAAGACCCATTCACTGTTATTAATTGTAATTAATCTAAATGAGCACATCCATGTATTGTCAGTAATAAACCAATAAAAAAAAAATTAAAAAAAATAATCTTTCTATTATAATTCCGCTTTTCAAGATTAAAAAAATATTTAGTAGGTTTTTCTCCTTGCTCATTCCATCTTACCTTACAACGAAAGATGGATCGTTCTCCCTTAATTTTGTAAATTTCCTCGAGTTCTTCTTTTAGCTTAGTGTAATTATCCAGTTCTACCGAATCAATACCAAAATCACATAATCTATTATCTAGGAGATTTAAAGATTCTTGCACTTCTCTCTCTCTTTGTCTAATCCGGATGTTTTTTTGCTTAGAAAATTTTATCGTAAGACTCCTTATTTCCATTTTGATTAACTCCCAGAGAAGCTGGGGATTTTTAACTTCTTCATATTTTAACTTAATGTGATTAAATTCTCGATGGACTTTTTCAAGATACTCTTCATCTTCTAATAATGTGTTATTAAACTTCCACGTTCCTGGGCCTTCTTCCATGTACTTCATGATGATATCATTGGGAACGCGATAAAACACACGGAGTAAACACTCTTTGGCCAAGACTTCAAAACTAGCCGTGTCGTTCACGACCCCAGCTGCAGAGGTCTTGTCCAGGGTCATGGACATCAAACAGAACTTGGGGTCATTGAACTCGATCTCAAATTCTACTCTGGTGTTGGGTGGGACGTTCTGTTCTATCTGGCAAAAATTGCAAGGCAAAGGGCACACGTTGAATTCGAACTTGCCCGTGTCATTGACACAGATCTTTTGTCGTTGAACCCCTCCAGGATTATGAGTGGCTAGGCCTACCTATTTATCCATCTGTCCTGCGCTATCTTTGTACCATCCTTGTCGCTTGAGGCGGCTGGCTTCGTCCCAGAGATCTGCTTCCAACAAGGTCTTGAAAAATTCTCGGTATGCCAAATTCACACCAGCCGTGGATTCAGTTTCGTTGTTGTTGACTCGACAACGAACTTGACGGATACAACTGTACCCAAAATTGTTCACTGGGCCTACAATAGCTTGGTTGGTGGTGAAGTCATTTAAGGGTGCTTTTGTGGAGCCCAGTTTGAAGTACACTTTAGGATGCAGTTCGATCTCGCTGGGGCAGAAGGGGTAAGGTCGATCGGCCAAACGAAACTGGAGAGGGTTTGACGAAGTGGTCTGAGATTTCACATCTTCAAAGTGCCATTTGTATTCTGTGGCATCAATTTCTCGCGGAGGGCGATAATTGTAAAGACCCTCATCGGCCTGCACGATGATCCCACCGTTGTTGTTGTTGTTGTCTGTGTCATCTGGCCCTTGTGACATGCTGACGGTGACGTCTAGTCAAATGGTCGACCACCCGGTGGATGCTCCTTTTTATAGGAGCTCGTTGAAACAATCACCGTGACCCGTTCGTCTACGTTTTTTTCCTCTTACCCTCTCTCGATTCTCTCCCATGCCCACCTGAAAGCCGGGAATGGCATTGGGCAACACCCCGATGGGTCTCCCTCCCAGACGCCGATAGAGATTTTCATCCAAACTCGCGGCCGTGATGTTGCGAGGTCGACGAGGGGTTCTTTGTCGAGGTCGCCGCTTCCCAAAACCCCTCTGCGCTCTCAACAATTGCTCGTACGTCATTTCGGAGAAAGGTAAGACCAGTCCTCCTTCCTGATAATCGGCCGTCCCACTGTCGTACTTGTCTCCTCTTCCTCCTCGTTGCATATTTTTCTTTTTTTTCTTTCGGGGCAGTTCTCGTTTTGTCTTTGTCTTTTTCTTGCGGGGCGGTTCCTCCTCCTCCTCTTCCTCCTCCTTCTTCCGACAATGACTTTTGTAAAATTTGCGGGCGGCTCGACAGGCTGTTTCGTATCCCGCGTTGGCCGCTAAATTACCCAGATAACTCACTGCAGGACCTGCCAGCGTGCCCCAAAAACCCCCTTCTTGATACGGAGGCAGGCCTTGATTGTAACCATCACCACCACCTACTTGGATCCATTGCGATCTCAAAAACGTGCGACGCATTGGCACTTTTTTTTAAGGCAATTTACGTTGTCGGAAATACAGAGCAGCTGTGAAGTTTCCTCCTTGAAATGGGATGGGACGACCCAAGTTGTCTCATATCGATTTCGAGGTCTCGAAAATTGAAATGACTCAATCGCGAAAAGATCAAGTGTGGAATGGGCACGTCCTCCAAGACCCCCTTCTGAGGATTGACGCCATGGATTAAGACCACCTTGGCCATCTGCGATCCCACGTACACGGGTTCTGCCACGTTGCAATGCACGTAGACGTTCTGGAAAGAGTTCGGGGAGACAAAACTCCACACGCGATGATCGGCCGGTAAGGCCATGGTATGCGAGCGTGTGATTTCCACTTCGGTCGGGCGCCCGGTCTGGGTGTCCGTGCTGGTGATTTCCACTGTGGGATGACGCACATCGGACTTGTAGTAAAACGGGATTGTCCACGACTCCCAATCAAGATATCCTAAAACTCGAGCCAACCAGCTGGGTAAGTACAGCGAAAAATCATTAGTGGGGAGGGTCCACTGGTAAAATCCTTTCTCGTCCAACTGCAGTTGGACACGAGCGATCGTGCCAGCATCTGAAACGGGCGTCTCCGTTTCGATGGCTTGATGAAGGGCCAATACAACATCTGTCAAGGTCACGTAAAGCCCGCCCGCCAAAAAAATATCTTGTTTGCCGGACGGGTAGTTGACAGAACACTGTATCTGGCGATCATGAATGTTGTGAAACGTGTGAGACATCAACAATTGCACCAGAGCCACTTCCCATGTGACATCCAAGGTCCACTGTTCGGGTAATCTCAACCTGAAACGCGATGGTGTGTTGTTCGGGAAGAGGTCCTTCTGATCGTCACTTTCCAAAGTCACTCGACGCCCCCCAGCAAAACTCATGCCGGCCGATTGCAAGGGTTGTGTGTTTTTCGTTCCTCCTATGCGAAAGTACAACCAAACACCGGTGAGACCCGTGTAAAATGGTACGCCCAAACCTTCAGCGTTTCTTAAATACACTTTCAACTCGCTCAGATTTTGCGTGGGTCCTGCCAACGACCTGAAATCCAAATGCTGCGGGTCGTATTCGACCGTGAGACCGTAATCGCTGCTAGGTGAGAGGGGAAGGGTGGCCAGCAATCGGCGTTGTCTGTCGCCCACGAGGCTAAATTCCACCACATCTACTTCAGTATTGCATCGCGTGAGGTCCACGTCAGACAAGTGGGTGTTTGTTTGGGCCAGGGATGTTTCCAAACTGGGCAAAGCCAACCAGGCCCCGAATCCCTTAACCCGAGAAGGAGCCTTGAGTTGTGGGGTGCCCATCACTGTCTCCAGACCGTTTTTGAAATCGACGTAGACCCCTTCTCGGGCCTACGTGTAGTGCAACCGCTCAACGGCAGTGTTGAGTTTGATGCGTACGCCTCCCAACAGAAAATCTTCCGTCTCGATGTCAAAGTGATGCGTATCCAAACGACTTACCACCCAATCGGCTTGCGTACCTTCTCCCGTGTCCGCGTAGACGGTGTTGTGAGCCACAATGCGCGTCTGGCCCGGCCGATCTGGATCGGGCTCCAAAAATCCCATCAACAGAGCCAACGATTCCCCCAGATTGTACTGACCCTGCGCCCACAGATGGAGTGAATAATGTGTCCTGGGTCTGGATGGACTAGCTCTAGTTAACCAGATGTAATCCCTCCTTAAACCCATGAGTTTCAGGAGGGCGAATCCTACGTAGTATTCGATCTGAAGGAAGCGCGTAGGGAGTGCGACTTGTTTCACGCGATAAGTGTTTCCGATCCTTTGCAAAAATTCACGCACCAGGTCGGGACGAAACAGATCCAGTTTGGGATTTGTGGGAAAATTTTCCATGTGGAGTTGACCGCCCGACAAGGTGGGTATCACGTACCATCCCATCTTCTGCACCAAATAGCCAAGCAATTCTGCCGCGTGCGTGAAGTGTTTGTGCGAAGTCAGCGCCATTGATCGAGTGGGAACCGATCCATCCGAGCTCCCCACACGCACATGGTAATCCTGCGACGATTTCAACACGGTGTTCCCGTAAGAATTGGTGTACAACAGTTTCAAAAGGGCAACTTGCCACTGGTCGGTGAGCGTCAATGGAATCTCCAGCCGTTGTCGGAACGCACTGCGCACGGTGGTCTGTCCGGGTTCGAGGGGTTCCGTGCCCACATCCCCACTATTCAGAAACAGCAAAAAATCATCGTCCATTTCCCAGGGTTTGGCCATTTTTTTACGAGGACTTTTTTAACTCTTTGACGGGTATCCACGTTTGATAATCGGGAGCAAGTCCTTGCCAGTTAACTAACACTTGACGAGTGGGTCCGCGTCCCTTGTATTTAAGCTTTTTACTCACCCGCCATTGGTTGGGTAGAGCTCGTACTTTTTGCAGTTGAGGTTCATAAAATCTTCCAGGTACTTTATCACCTTTCCAAGTGTCCAACTTATAATAATTCACACCATCGTACAAGGACCGTTGACGATCGGTCACCGTGTACACGTCTTGCGACCAATTACCCCGATAACTCTTGAAAAAGGCACTCTTTTTACCCTTGACGGGTTTTGTGGTGCGCACAAAATCCCCGGTCGAAACTTGTAAGGGTCTAAGGCAGGGGTGGGTTTGAACAACCGCTTCCAGACCACCGAGGCATTGTCGTCAGTGACATCGGCCGGGGCCATTTGAGTGCGGCTGTGAATGCGCGTGTTGTACTTGTCCACCAACAAGGGTAAGACCTCCAAATATTTGGGGGTGTTGCGAGCTGTCATGTACTTGTACATCAATTCCTTCAAAGTGCGATTGAAACGTTAGACCACAGCAGCTTTGGGTTCACCTCGAGTGGAATAGTGGTGAATGTTATACTCGTCCAGTAATTGCTTCATGTGTTGGTTGTAGAATTCTTTCCCTTGATCCGTCTGCAAGTTGACGGGCTTACGTCCTCCTGAATTCTCCAACAAATAACGAAAGGCATCTGCCGTGGCCTTGCCTTTCTTGCTTTTTAAGGCAATGACCCATGCATATTTGGACAACACATCGATGACCGTCAGTAGGTATCGGGTGCGTTTGTTTTGGGCAATGAGTTTGGCATCCTGCATTTCCACAAGATCCGCCTGCCAGGTATAATCCACTTGCGGAGGCACGACCGTCTTGTTGCGTGGAAATCGTACCTGACGAGGACGGTGTAACGTGAAAGTGGGTTCTCCTTGTAAATACGTTTGCGCCTGGCTGGGTGAGACGTCCAACGTGTCGCGGGCCACCTTGGTCAATTCCTTGAAATTTCCACTCAACGCGTAAGGACTCTCCAGATCCAAATACAAGTCTTCCAAAGGATTCATCTGCTCGGCCTTCTTCATTTTTTTAGATGGGGAACAAACAGGTGCGCACCACCAATGGGAGCAATCGCCGGGTCAGACTCACTGTAAATTGAGCCACAAAACGTCCAAAACTAGGTATGCATGCTTGTTGTTGTTGCTTAAATATCCAACGACGATGTTCACGGTAAGCGTCCAGGGATAAACATTGACGCATAACGCTTAAATAAGCCATCAAATGAAGCAAAGTAAACGGTTCGTTCTTCTCTTTGTTTCTGGTCACCAGTTGCGCAAACGCTATGTCCGGTTCTAGCTCTTGTAACGCATCATCGCTCAAGTCCACCAAAGAATGGGGGTCGAATCTTTCTAAAAAGAGAATGGCACATCCCAACCAATCTTTTAAAGCAATCTGGGCGTCAGACGTTCTCGACATTTTTTTAATCTCGCGCGCTGAAGTGTTCTTTGTTGACGTGTTACCATTTGTTTTGATACCTTGTCGTTTCTTTTTTTTATAGAAGATTTTGATAGGACTGACAGTTCGCGTTTTCTATATAAGGATAACGTTTAGTCTTTTTTACACCAAACATGACTTCTCCTTTCACGAGTCAAGGGGTAGTGGACTCTCAGAGCGAGTTTACGCAGAGTCTGAATGCTCGCCCTTGGCGGCGTTGGTGGATTGTAGCATTATTAAAATGCATGCAACATCATGTGGTATTGAAACCGCCCGATAACCCCATTTGGTCACCCGAAGCCTTGTTGTTCTTACACGATCTACGAGCTAACATTAGTAGGGCTCTTCGACAAGTCACTTTTCCAGATGTGTACGACGAATGGGCGCATCAGCTGCATGAAAATGGTATCGTACACCCGATCTGGACCCCTGAAAACTGTCAATTTGTGCGCAACATGTTGTCAACCGATGTGGTCACCGTACGCATTTTGGAAGAAATTTTATCCGTACGCATTTTGGAAGAAATTTTATCCTTCCGACGTCAAGATCTGTTCTTTACCTATGAACTATTAGGATTGACGCACGTCAACATCGATGAAGTGTTTGACCGGCAGCGCCTAAAATTAGGCCATAATTGGACAGATGAGGTGGACAGCGATGACAGCTCCTCGTGCAAGGACTTGGGATTGATCAATGTTTTTTTTGCCATTGTTGTCAATCGCAGCCATGTTTTCTTCTCTTCACTTTTTTATTGAGTAAAACGTTGGTGCAATCTGAATGAAACCTCTGTTGTCTTAGACTTGGTTTTCAAAGTGGCGTGGGATAACAAAACATGGTGGACATCAAACATGTTTAAATTCTTGCGGATGTTGTTGTAACAATTGTTTGGCTCGATCCAGCGGAATTCCCTGGGAGAATGCAAATCGTGCCACTCCTCTTGAACTGCCTATAGCTTTGGAATCATTGTACTTCGACAACAATTGTTTGTCAGTGGAACATCTTCTATTGGAATAGGTTTCAACCCTTCTTTATAGCGTCTATACAAAGAGGAACATACCCACGGCATGACTCGCCATCGACCCCAATTCCACAAGAGATCCCACAACCTTTTTTCTCAGTTTCATTTTTATTCAAAAAATTAAAACCTTTTATAGCAATAATGATAAGTTTTTTCAAACGTTTTTTTCAAAAAAGAGTAGTACATTTTGGGTGACTTAGCTGACTGGAGCCAAAAGTGTTTGGAAAGGCTTCTTGGATCACTCTCGCTGATTCCGTCTGCTTTGCGCGTTTCTTTTGCTCTGCTTGTTTCTTTAAGTCAGGAAAACAATTTTGAAGCGCCACATGTATCTCTGATCAAGGTTTTGCCTGCATATTCTTTCATGGGGAGAGGGAAGGGATCAAGGTTAAAGTGATGGTCTCCGTTTTTCTCGTTCAAAGGGAGATCACCCCATTGGAAGTATTTACACTCTCTCTTTCTGCAAGCAAGATAGATTCGACCTGGATTCTTCTCAGAATTGCTTTGCTTCAGGGTCAAGACTTCATTGCAGAAACAACGCAAAGGCTTCCAGTTTTCCTTAATGTCCCTATTCAACTGAGCGTGAACAGTTTGCATGTAAAGCTCTGCCTTGTCTTTTGCGCAGATCACACAACAATCTTGATAAGGGCATTTCAGATAACAAAACCCGTTTGGGGAGCTGACTCTCTGTTCCAAATGTCCAAGATGAAAGGGGCAGAATAAAAAAATGTTCTTATTGGAAGCTGCATCCTCAATTTGCATCTGGGTGATGTGACCAATGCTGCCAACAATTGCATTGACAGCATTTTGTTGTTCCACGTTTAGATCCACATCTTGAATAAGAGGTTCATTCACTTCTGTGTGAGCGTCAGGCATAAACGGGGCTATTGATGCCAATGGTGCTTCATTTGCTCTTCCTTCTGCTTCAATTGTGATGTACTCTACGACATCTTTAGCTTTGTTAATGATATCTTTAACATTTTCTTTCTTTCTTTTCTTTCCCGCAGGAACTTTCGCAGGTTTGGTGGATTTCCGCTTCGGGGCTACGTAAACTTTTTCTTCAAATGGCATCTTCTTCGGCATCTTCTTCGGCATCTTCTTCTTTTCTTCTTCTTGTTCTTCAGCTGGAGAATGAGTGAAAATGAACTTGGGGAGCGATTTTTATAATGAAGAAATGGCGTCAGCGAACCGGTTTTTTGAATAAGAATTCATCAAAAAAAGTCAAAAACGTAATGAAAAAATAAACAATCTGCGTGGTTCATTGTCTGATGAACCAAATCAAACAAGGCAAGACTCCTTTGTGGCCACAAGTAACGAGAAAAGGCCCACTGGTAGTGCAGACTCTCGCCAAGGTCACAGGTTCGATTCCCGTTGGGGTCCCAAAAAAATCAACAAGAACATTCGAAAACAAGAAAACGAAAAACAAGCAAGAAAAACACAAAACAAAAAGCACTCTCATTTTCTGGAAACGCTTGCTTGACAAAACAAATTGCCCTTCAAAGACAAGAGACGTCAGCGAAGGGCTTCCTCGTAGCCTGAGGGGTGGCGTCAGCTTTTTTTCCTTTATAAAGTCTCGCGCTTTGTTCTTTTTTCATTCTTCTCTCATTCACTTACAACGCAAAGCCAGACGAGCTGCTCGACAGAAGAAAACAGTAATGGATGCAAGATTATCGCAAAAACTTGGGACGAGACGATTTCAATTTAAACTCTTTTATCGTCGAGCCAGGTCCCGCTGGTGGTTCGCGCGTGGTCTGGAACCAAGTGATGGAAAACGCTGTTCTGAGAAAGACAAGAAAGATTTTTTCACGGCGTGAAAACAAAGATGGTTCATCGCTAAAAAATCAGACAACTCTCCTCGTGGAAGGTTTAAGAGGTGGCTTTGGAAAAAGGACAACCTTTTCGGCAAAAGAAAGGGATTTTTGTACTGCAAAATCCTTCCGCAGGTTCGTAGTTTGTTTGTTTGTCTTTGCTCGATTCGTCATGCGAGGAAAATTTAATTTGTTTAAAATAAGTTACTTTCACGTTTCTTCTTTCAAACGAGTTTTCTGCGAGTATTGAATTCAAACTAGTTTTTTCTTTTTTCATTCACGGAATGTCCCGGAGGCGAGCCAAGATGATTTTCGTTCTAACATGCGATGGAATCGAAAGAGAAAGAGAACCTGATTTACGACACGTCTTCGCGGAAAATTTCTGACTTTGAATTTTTTGCCCTGATGGTTTTCATGCGGTCTAATTACCAAGTGATTGCTTGTATTATGTTCTGTAAAAAGAATTATTCAGCGCTCGATGATAAGCGCTTTTATCACCATAACATCCAGATAAGTTTTGCTCAAACCCCGATCGGAAAGTTACTCAAGAAAAGAAGAAAGCGTTAATCCTTGAAATTTTTTCTTGTTGATGATTTTCATTAAAACATGTTATTGAACTTTCATCCTTGTGTGGGCTTCTTCTTTCATATTGGGGATTTTGACTACTTCCCCAATTCATTCCCCAGGAGGATCGTACATAGGGAAATTTGACCACTTCCCCAAAAAAATTTGAAAAAAATCAAAAAATTTTTTGAAAAAATTCGATACTCAAAATCACCTATATAAATCAAAAATTGAAAAAAAAAATTCAAAAAAATTTGAAAAATAATTGAAAAATAATTCTAGTCAAAATCCCCTATATAATTTTTTCATTAAAAAACTTGTTGAACCTGATTTCCCTGTGTGGGCTCCATTTTTTCCGTTGGGATGACGTCATTGATGACGTATATAGGGGATTTTGACTATTTCCCCAATTAAAATCAAAAATGGGCGTGGTAAGGGAAAAATGACTATTTCCCCAATCGCCACCCCTTACTACTAACATGCTACCAAATACAGTGTTTGTATGGAAATCATGGGTAATCAGGGCTAACATGCTACCAAATACAGTGTTTGTATGGGAATCATGGGTAATCAGGGCTAACATGCTACCAAATACAGTGTTTCTATGGGAATCATGGGTAATCAGGGCTAACATGCTACCAAATACAGTGTTTGTATGGGAATCATGGGTAATCAGGGCTAGTAACATGCTACCAAATACAGTGTTTGTATGGGAATCATGGGTAATCAGGGCTAACATGCTACCAAATACAGTGTTTGTATGGGAATCATGGGTAATCAGGGCTAGTAACATGCTACCAAATACAGTGTTTGTATGGAAATCATGGGTAATCAGGGCTAACATGCTACCAAATACAGTGTTTGTATGGGAATCATGGGTAATCAGGGCTAACATGCTACCAAATACAGTGTTTGTATGGGAATCATGGGTAATCAGGGCTAACATGCTACCAAATACAGTGTTTGTATAGGGAATCATGGGCAATCAGGGCTAGTAACATGCTACCAAATACAGTGTTTGTATAGGGAATCATGGGTAATCAGGGCTAGTAACATGCTACCAAATACAGTGTTTGTATGGGAATCATGGGTAATCCGGGCTAATATGCTACCAAATACAGTGTTTGTATGGGAATCATGGGTAATCAGGGCTAACATGCTACCAAATACAGTGTTTGTATGGGAATCATGGGTAATCAGGGCTAACATGCTACCAAATACAGTGTTTGTATGGGAATCATGGGTAATCAGGGCTAACATGCTACCAAATACAGTGTTTGTATGGGAATCATGGGTAATCAGGGCTAACATGCTACCAAATACAGTGTTTGTATGGGAATCATGGGTAATCAGGGCTAACATGCTACCAAATACAGTGTTTGTATGGGAATCATGGGTAATCAGGGCTAACATGCTACCAAATACAGTGTTTGTATGGGAATCATGGGTAATCAGGGCTAACTTGCTACCAAATACAGTGGTTGTATGGGAATCATGGGTAATCAGGGCTAACATGCTACCAAATACAGTGTTTGTATAGGGAATCATGGGTAATCAGGGCTAGTAACATGCTACCAAATACAGTGTTTGTATAGGGAATCATGGGTAATCAGGGCTAGTAACATGCTACCAAATACAGTGGTTGTATGGGAATCATGGGTAATCAGGGCTGGTAACATAAAAAAAAAAAAATTTGAAAAAAAATTGAAAAATAATTCTAGTCAAAATCCCCTATATAATTTTTTCATTAAAAAACTTGTTGAACCTGATTTCCCTGTGTGGGCTCCATTTTTCCGTTGGGATGACGTCATTGATGACGTATATAGGGGATTTTGACTATTTCCCCACTTCAAAATCAAAAATGGGCGTGGTTAGGGAAAAATGACTATTTCCCCAATCGCCCCCCCCCCCCCCCTTACTACTAACATGCTACCAAATACAGTGTTTGTATGGAAATCATGGGTAATCAGGACTAGTAACATGCTACCAAATACAGTGTTTGTATGGGAATCATGGGTAATCAGGGCTAACATGCTACGAAATACAGCGTTTGTATAGGGAATCATGGGTAATCAGGGCTAGTAACATGCTACCAAATACAGTGTTTGTATGGGAATCATGCGTAATCAGGGCTAGTAACATGCTACCAAATACAGTGTTTGTATAGGGAATCCAGTGTCAAATTATTTCGGCAAAAAACTCCAAAATTATTAAAGAATTGAAAAGTTACGATAATCAGTCAAGCGCGAAGTCTTCTATTTATTAGGTTCCTCGCGATCAAAATCAAAATTTAAAAAAATTCCTGTAAGGAAGGGCAGAAATAATAATTACTTTGCAAAGTTTGGTAGACAAGACAACGCTTAATTCAACGCAATAGTTAATTTTATCAAAAGTCCAAGGTTAGCTGAGTTGTAAAACCATCTTCCCTTTGTCTGTGCGGTCTGTTTATATCAAGAATTTATGCGAGCGCTAATCACGCAATTACTACTTCTTCGTCCGAAATAAACAAGTCTTACTTTCTTTTTCGGGAGACGATGCATAAAATTACAGACGTCAACTATTTTCAATCAAAAATATCAAAGTAGCTGCTGCCGTTTATATTGACGTCAAGTAATTAAGAGCGGCTTTCCCTAATTTTCGCCTTCGACCATGCAAGATAAAAAAATCGAAAATTTTCAAACTTTGTCATGACAAAGGTCTTACTAAACCATTTGTAAAAATATAAGTTTCAGTTTGTTTACTTTAATATTTTTCCGTTACGGCGACTTTTCCACTCAGATGACCCAGGAGCGAGGAAAACCGAATTGCAAGTGTCACTTGTTTAAACCTCTCGTCTTCAAAATATGACGCGTAGAAATAAAAATGAAAGCCATATGCTTAAAGGAGAGTATTTCTTCCACACGAAAGCATTGTCAAATATCAATTTTATGAAAACCAGAATTTTTGACAGATTTTCAAAAATTAACCGTTTCGAGTGGAATTGTCCTATGCGAAAATAAGGCCAAATTCAAAAGCAAAAAACACGTCTTGGTACATAACTTCACCAGATAAGACTACATTCGTCGGAATAAGCAATATTTCTTCTATGATTTTATAAAATTTTTGGGTAAATTAAATGGAAACATTTGAGAGCGCAATATGTACATCGTATTTATCCTCAAAACATGACCTTTTGACCTTCACTAACGGCAAAGTAGTGATCAGCGTTTTCAAATAACACCCGCTAATTCTGATTTTCTGCGGCTATGATCCAAACTTTAAGCCTCCTGGCAAGCATTAAACTCAAGTAAAGTCATCAAATCAGAAATAAGCGGTGTTTTCTTGCAAGTAAGTACGTATTTTAGCGTGAAAACATTTGCATAAATTGAGTTTATTTTTCTGACAGTTGAAATATTTTCATTTACATTCATTTTGTAAAATAGTGGCAACAGAAAACAAGATAGGTTACTCGCCCAACTATCAATATCTATAAAGTGTATCGTACCTTGAGAGCCCCTTCCTGTAAAAGAGATGACGAGAAGGCCGCTAAAAATCAACCGTCGAAGCCGTCGAACTTCGGTGATCTTTCAAAATACCGTAACTGTCACGCAATATACGAAGGTCTTGAATTACAAGCCACGCGGACAATCATGGCTACGTGTGGTTATGCCCGGGGGGGGGGGACTCAACAAAGTTTTGTATGGGGATGCTCCGCCCCAAGGTCATATACCGTTTTTGACAGAAAAGGTACCCCTTTCATATACCTTTCTTGAAAATGGTACGCCTTTACGTACGTCTGTTTGATATATTTTGAAAGGCCCTTTTCTAAAACTTAAATGGCAGTTTCCCCTACCCTTTTTTATACTTCAACTTGTATTTTCCCCACCCTTTCCTAAATTTGGTGAAATCACTACCCTTTCATGTACTTAAACTCGTGAATTCCGTACCCTTTCTTATACCTCCAGCCTAAAAAGGTACCCCTTTCGGGCGGAGCATCTCCGTATAGCCCAATATAGGGAGTACGACCCCCCCCCCCCCCCCCCCCCCCCCCTCCCCCAGGTGGTTATGCGGCATTTGTTGGAGGAATTTGTGGCTGTAGCTCAAACAATCCTGCAAATGTTCAAGGCGTTACAATACACAAGTGGAAAAAGGATATCAGTGCAAATCTGAACGGCTACAAAGTGTTGGATTCTTCACTAGATTCGGAGGCAAGCCTTTTGCTGGCGCGTGCTACCATGAAGTAACTTTTAAAGTATTATTATCACTTTCGATTACGAATAGTTCCTATTTTCTCTTAGAGATAGTCTAGCGAAAAGTGAAACAGTGTTCACAAACAAGCGTGGGAGAAAGTTGTCTGACTTGCCGATACATGTACTCAACAAATGAGAACAATGAACGCGCGTCAAGTTACCATGCAGCTGGTGACTCGCAAGTTTTGCTTTCCGCTCGACTATCAAGACTATCAACGACGGTCGGAGACCAAGCGTTAACCGCCACCGAAGGCCGACTAAAGGAGCGGCGTAAACCGCGGGTCAAAATGAAGACTTGACTGAGAACCGGAAACAGCGCAAAGAAACGTACTTCATAGTGCTGGCATTGATTTATGCGTCACATATTATTTTGAAAAGCTCTCGGGATCCCTATCAATTGTAATTGACAAACACCCTAAAGTTGGAGCCGTTAAAGACTTCTTAATGTCTTAAGCTTCATCTCGTTTATGTTGTTTGGCCAAAAGCATTACACCTTTAAAGCCAAATAATCGATATTTTTCTTTTCCAAACCCTCGAACCCCCTTCACCCCCCACCCCCCCCCCCCCCCCCCCCCCCACCCCCGCACCTTCTGCGCGCCTGTCGTAGTCTACAGCTTATGCACTAATGACACAACAAGCGCAAAACTGACGCCATCATCTCTAGAATATACGACGGAGATTTCTTTTCTTTTCCTGGATTTGGAAACAATACAGCTAGCTGGCTTATACCTGTAAACATAGGCCGTTTAATATTTTTATCATCCTTTTGGTCGGTACTCACGGCACTTACTTTAAAAACTGTTTACTGTTTTAAGGGGTATTTTGTCAATTTTTAATTGAACTCAACAAATTATAGAATCCTTTGTTCTTAACTGATGATACCTCCAAAATGATATACCTCCACATAGTAAAAGGAATGTGTTTAATTTTGTTCTATTTCTAATTTTTTTTTATCATTGTTGTAACTGAATTACAAGCCAACGGGCAAACCAGTGCATTAATAAAATTCTTTGGCAGATAACGACTTCACTAAGGCGAGACAAACCTAGTGAGCCTTGAGTATTGTGCAGTACATTTTATCCAAATTATTATCAAATCTAGACAGCCTTTTCTAATTGCTAAAAGTTGAGAGTTTAAAGTAAATAAAATTTATGGGAAATTCTTCGCCCTCCTCCCCGCACCGCTCCACCAACACGAGGCGTAGCTGGTAACGCAAGACCTCCGTACATTGCGTGACAGGTATGGTATTTTGAAAGATCACCGACGGTGCGACACAAAGTTCGACGTTCGACGGTTGATTTTTAGCGGTCTTCTCGTCATTTCTTATACAGGAAGGGGCTCTCAAGGTACGAGGTCTGAATACACTTTATTACCATATTTACAAAGAAAGAAAAAACTGTTTACAATATAAAATTAAATCAGAAATAGGTAATGTTACCCAGAATAACTAGAAAGCTAATCGAGCTGAGTAACAAAAAATTATATTTACAAATGAAATATACAGGTTGGCAATAAAGCATATAGATGCTATAATTAACATTAGCTAAAAAATAAATTAATCAAGTAAGGAAAAACAATACAGAAACAAAGACAAAAAACAAAAAAAAACAAAAAAACAAAAAACAATAGGACAAAAGAGATGGTACCAGATGAAACAAAGCGTTACGATACACTTTATAGATACTGATAGTTGGGCGAGTAACCTATCTTGTTTTTTGTTGCCACCATTTTACAAAATGAATGTATATGAAAATATTTCGACTGTCAGAAAAATAAACTCAATTTATGCAAATGTTTTCACGCTAAAATATGTACTTACTTGCAAGAAAACACCGCTTATTTCTGATTTGATGACTTTACTTAAGGTTGATGCTTACCAGGAGGCTTAAAGTTTGGATCATAGCCGCAGAAAATCAGAATTAGCGGGTGTTACTTGAAAACGCTGATCACTACTTTGCCGTTAGTGAAGGTCAAAAGGTCATGTTTTGAGGATAAATACGATGTACATATTGCGCTCTCAAATGTTTCCATTTAATTTACCCAAAAATTTTATTTCATAAAATCATAGAAGAAACATTGCTTATTCCGACGAATGCAGTCTTATCCGGCTAAGTCATGTACCAAGACGTGTTTTTTGCTTTTGAATTTGGCCTTATTTTCTCATGGGAAAATTCCACTCGAAACAGTTAATTTTTGAAAATCTGTCAAAAATTCTGGTTTTCATAAAATTGATATTTGACAATGCTTTCGTGTAGAAGAAATACTCTCCTTTTAGTATATGGCTTTCATTTTTATTTCTACGCGTCATATTTTGAAGACGAGAGGTTTAAACAAGTGACACTTCCAAGTCGGTTTTCCTCGCTCCTGGGTCATCTGAGTGGAAAAGTCGCCGTAACGGAAAAATATTTAACTAAACAAACTGAAACTTATATTTTTACAAATGGTTTAGTAAGACCTTTGTTATGACAAAGTTTGAAAATTTTTCGATTTTTTTATCTTGCATAGTCGTAGCATAGTTTTTTATCTTGCATAGTTTTGCATAGTCTTGCATAGTTTGCATAGTTTATCTTGCATAGTTTTTTATCTTGCATAGTCATAGTCATAGTCGTAGTCGTAGGGAAAGCCGCTCTTAAGTTTGCCACTTGAAGCGTAACATGATGCATGATCCAAAGATACTTTCACTGTTTTTGACAAGGACTTTTAGTACTTAGTTAGTTCTCTCGTTTAACTATTTCTTTATGTAAGAAATCTTAGATGTCTGATCATGAGTTTGTTTGGAATTGTTACCAACACTGTACTGAAAATGTTTATCTAACCGATGGAGCGATATCCAAGTCCGGCATTGTCGCGTTACTGTCTAAAGCCCCTTTCCCACATACACGAATTTTCGTACGGTCGATCACGATTTTTTAATTTTTAAAAATCGCAGTGGCGTCAGGACGAAATTCGTGGTGCGCCTTAGGGACTGTGCAATAATTATCAGGAGGGGGGGGCCGGAAAATGGGCTTCAAGTAAGGAAAATATTAGGTAATACCCCCCCCCCCCCTTCAAAAGAACTGAATTTAGTTATTGCCCCCCCCCCCCCCCCCCCCTCTGATCAGTCAGAAATTTTGTATGACCCCCCCCCCCCCCCCCCCCCCCCCCCTTCAACTTGTTGAACTTCATGATATGGGACACGTCGTGGGGGACAAAATATCCCCAAAATTGGTGTTGCACAATTATGATAGCATCAGTTCACACGAGGGGACGTGTCGCTGCAACATGTCCCTGAGACATGTTCCCGCGACATTTTCATGTGGTGTGCCAGCGCTATGAATTTTTCCCTGTTACATGTCTCCGCTACACTCCCTGCTACATGTCCCTCAATGTGTACTACACAAATTTTTGTCCCTGCTACATGTCACTGCGACATGTCCCTGCTACATGACCCCTCATGTCTGACCGTCTTAAGACCATGCTGGTTGAGGTACATCTTCAATCTGTTGCAATACAATTATCTATGTTGTAGTGAAATTATGATTTTGGTACAATTTTGTCTGCACTGGTTCAAATTTATTTTGAACCAGTGCAAAATATTTGAACTGGAGCAAAATATTTTCACCAGAGCAAAATATTTGCACTGGTATATAACTATATTCTACTGTTCAAATGTTGTTGACAATAGCACAATTTCGATGTATTAAAATTCAACTTGAAACAAAAGACAACACTACGAGGCTTAGGGAAATAAACCATATAAATCCTTACTATCATTCCCCTAAGCCTCGCAGTGGTCTTGTTTCAAGTTGAATCTTAATATATCGAAATTGGGCTATTCAAATTTAAAAAGCTAGAAACGCTTTATCACAATATTCGTCTCTATATTATAGAGATAGAGAAGAATAGATAATCGTATTGCAACAGATTGAAATTGCAGTTCAGCCACAGAACAGATCATCATGTCTTTCAGTGAAAACTATAAACGCTTGAAATAAAATGTTAAGCCCCCCTCCTCTTATCCTTGCTTTGATTTTACTTCATGCCCCCCCCCCCCCTGGTTTTCCAACCCCCCCCCCCTCCCCGATAATTATTGCACAGTCCCTTAATGGACCGTGAGGACACCTGAAAGGACCACGATTTTTTTTGACATGTCAAAAAAAATCGTGGTGCATCGTAGCACAAACAAATTTTTAGACAAACGTAACACCTTCGTAGTAGCATCGTAGTATCACCGTAGCGTTGCCGTGGTCGACCGCAACAGCATCTTGGCGATTCGCGCACAAATTGCCACGGTAGACCGCGATTTTTAAAAATTCCAAAATCGTGATCGACCGTACGAAAATTTGTGTATGTGGGAAAGGGGCTTAAAGGTTCACACGTCTTATTGTAATTTGTTTCTATTAAATATTTGAGTCTGTGGATAAAGCAAACCGCAATCATAACAATAATTTGCATAAAGCAACATATTTCCAAAATTCCCTTAGATATTATTTTAAAACAGGCAGCCGTTAAAATATTGATTGCAAAGTAATACATACAACCCCCCCCCCCCCCCCCCCCCCCCCCCCCCCCCTTATGAGTCTCTGATGTATGCATTTTTTATTTCTAAGATTCTCAGTCGAGTGTCTGAAGGAATGATAAATGATTTTTGTTCATCATTTTAGGAACTTCGTATACTGGATGTTAAAACAAACTCGTTTTGGTCAGACTTACGAAGGCCGCAAACATTATATTTCCAAATAATCCTGCCGGAAATATCAAACCAGCTTCATATTTAATAGTTTTATTTTTAAAACAGAAGCAATTAGTTCGGTTTTATCAGGTGCGTCTGCAAACTCAAGTATCGCCATCATGCGGAAAGCGGGCACTCAACACAAAACGTAAAACGCTTAGTCGGACTTTCCATATTTCCACTGTTCCAGTTTTAGACTTTTATATATTTTATAGCCGTTTTGTGAAATACTGAGACAGTATTGAAATCGCTGAGTTATAATTAATTTACTTCCCCTATGTGCAGTCAACTCAGTGGATTGTTAACTACAAACACATCCGAAGCGAACAAACCTCAGTTTTTCAGTTCGAGATTATCGTTATATTTGGGTATACCTTAGTTGCCAAACTTGAACTCAAATTTAAACTAAGCATATTACTTAGTCATGGAACCTCCCAGACTTAGATATATAAGACGCTAAACTTAGTCCAGTGGTAGCTACTTTAAAAATAGTTGTTATTTCTTGGCCTTGCCAATTCTATGAGGCCGGCCATTAAAAGAAAAGATGTAAAGTACATACCATATAGTTTACAATCTTTTTAAATTTCGTCTCAGTGAGACACTGCAACGTCCACAAACTAGACACGTTTGTTGATATGCTTCAATAACATTTAATAACACTTTTTCAGTTCTATTTTTAATTTCGATGATTATGCAAGCCTCCTTTTTTCAGACCAATAATCTTATGATCAGTCAGTAGACCATTAAACTGATTCTTACAAGCTGACCTCAATTTGACGTCCAATAATTCTGGAAACGTGAATGACAAAAGGATTATTTCTTAATACATTGATTGTGAGGGAGAGATCAAAGCCGACTCTTTGCGTTTGACTGACATAAAACGAGCAATAAAAACAAAATACGAAAAGAAAGACTCCATAATCTATATATCATAAATTTAAGTTTTAAAATAAGCTACGGTGTATTTTCCGCGACAGTGAGATGCAGGTTCTTCAACTCAATATTAGAGCCCTAAACTGACTCTAGTAACTCTAGAATGCCGATAGTCTGTGTGGCTGGTGGAATCGTTCGTGCAAGGACAAACATTTAGCGGCATAGTGGCAAAAGGATCAACCCACCTCCTTCCCATAGAGGACTTCGTGCTTGTCGGGGATCATGGGTAATTAGAGCAAACATGGCGCCACATACAGTGTTTGTATGGGAATCCAGTGTTAAATAATTGTGAATTATTGAAATCTTACGATACTAGGAATAAGGTTTTACTCATCAAATTTGAGGGATGTAGCTGTGTTTAAAAGCGTACCATTAATTCCCATACAAACGCCATGTTTGCCCTGCATGATTACCAATGATCTCCCCACAAGCGAGTCTTCTATTGTCGTTTGTATTCGTGGCTCAGCCGCCAAACCTTTGCTCTCGCGTTATCTTCTTTTTAACAAGGGTTTAATGTTCAGGATTAGGTCTGGGTGTCTCCATCAACTTGTGCTGCTCTTCCTGTTAGGCCATGTCTAGATACATGTATATAACCACATAAACACAATATATATATTTGGCCAGTAGGTGAAATATTAAAGTATTTAATATAGTATTTATCGTTTTCGCTTCGCGTATCAAGACTTAAAAACGATCAAATATTTACATTTTTTTAACTAGGGATAAACGTTTAAAAAACTAATACAATCTATATTTCAGTTTGAAGCCAAACCGAAATTTGTGGCGAGGTTCATTCCCACTGTGTCATCAAAGCTATATTTCTAAAGTAAAGCAAAATATGGACAGTTCTTCACATCCAATTATAATGAAATATCTCCATGGAAATTAACAAGCAATGTTTTACGATAGCATCCCTAACACTGCGACACGTTTAAGGCTATTATTTACTAAAAGCAAACAAACGGAATTTCGCCTTTATTGTTTATATGGCAGGTTTATTGTTAAATGTAAACGTTATTTGTTAATAACGAATATTACGTAAGAGCTCTCGGGAACTCGTTCCATTATGTGTACGTGCGTTCCACGCCGAATTAAAAGCGGCCATGTCACCATATTTTAAAAGATGTTACCCAGACAAATTTTTTGAGACAAATTTTGAAACTAGCCAATCAAAAGTCAAGATCTAGACAATCAAATAGCGCATAATTATACTTGACCAGTTGTTTGGTACCGCCGAGCGAGAAATTCAAATTCTGAACTGCGCGCTGTGTCGAGAATCTTCGATGACCAAAGGCTAAAAATGAATTACGGAATTTAGTTTTATCGACTGAGTCGATAAGGTAAATTGACCACCGTAAAAAGATTCAAATAGCTGACGTTTCGAGCGCTAGCCCTTCGTCGGAGCGAATCAAGGAATTGTGGGTAGTGTGTGGTTTTATATAGTAAGCGGTGGAGCTACGTTATTGGTGGAAATTTGGTGACGTGAAAAACAAATGTAGATTAGCTGAATGAAAAGCGTTCGTTGATTCCGTGGGGTTTGAGAGTGCCGATTTGAAAGATGATTTTTTGTTCTAGGTTTTTACGGCTTTCTGTGTTACCCTGGTGTAGGGAAAGGCCGCAGATTGTCATGTGTTGTTTAGAATGGTTAGTAAGATTAAAATGGCGCGCGACTGGTTTGGATGCGTCTTTGTCATTTTTTTCAACGTCTCGGAGATGTTCACGAAAACGGTCGCCCAGTCTCCTCCCTGTTTCGCCAATGTATATCTTTTTGCAAAAAGTACATGTAATGCAGTAGATAACATTTACGGAGGTGCATGTAAAACGATCAGTGATTTTAATAGATCGTTTGGGTCCTGTTATTTTGTCCGCGTTGTGAATGAAAGGACAAGTGTTACATCGTGTGCGTGTGCATTTGAAAGTTCCCGGTACATCGTCAGATTTCAGTGCGCTCGTAACTAGAAAGTTGCCTATGTTTTTGTCACGTTTGAATGAAATTAGTGGGGGTTGTGAAAAAATTCTGCCAGTTTCGGGGTCGTTTTGTAGTAATTTGAAATTTTTTAAAATGATGCTTTTGACTGTGTTGTTGTGTGGGTGGAAAGTGAGGGTGAATGGAATTCTCTCGTTCTCTTCCTTCTGTGGCGTTTGTAGTGCTGACTGTCTGTCGATCTGTTGTGCACGTTGTTGGCCCGTATTAACAACAGAGTCAGGGTACCCACGTTTCTTGAAAAACTGGCACATTTCTTCTGATTTGTTGGAAAAATCAGAGTCATCACTACATAGACGTCGAAGTCTGAGAAATTGAGAATACGGAATGGCGTTTTTAACGTGCGATGGATGTGAGGATGAATGTAACAGATAAATGTGGGAATCTGTAGGTTTGTAGTGCACACTTGTGGATAAACTGTTACCGTTGATTGAAACATTAATGTCAAGAAAAGCGACTGAGGTTTCGGTAGTGATGACTCTGATTTTTCCAACAAATCAGAAGAAATGTGCCAGTTTTTCAAGAAACGTGGGTACCCTGACTCTGTTGTTAATACGGGCCAACAACGTGCACAACAGATCGACAGACAGTCAGCACTACAAACGCCACAGAAGGAAGAGAACGAGAGAATTCCATTCACCCTCACTTTCCACCCACACAACAACACAGTCAAAAGCATCATTTTAAAAAATTTCAAATTACTACAAAACGACCCCGAAACTGGCAGAATTTTTTCACAACCCCCACTAATTTCATTCAAACGTGACAAAAACATAGGCAACTTTCTAGTTACGAGCGCACTGAAATCTGACGATGTACCGGGAACTTTCAAATGCACACGCACACGATGTAACACTTGTCCTTTCATTCACAACGCGGACAAAATAACAGGACCCAAACGATCTATTAAAATCACTGATCGTTTTACATGCACCTCCGTAAATGTTATCTACTGCATTACATGTACTTTTTGCAAAAAGATATACATTGGCGAAACAGGGAGGAGACTGGGCGACCGTTTTCGTGAACATCTCCGAGACGTTGAAAAAAATGACAAAGACGCATCCAAACCAGTCGCGCGCCATTTTAATCTTACTAACCATTCTAAACAACACATGACAATCTGCGGCCTTTCCCTACACCAGGGTAACACAGAAAGCCGTAAAAACCTAGAACAAAAAATCATCTTTCAAATCGGCACTCTCAAACCCCACGGAATCAACGAACGCTTTTCATTCAGCTAATCTACATTTGTTTTTCACGTCACCAAATTTCCACCAATAACGTAGCTCCACCGCTTACTATATAAAACCACACACTACCCACAATTCCTTGATTCGCTCCGACGAAGGGCTAGCGCTCGAAACGTCAGCTATTTGAATCTTTTTACGGTGGTCAATTTACCTTATCGACTCAGTCGATAAAACTAAATTCCGTGTTTCATCCCCCCACCGACGCAGCACCACAGTTTCTCTAGAAACTAACCCCATTCTAAAAATGAATTGCCGCGTTTGGATAAATCAATCCGGAAGGTATTTTGTTAACGGCGCCGAAACTCACTAATTCTACGCGAGGAAGTTTTGAATTTATATCACAAAAAATTTGGCACTTCTCAGCGAGAAATCATGAGCTCGTGAGCTGAAAACCGCGAGTCTCTCAGGCGTGTTGGAAAGCAAACATGATCATTGCCTTTTTATTAATTCTTCGAGTTCTGATTGTTGAAACAAAAAAAATCAACAAAGAAGCAAATTGTTTTTTAATAAGAGCCGTGTATAAATACGTGACAAAAGCGGGCAAAGATGGCGGCGAATAAATTTAATGAATCACAGTCGCACAGTACAGGTGACAGGAGGATAACACATTCCGACGTGCGATCAAAAAATAGAACTCTCAAAAGAAGAAAGTTATTTTCCTCCTTTCTTCAAACGAATAATTCACTGCAGTTTGCTCCCGATTTCTCAACTCAACGGAAAAAAATCGCGTGGACAAAATAGCACTATTTTCTGAGAAACAACTGCGAACTATCCGTACGGATCCGTTCGTTTATCTAGTTGTCAGAGTTGTGTATACTTTGTTATCCAGCGACCGTACACTGAAAGCGGGTATTTTACTTTTTATACAAAATGTTCACGTTACTTTATATAAAATCCCTTTGTCGTCTCTCTGTTCCCTACTATACATGTACAAGCCGGGTTGAAGCTTTGAAGTCCTAAACTATAAATTGTGATCGAAGTTTCTCGAGACACAAGGTGCCAGGGGAGAGTGAAAAAAATAACAAATGAAAACTCTCAGATGTGTGAAGAATCGCTCCCAAATTGAAATGGAACCGGAGAGAAAGTTAGAAATTACTGCTTGAATGTACATAAAAACGTCTTCGAAAAATGAAAACAATCTTTGTTGACAGCTTTGTTTAGTGATCACCGAAACTGCGAATCGCTCGCGGCGCCCGGTTTGCATGAAATGAGCGGCCGTCACGTTTACTTTGGATTGTTCAAAATTTCTTTACTACTGGCTTTGATTCTGGCTAACCCAGATGTTGTCATAAAATTTTCCAGCTTGATTTATACAAACGTGACAATTCTTTATTGTTATCATTTGGGTAATGAAGAATTTATGGATATCAAAGGTTCGCAACACATTACAGCTCAGAGTTTGAACTCAGGTCAAGTATAATTTTCCGCTATTTCATTGTCTAGATCTTGACTTGTGATTGGCTAATTTCAATTTGTCTCAAAATTTGTCTGGGTGGCCTCGGTTCGTGTGGTCGCACTGTAAAAGGACACTGTCCCGCCGAAATAGCAAAATTTCGCTTAGCTTATTTCTACGCTATATCGCCTAATACCATCATACCATAAAAAATCTAATCGAACAAAACAAAAGCAGTAGTTTGGAGATCAAGTGCAGGATTGCAAGGATTGAAGTGGATTTCAGTTCATGAAATTTGATTTATTGACAGGCGGTCAAGAAATCAAACTTTCTATTCTTGTGAAATTTTGACTTTTTTAGCCGTTTTTTGTCTCGGTTAAGTTCATATTTCTTTGCTCCTATCACTTTTGGTGATGGTTTCTTCTAATTTCAAGATCATAAAGTAAGTTTAAAGCAAGCACCTGGCCATAATCATAAAACCACAAATTCTTCAGCCGGCTCAGTGTCCCTTTAAAAAGCCCAAAACACATAGATGGCCAGGATGGAAATAGATTGTAACTTGAAAAAATTGGGCCAGCATTTTTCAAGTTTATCGCCTGGTTTCTTTGAAAACTCGCTATAACTCAGATTGTGGTTGATTCTTTCTTCGACAATTCGCTTGATATTTCCATTTTAGTGCTCCATAAGCATGTTGTGTATCGGGCAAAGGTCATAGTTAAACGTTGCGTTGATTTTGACTCCAAAACGTCAAAATCTTTCTTGAACCACCTGCGCGCTCATCTTCAATTTCACTTAACCCAAGAAAAGAATTCGGGATTTCTAGGTTAGTTGAACGGTCCAACAACCGACATTCCAGGTCAAAGCATTTGTTCGCCAGTAGCCCCTTTCCAGTACCACAAAATGCTTATGCAAAGCACGCCTTAAAAAGATTCCTGCCTCGTTTGGTTCGTTTGGGAATCGGATACTATCAATAATGATTGTAAACTAATGATATGGTTTATGCATTGTGGGTCCTAAGATAAAAATAATATATAACTTATTTACTGTCTTTGACAAACAAATTCGCTGCTAGTCGACCTCTTGCCAGTCCTCTAATAAAGTTCCTGTTTGATTTGCTTACTGATGTTGGTTAAAACATCACTGATACTAAATATGTTTTTATTTCCATTTTCCTCATACTTGAATGGCTTCTTTTCGTGCTTTTTCTTGTGCCGATTTAGACTTCCCCCTTGACTAAAACATTTGCCACAAAGATCGCATTTAAAAGGTTTCTCGCCAGTGTGTTTTATATTATGTCGTTTAAGTTTACTAGCTATCCTAAAACATTTACCGCATAGCTCGCATTTAAAAGCTTTCTCTTCGTGGTGTGCTCGTTTATGTTGCTTTAGACGACCCTCCGCACTAAAAAACTTCCCACAAAGATCGCACTCGAAGGGCTTCTCTCCTCTGTGAACGCGGCCATGAACTTTAAGATATCCTACTCGACTAAAACATTTTCCACACTGGTCGCATTTAAACGTTTTGTCCCCACTATGTGTTCTTTTATGTTGTCTTAGTCTGCCAGCTTCCCTAAAACGTTTGCCACATAAGTCGCATTTTCCACTATGTGTTTTTTTATGCCCTTTTAGATATCTTGCTAAACTAAAACATTTTCCACATTGATCGCACTTAAAGGGCTTCTCTCCGCTATGTAAGCGGCTATGTTATTTTAGATATCCTGCTCGAGTAAAATACTTGCCGCACTGGTCGCATCCAAAAGGTTTCACTCCACTATGTGTTGGTTTATGTTGTGTGACTTCTTTAGATTCACTAAAACATCTACCACATATGTCGCATACGTAAGGTTTTTCACCAGTGTGTGTTCTTATATGTCGCTTTAGTTGTCCTGCCCGAGCGAAACACTTGCCACAATGATCGCATTTAAAAGGTTTCTCCCCAGTATGTGTTATTTTATGACATTTCAATCCCGCTGACTTTTTAAAAGCCTTGCCACACTGATCGCATTCAAACGGTTTTTTGATTTGTTGCTGTTGATTGCCAGGCTGTTCTTCCTCAATTATTTCTCCCTGCTTTTCTGAATCAACAGTTCCACCAACCAGTTGCAGGTGTTCTGTGTAAACTTCAGGCATGATGAAATACTGTTCGTTCAAGGCTTCCAAGCATCCCAATGATTTCCTTTAACCCTAAATGCAAATAATGATTTGACATTATAACCTTTAACTATGACTTAAAATGCCTACTAGTAGTATACAGAATGAGCGTTCTGCGTCCGGCGGATCATGCGGATCAAGCGGATCCGCATATATTAAGCAATTTAAGCGGGAAAATGACATCATCGTGGTAAACAATAGTGTTAGAAGGCCTGCTTAAGCTTGCCCAGTCAGTAAAGTATGACGAAATGGTTATAAATACGGTAGTTTTGCATGCGTGTTTGCTTTCTTCTAATGTTTTTGTGTTTTGTATTGTCCTATTGTTTTCACCACCACCACCACCACCACAATTTACCACCACCACCACAACCGCCACCACCACCACCACAATACAAAACACAAAAACATTAGAAGAAAGCAAACACGCATACAAACTTGTACCGTATTTATAACCATTTCGTCATACTTTACTGACTGGGCAAGCTTAAGCAGGCCTTCTAACACTATTGTTTACCACGATGATGTCATTTTCCCGCTTAAATTTCTTAATATCCGCTTGATCCGCATGATCCGCCGGACGCAGAACGCTCATTCTGTATACTACTCCTACTTACCCTTCTTTCTCTGATAAGCCGCCGCGTATAGGCTGCTAGAGCTTGATACCAGCAACAAGCAGATTTTTCTTTAACACATTCAAGTAGTTTTTAAAATAAGCATCAAACAGACCTTGCTAAGCACACAGCTCATGGCAAAACCACTTCACTTATAATAAGCTCCGGCACATTACCTCTTCAATAATATGTTACTCTGCTTGTAAATACTGACTTATGAAAATTGATTGTTGCTGTTACCAACGATTCCGTGTTCACTGATCTACAAGCCACGTTCTCCACATGGTGTTGTTAGGGAGGAACAAAATACTTGTTTGCTGGACAAGCGTAATCAGGTAAAGTGCAAATAAAGCCAAAGAGTGTGTTGACTTTCACGTGTGAAGTACCTGGCTTGGAAATTTGTTGCGAAGACGTAAAGTGAAGTGGAGAGGCTTTATATGTAACTAGGAAAACGTTTTAGACTGGAAGAGGAAACAAACCTACTCTTCTTTGTTTAATTAAGGAAAACAGAATGTAGATAACAGAAAAGAGACAAAAAGAAGAAAAAAAAGAGAGCCGCAAAGGGATAAGAAAGAGAAAAGACGTAGAATGTTAGAGAAGAGAGGCAAAGATAAAAACAATTTGTTACTTATTTATTTCACCAGGGGGGATGCCCAGTTCAACAAGACGTAATGACAACTGATGATAATCAACCGATACCAATCGATATAGTTAGTTAATTGATATCGAATGGTTGTGGCCATTCAATGAACTACCGCATCGATTGTTATCGATTGCCAAAACGTGAGTATGTCGCCTTCTTCAGTAAAAATAACCTGCAAAGCAGGCGTATTTGGGGGGCAAGCGAGCGCTGATTAAACCGCGGACGTCTGAGGCGAGTCAAAAGACGCGACCAAGGGTGTGGGAGTAAGGCTGGAAGGCGAAGGAGGGGGGAGGTGGTGAGGAAAGAAAAATACGCCTACCCGCACTCATTGTTTATTTGGGAAACTCCGTTCGTGGACGAACGGAGTTCCTGATTGGTGCGGTAGGTCGCATATCGATTGATACCTGTCAGTCTCTGGCGTGTTTTCCCTCCATGCAGATTCAAGGAAAGCGATGTTTCCTCATCAGTTTACTCTGCAGCAAATTTGGCGACGCTCAGACAAATCTTTACACGCAAATCGGTTTCAAGCGCTTTTTTAACATTATGTCAGAGTTTAAATATAAAACGATTGATATTCGGCTGTGTTTGATCACCCGAGGACACACCACAGGCCCGAATTGTACGTTTTTGATAGCTTCAGGATTCTCCCTAACTGATGTTTTAATCAGTTGATATCTGGGTATTTTATTAAAATCTTCTGAACTTAACCTTTACAGTTACGACTGTACGAAAACTCCGGTGCTATATTTTTGCCATGAATACTCCCGCTGTCAGACGCTTGTCTGGCTTTTGGGTGCAATTATGCAAATACTAGTAACACGGTTGATTAAATTACAACGGCATGGCAAACCACAATTTTATGCTTTGGCAACAGAGGCTATTCAAATAATGTCTTGGTGATTCTATTTTCATGAAGAGGACAGCAATGAAATTAAAAGCCTGTAACTAAAAGGGAAAGAAATCAAACACAGCCATTTTGAATACAGCAGTTGCGTTTGAACAATACGTCCCTGGGGATAAAGCGCGGTATGTGATCAAATGGATTATGTAAGAGGGGGTGTTTCCTGATTTCACAGGCGTTGCGGTAAGGTGTTTTTTTTCCTTCTCCGCCTCCTCCGCACCCGTTTCACTCCTCCCAGCCCCAGACATTTTGCAAAACTAAAATGACGACCAAACAATAAATTCAGCACTCGCCCGCCAAAAAAACGCCGGCACTGCAGGTTACAGTAAAAAGGAATTTCCTGTACACTTTCTTTTACTTGCTCGGGAACTTGTCACGCTGCACATCACGGCGATCGTGGTTGGGCAAAGGAAACTGACTAAATGGTGAACTATGTAAGGATATCACCAGTTTCATACGTTAAAGTGGATGACAGGTTAAGGCCGGAAAGAAAAATGGGAGACCAAGGAAATGCTTTTAAAGTCGTTTGCAGCCGAAGACGCCACCGATGCCTTCCGTCTGAGCTTATTGTCTTGCTTTGGACGCTGCAGATCAATATCTCGGTGTAAATTGTCTATATAAGCCCCATAAAATGCAACGTGTGATGCTTCCGGATCTTTCTAACTCGTCTTTTTATTAGGGTGTAGGGCCAACTCTCTTTGTTTGAAAACCTCCAGGGAAAAGAAAACAAAGAGAGTTGGCCCTACACCCTAGGGTCACCCTACCTCATGTAAACAGGCCCTAAAAGTTAGATACATGTAATTTAATTTGTTACTTGAAGCGTAACGTCTCCAAATCTCCAAGAAGGATCTTTTGACTAGGACTGTATTTAGTAAGTTCTCTCGTCTAATTATTTCATATGTAGGAAATCCTAGCCGCCTGATCATGAGTTTATTTGGGACTTTTGCTCAATATTGTAAAAAGGATATTTACCAGTATACTGTAAGCGGACGACTGGACTGGATTGGGCTTGTAAATCGCGGACTAGTAAAATGCGGTTGCGTAAAATATGGACCAGTAAAAGGTGGTTATGAAAACGCGGACTTATAAAAAACGGACTAGTAAAGTGCGTTAACATTTCTCTCTTCGTTTAAACGATAATCTATACAAAGAACGTCTCTACCGATCTAATAATCAAAAGCACCTATAGTAAGATATTTAATCCTATTCAGACCGGGCGTTTTTTGGTCTTCTGGGGCCGGGAGTACATTTCTGAAGAGCTATTTGTTTTCAACTTGTTATCTTACTTTTATTTCAATTGTTACCTTTTTACCCTCTCGCATTTTTTCCTGTGATTCGTTTTCTCGTAACTTCGTTATTCTGTTAAGTAACACCCATTTTTAATGCTGTTCTTGACTTTAGCCTCTACTTTTCCATCGATCTTTTTATTACCACAGCCAATGGAGAAGAAAAAAAAACAGTTTTCCTCCTTCTCAGGTAGCGCATTCATACTAGCGACGATCAACGAAAAACAGCAATAACATGTGAAAATTTCAAAACTAATTAATGCTAATCGATACCAATAAAGCTATCGATTGGCATTGAAAATCTATTTTTTTTATTTCATTTGATTGTCTATAGATTGTTTGTGATATCTGGAAGATCTTAGACTGCTAGCAGTCTCTCTCTGGATAGTCGAGCGGGAGAGCAAATACGCGATCGGCGATCCGAGCGGCGAGCGAGCGAAAGTAATTCGAACCGAGGGGGCTCCATTATTGGCATGTTAGTTTTTATGTAGGAAAGGTTTAAACTCATTCTCTAGCTTTTCTCTCTGAAATGACAGGATCTGAAATGCTTTGTTGGCCACGAAATTTATTTCCTGCTATTTTGTCACGCTGGGCTTAACTATTTTAGTTTTCGTCGTTGCAGATCCATTTCGCAGGTTTAGCAGAGAGAGTTGAAGCTTAAAAAGAAAGCTATTCAACTTGTAGAGACTTGCAGTTTGCTTCAATCAAGGCTGTTATTTTAGCATCCATTCGCTTCCCGTTATAGCCGCGTGGAGCTAGCGATGTTTATAATTCCTCCGTTGGCAATTTTGACAGTCTAACGACTGTTTTGTTTATGCCACTATCTCACAAGGACAGACAGAGCTTTGAGAAATAATTGATTTTCCGAAGCCAGTTGGTAGCACAGCCATGACATATTTCCCCGTTAGAAGCGCTTCCACGCTAATGTGTGTTCTTCTTTTAAAACTAAACCGCCGAGGCGACCAGACAAATTGTCTCAAACATTTACATTCCCGCTATTATATGTCATCGTCTCACCTCTGATGTGAAACTGGAGATATCGATTCACACTTGATGTGTCAAGATTGTTAATACTCGTCAAACATCCCTGACAGCTTTCTATTGTCTATGAACCAATCGGAGTTTTCCGTCCCTGGTGCGGCGGGGAATTCGAACGCGAAAGTTACAGAAAAGACTGCAGTCCCTTTTCCTTCCGCCTTTCACCCAGTTTCTCCTCGGTTCGTTCGCTCGCTCCAGTCTCGCCGAGCTTGTTTGCATGATTAGCTCCCCCGCTCGATTAACTGAAAAGGGACAGTTAGCAGTCTAGGATGATCCATTTTTATGCATACACAGCAGATTTTTTGAAAACATGGCCGATACAAATTACAGCAATTTCACTACAACTAGGCCAAACAAGGGTTTTTATGACCCCGATCAGCCCGAAAATCACAAAAAAGCGGAGAGACAACGTCAAGAGGAAAAGGGAGCGAAAAAGAGAGAAAACTTTAGTTTTTATATTGTGGAGTTTAGAGCTTACTAAGGGCGACATGGTTTCAAAAATCCAGCTAGAGTTATCTTAATTTATTGATTGATTGATTAATTGATTCATTGATTGACTGATTGATTGATTGATTGATTGATTGATTGATCGATCGATCGATCGATCCATTCATTGATTGACTGACTGACTGATTGCCCAGTATCAAGAAGTTTACATGATTTTACATTTGATTGAGAGTATACTAAATAAATATTGAGCATGAAGTTTCGGAAGCCTTGCTAGGCCTATCGAGAAATATTCCCTGAGTTCCATCAATCATATATAATTATATATTATAGATTTTATATTATATCATATCATATCATATCATATCACATCACATCACATCACTTAATTATATATGCATCATATATCATATTTTATAATATACTCAACAAAATATACATTTTCTGATTGGTCAATGACGAATGCATAAATAGATTATAGAGTGCAAATTAGGTTATAAAGCATTCTCGTCCCCAGAGCTCCACGGTTTTTTTTAAATTGCGTCTCGTGTAGCTCTGGTAACGGACGAAAATTTGAATTTCGATTGGCCGTTTAAAAATGAATGCGCAACAAGGTAAAAAATGTTACGCCTCTACGCATAAGGTTTTACTTCCGGTTGAATTTCAAATGTGAAGTCCTATGACCACATCAACAAAACCAACGTTTTAATTTCAACGCATTCAACGACCAATGTCACCCAGTTTTGTTTGGTTTAGCAGGTAAAGATACGGCTGTTAAATTTCAAAGTATAACGGGATCTGATTGTCGCTAAATATGAGCGATTCGTTTCCGAAAATAATCAGTATGTGTCTTGGAAGACGAATCTATAAGCGGCCACGAATAATATATATAGTTAGGCTTAGCCTAACAGCGGCGCCCTCTGAAGACCCTCTGAACAAGCTTAACTAAGATGAAACTTAACTAATAGGTGAAAGGTCGGAAGCACAAGAATTAAGATTAATATTGACGACCGGGCTATTTTTCAATTTTAGCAATTCTCAAAAACAGTATTACCCGACCGTCTGCACAGTACATTTAGACCGTACAAAAGTTCACAAAAACAACTTTTTCTCCGTCTAGAATAACTATTACGACTACTGTTAAAAAATACAGTTGTAGCTTGTCAAAAAATGCCTGAGAAACTGATTTGGAAATCAAAATTGCCAAAAATACAAACATATTTGCATACGGCCACGCGAGTGAAGTTAGAACTATAATAAAATTCAAGTCTTGTTTTGTTTACATAAAATCGCTTTTCAACCTATGTAATGAATGAACAAACACATAAAAATGGACAACACAATCTTCTTTCGATAAATTTTATTCAAATCTCCATTAGTTTATGTTGAAAAGCAAAACGGAAAACGCGCATCGAGGCCGAGCCGTGTCTTCGATGAAATTCAAGAAATTAATACAACTGAATTTAAGCTACACGTTTAAAAACAATTCTCCAAAACTAACGAGAACACATTAACAAAAAGTCAATCACAGATTGATATCTAGATAAATTTCCATCGAAAAATGTAATTTGTTTTACCTTTAAGTCCCTCCGGCGACTACTGTGCTTGGAAATTCTTTAAATCTCCGCTTTGGTGCTGAAATCCGTAAAACGAACCCATCTCTCGCATTGCTAAAAACGTATATAGTTCCTCGAAGCAAGATTTTATCCCTGAAAGCTCTTCTTTTTCCACTAAAGCGGCTCCTGAGTATCCCTTAATTAGCATCCCTGTCTTGAGTAGCAAACCACGAAAAAATGCAGGAAAATAACGACTTTAATTTAAACCGTTTTCTCCGCTCAGTAAACACAGCAAAACATCAAAGTGTTTTCCCAGCTGACGTGACATTCGGCCGTGTAACCGCGCGAAAAAAAAGCCTCGCTTTGGTTTCAACATGACGTCGTACGCGCATATTTTTCGACGTCATACGCGCCCGCGAGCTAGTCCTCCGCTAAGATCCCGGATGTTGTGTGGCGTCATACGCGCATGCGCGCTAGCCTTGCGCGACACACATCTCCGACACACATGTTTTTGTTGCAGACAGCGCCCGCGAAACATTCCGCTAGCCATGACCATGAAAAATAAGGGCATAGGTTCTATGAGTATGGGGCTCCGCAGCCGGGCCTTCGGCCCGGCTAGTGCTCCGCTATTAAAGAAGTATGTTAATTGCTTGCAACAGGGACGAGTATTAATTATTAGGAGAGGTTTCACTAGAGGGCCGGTTTGTAACTGGTTACTTGTTCGTGTATTGTGATTATATACTTGATTATTTTTCATAAAAATGTTTGATAAAAAAATGAAATATAAACCGAAATACAAGCCACTTGTCACACTTACAAAATTCAAGCAGAAGAATCAAATTACTACACTTCTATGTCCTGAATAAACAAGTCTAAGTTTTCTTTGAGAGAGACGATGCGTAAATTAAAGACCTCATTAATTTTCAATTATAAAGGAGGCGCTGTTTTCTCTATTAATTCAGTTTGTTATATACTTTTAAGTAAAAAAATCGTAACATCTCCAAATCACCAAACAGGCTCTCATTGTTGTTTTTGAGTAGCCTGACTATACTTAGGTCAGTTCTCTCTTTAAGTATTATTTATTTTGGAAACCCTAGCCGCCTGATCATGAGTTTATTCAGAATTTTTGTTCAACATCGTAAAAACATTATTTACCCTCAAGGTATATTCAATATACAATTGTCGCCTAGCTGTCTGCAAGCTTACGCTCCCACTGAGAGTAGTAAGACCTTAGTTCATGCATGTATTTATGGTAATTGTTGTAACATTTGAGTCTTCGAATAGAATCCTTAATGAAAAACGTCGTATGACTTCAGTGTTTCGAATATTTAATGGCGTCCTTTTGAGTTATCCCGTTTAGCTACAACCTGACCTCCTAGAAATTGACTGATTTGAACAAATGTTAAGCAATGGAACGATTTGCGAAATATATCTCCTGAAAACTTCAAATCGCTTTCAAAACTGCACATTAAAATTGTCTAGTCCCCTAATCTCTTTTGGTGCATTTTTTACTGAATAGCGCAGGGTCTAGGCCATTTATATGCCTGAATATAATTCTGTTCAGGTGTCAGAAAAACGCCGGCATTTGCGAAACTGAACACCGTGTTCACCGAGTGGAGACTATGATACGTAACACAAAACTAGCTGCCAAATCTTAAAACTGGAATAACCTGACAGTGTTGTTATTGGAATCCGTGTTAACTAAACACCTCAATCCCGCATTGAATGCGGAGCTCAGATCCTAATGAGAACCTCATCAACTATTTTCAAATTATTAATTGGCTTTTATATGGTACCCTTGCTATGTTGAATAAACCTTACTGAGTCGGAGACGAGGACTTGGCATATTGGTTAAACAACATTTGCGCTGCTTTTGTTGTGTTTTTTAAATACCACAAGCATGAATTTATTTTACCTTTCTAACAACTACTACCTTCATTTGTACTCTTGCATTAAAGAAATGGTGTAAGATAGCCTTCTTAGCCTTTTTAGTTATGGCGTTTGTAAATAAATCTATTGGTAGATGTTTTATAACAAATAATTTACTCAGTGTGCAGACCTCATTTATATGCACATAAACACCCTTATGAATTTTTACTATACGTATTCATGATTTCTTATTCACTGTATCGAGCGTTTAAGGAATGATAAATGCTTAAATTAAGTGAACAGTTCATCACTTTAGCAACATCATATACTTTAGCTTAAAGCAAACTCGTCTTATTCAGACCTACGAAGACCGCAAACATTACATTACAAAAGAATGCTACAGGAGGTAAAACAGAAGGCATTTCCATTATTTCTGCCCACTTAAGTATCGCCATCACTTAAGCGGAAAATGGCAATCGACACAAAATCTGGGACGCTCAGCCGGACTATCCAGAGCCGCATGCTTCAGAGCTTGAAATCGAAATCGCAATTGAAATTGAAATCTTCAGTTGAAATTCACAGCACTGCTTTTCATTGCTGTTAACTGCATTAATTATCAACCAAAAACCATTTTTATTTATCATAATGCTTTCGATTGTAAGAAATCGGTTCCCCAAGCGGCAATAGTAGTGACTTGTAAAAGAATGCCACAGTTCAAGTGCTAGCTCTATATCATTTTGGTGTATCTTACTGGATTTAAATAAAGCATATCACTTATAATCATGGAACTTGTCTCAATTAAGAACCTAAACTGTTCAGTAAAAATTCCACTCATAGCTACTCTTAGCTTCTCAGCCTTGTTTATCCGGCCGGTGATTAGAAATTTTAGTTAACTGAGGTTCTTCTTGCGAGCACTATCCAAAGTAATGGACTCTCCTTTGGGACCACTATTACGAAACCCCGTTACTGAATTTCTTAGGTACAATTAACTCTGCCTTTGAATGCTCTCGTGGGCGAGCAGTTCTGGGTTTTACGACTACAACTCTCGTGGGCGAGCAATTCTGCTTACGACCACAGATCTCAGTTTCAAATCCCAGAGATAGTCGCTAACTAGAGCTTCGACTGCCTATACAAACTTACCTTTCAAACCGTTTTCTCCTTGGTGGAATACAGCGTTCACAGCTCAGACACGATTTTGATATGCTTCAATAACATTTATTAGCATTTTTCAGCTTTATTATGAATTTCGATCAACATGACGAGGCCTCTCAGTCGCCACACGCTGACCTCAGTTTGCTGGTGACTTTTCTAGAAAGGTACTCGACAATTATGAGAATCGTCACTAAAAAACAACTCAAGAAAAAGACTGGCAATATTAAAGCTAAATGTTTCCATGGTTTTGCTGCTAAAAACGTAAGACGCACCGAGTTTTGCTTAAAATGATCTTGCACTTAAATTTCTACTTTCTTTTTCATGAAAAAATGTAAATTTGAAAGTAATTGTTTATACAGTCTTTATCCATTTTCTATCATTTGAAATCATCATTCAACATATTAATATTTACACGATAAAATGATAATTTTTAGAAACATTCTTAAAGCGGTGGACATTTTGTAGCATAGCAACACCCATGGCAACGGATTCTTTATAGTTAGTGAAGACCATGCAGGATGGGGGGGGGGGGGGTCCTAATCATGGTCATGTAACTTGACTTAAAAGATGTGATTGCAATATGGTTAATAAACAGTCAATATTCAGCGGAGCATTTTTACAAAGCCCTAACAGAAGTGTTAATTACTCCCAAAAATAATTGCATTAAAGTATTTGACTATTAATAAAACGGGTGCGTTTTGGTTTATACCAGCACTAACTTCGCGTTTCAGTAGTATGGCCGTGGTGATAATGGATAGTCATTAAAAATCATTTGGTCTTTCCCTGATGTCTTAGCGTGACACAAATACGCTTGTTTGAAATAAGAGTGAGAACTAGATGATGTAATGTTTTAAATCTGTTTACTCTTCAATTCTTTGACTTCAAACTCAGTATGAAAAATTAAAACCGATCTGTGGATTTCGAATAGATTTTTCAAGACTTAGGAAAACGTTACAATACGATGAATGTTTTTTTAAAAATGTGTAGCCTGCGAGCAAGCTCTGAACTAAAAAAGGCGTATGTCTTAGCAAATACGCATTGAGAACTGGGTGACGTAATGTTTTAAATTTGTTTACTCGTCAATTCTTTTACTGTTCTGTGAAACAACAGAAAGTTTAGACCGATCGTAGGGAACCCACACGCTTATTTGTAAACTGAATACGTTTATTTGTAAACTGCACTTATTGCAGTATCGATTCCCAGGTGTTTTGAGTGCTTTTACGGAAAAAAAAAAAAAAAAAAAGTAAGACTACATCAACACTAACACTAAGGGGTGAACGGGGGGGGGGGGGGGGGGGGGGGGTTGTTGGTTGGGTAATCTTGTTAGTTTTCCCCTGTTAGTTTACATAACATCTTACGTACTATCTTTACAACTGCCGTCCGGATATCTTGATTACGCCAGCAGTACAAAAACGGATTTATGGACAAGTTCAAGAACATTACAGTATCTGCAACGTTCCATCGTTTATCCCAGGGCGTATTAGAAGCCAAATCAATACAGATGGACATCAACAATGGAACATAACAAAAGATCATACAAATGTGATATATAAAAGTGTTTAGCGCTGTTTTCTTCGATTGTGCCATGTTCAGATTATGTTCCTTGTTCAAACTATTTACAGCCTCTTGTTGAGCTTGAATCTGTAACTGATGATGACGAACAACTTGATAAATTCTGATGTAAGAAAATGAAGAAATAGAAAAACAAATAGCAATACTTATAGCTATAATACAGAATAAAATATTTCTTTTCCAAATGCAAAGGCATGATAAAAAGATGCAAACAAACCAGACACTTGCTGACGTGCATGTTGCATGTTTTGCGGTCATCAAATTCGGGTATCGCATGTGATAACGAATAGCTAAAAACCGATCCACGCTTATGGCTGTCATTGTGCTTAGAGAAACACCACAGACTAAAGTAGTCAACAAATCTCTTGCTTGGTATAGAATACTGCCGACTGAGTTGATAAGTGCATTTGCAATGTAAACTGGTTGAACAACAAGCCCAACTTGAAAGTCTGAAACAGCGAGACTGCACAAGAAAATGGTAGACGGTGAACGGAGCGAAGTTGTTCTCGATATGGCGGCCAACACCAAAGCGTTGCCAATAATGGAAATGAGTATCAATGGAACATTTAGGGCACAGTTTATGATGACAATAGTTTCAGGATAAGAACTGTTGTCGTTATTTCCCATACCATCAGGTTGTGATCCGTTCTTCGCAACAAGTGTAGTTTAACATCTTCAAGTCCTCTTTTTCACTCGGCGTGTAACATATACTGCTTTGATGTTTTGTTTAGAGCGGTAAAATAGAATTTATTAAGTGCAAAGCCATCCTTACAGCTGCTATTACTAATTGTTTATAAACACTTAAACAGCGGATTCTGTTTCAGTGTACTTCGGAAAGTGCTGGAAACAAGAAGCTGCTCACAGCTTGAACTCGTGACGTCTTTAATCCATTGCACTGAGTATTGATTCCCGAGTGTTTTTAGTGCTTTTACAGAGAAACATAAAATTATGTCTAAAAAGCAAGACTACGTATACATTCAAACCTAAACTGCTTTTAACACCAATTCATGCTTGGTCAGACAGCTTGGTCAGATCAGCGATGCCAAATAAAAGTAATCTTTTCAGAAATGCTCTTTCTACGGTGAGAGGATTCTACACATCACTCTGCATGTAATGACATCACTCTGCATGTGATGACATCACTTTGCATGTCATGACATCACTCTGCATGTAATGACATCACTTTGCATGTCATGACCACTCCAACTCACAAAACAACCATCAAAATGTCATGGTTTAAAATAAAGAGTCAATAAAAATGCTTAACTTGTCTACGGAAAGTGTGGTATTTACATTTAGATGCAGAATTTTACCCAGTATAATGTTGTTTAATACTGTCCGGCCCATTGTCCATGCATTTTATCGCCAAAAATAGATCAACCTGTTACTAATTGCAACAGGAGGTTTTTTAACGCCTTTTGGTCCAGGAACATGTCCTCTATAACATAGCAAAAGTCTCTGAAAATCTGAGTGGGGGAAGATGACTAAAAACGAGTTTTGTTAGAGCCCTATAATCCTCCGCAGGTAAATAAAAGACAACTACACCGGGATAACATAAATAATTAAACTTTATTGTTTGCCGGAAAAAGCAAAGCCGCATCAAAGGGGGAGGAGCCGAGACCGAGACCGTCCCTACCCCTCCGATGCGGCCCGCCCAAACCGCCAAACAAAAAGAAAAGAAGGAGAGAACGATATGGGGGGGGGGGGGGGGGGGACGTTCAGGCAGAGGAGGACATAATATTCTTGGCGATAAGGTGTGCCACGGACAAACGGCGCTCCAATGGCTGAGCGATGTAGAGTAACACGGCATCTGAAGACCAGTCTTCTTGGAGACTGATGAGTTCAATAGGCGCACCACAACGGAAGGCGTAAGTTGCGCCTCCTCGACGAAAGCTGTGACCAGAGTAGGCAGAGGCCTTGAACCCTGCAAGACCCAGGGTTTTCCGTAATTTGGCGGTGAATACCGAGTGCGTGATGGGCGTAGCGCGGTCCGAACGAAAATGAAGAAAGGCAGGTGAGGAGGGCGGAGCGGGGAACAGTCGGATGTGGCGTTCATAGGCCTGCACCGGACACAACGGGTGAGTTGAGGGAAGGCGAACCATCGGTATAAGCAACTTGCGTTGTTTGAACTGGATGGTCTTAGACCACTGTACGCAGATCACTAAACCCCACGGGCGGATGATAATGTCCGCGCGGGACAAAGTTTTTGAAGGGTCGTAATCTGTGGTGGAGCGAGGGACAAGGTTAGATTTGCGGAAAAAGGAGTAGAAACCAATTAGCATCGCCGCCCAGAATCCTGAGTCCCTGTCGGCTAGTAGCTCAGAACGGAGGCGTAAAAGGATCTCCGGAGTGATGGGTAGCTTTTGGTCCTGCGCATCACCCAAAGTGCGCCGAAGACCGCGAACGATTAGTTTGACAGCGAAAACATCCTGAAAGGTGACATGGTGGCCAAAGTGGCGATGGAGGACATTAATGGCTGACAGGTAATTGAGTATTGTGGAATACTTGCAATAAGTGGACAAATGGGTTAGAAAGCGAATGACAGTTCTGTCCGTAGCTGGGATAGGCACCAAACCAAACGCCGAACAAAAGCGCAGATAAACTCTCCACTGGGAACGACGTGTAGCTAAAGTGGAACCAGCGTAAGCAGCGGCGGAGACCAGCTTGGCGCGATGGTCCAACTGTGAGAGATATCCTAGTGAAGAGAGAAACATTTGTTAGTGTCGGCTGGGAACTGCAGACGACTCAATCCGTCGGCGTGTTGGTTGAGTTTGCCTGGTAAATGCCGTGATCGGAGGTGAAAGTTATATCGAACGCTTATCCAGAAAATCTCACGCAACCAAGACATGGCGATGGAGTTTTTACATGTGCCGTTGTTGATGAAGGCCATGACCTGGGTATTGTCCGTCTCAACGCAGACACGTTTGTTTAACCACCGAGAACCCCAGCGGCGAACCGCGATAAGAATTGGAAATAGCTCTAAATAATTAATATTAGAGCGAAGCGAAGGGTCGATAGCGTGACCTGCGTGACTGCAGTGCTGATCATGGACGCGAGAACTGTGAACAGGAGCGGAACAATCAGACCAGGAGCCAAAAAGCAAAGCATATACAGCACAAACTAGGCGAACTGAAAATGATATAACAGATAGAGTCTAACGCACGTGTTCACAGCACAGTCAATGATTAACCAATGTCGCTGCGTATTATAATGCCATTGGATAAAATCCAATACCTCACATATAATGCAGCATTGAAACGAAGCTGCATGTGCTGTCTGCTGTATCGCATGAGTTTTCACCACGTGCAGCATGCGCTAGCAGAGAGAGAAAGAGTTTATCGTGTTTTCTTCCTAGGTAAGTTCATTTACATACATGTACAGATTACATCAAATTATTGCTCACTTAAGATTCTTAAATCAGCAAAAAACACAAAGCTTGCAGAAAGCGTCTGCGCTGTTAGCTATCTGGCTGAGGCATTTAGCGAATAATTTTGTCTTCCGCGAGCAAAGTTAAAAGTTGAAAAAGAAATTTTTATGCTAAAAGAAACAGTACGGTGAGGTGCTAAGGTTATCGGCAATTCAAGAAAAATTCATTGTGACCTGAGTAGTGAATCCCAAAATGAATTTCATCTCAGTGAAAACAACCGATATTGTACTCATCGCTTCGCGCTTCGTGTGTTATCTTTTTCTCATAACTTAGAGTCCTTAGAAATCACTAAATAAAAACCTTTTCTAAAATTAAATTTTATGCGAACAATAAATGCGCTTTGAACACAAATTCATTCTCACTGAAGACATAAGTTCGGCAAGAATAAAACCAAACTTTTAAAAAAGTTCAAGAAAGGCAAATTTATGCAATAAACCTAGGCGTACTCGAGTACCATGTAGCTGTATATAGAAATTGCATCATGAATTTGAGATTTTGTTTGGGCAGAAACAAATCTATCGTTGTATTAATGTCTTTTACACTGTCCAATTTTCCTATAATTTCAGAAAAAGGATTTTGAACCATGGATGAAACAGTAAACTGTGTTATTTAAAAAAATATATATTGATGGCGAGGGTGACGTCGTAACTCCAAGAGAAAAGGGAAGCAGGGGAATAAATCGAGCGAGCACAGAGCGGAATGATACCATCACTACGGTTCCTGGGCAGCAGGTGCATCAGAACTGTCGGCGAGAGTGTTGCCTTCCCAGCAACATCAAGCCAGCTAAATAAGTTGTTTCGTCTGAAACAACTAGTAATAGTCGCTCCCTAAAACGCAAAGCAGAACAACGTTTCTCATGCATTCAAGACTGACTGTATCTTTTGTGGCATCAAAGTAATGAGTTCGGAGAACAGAGAAAAAGACTGAGGGATGCATTCAGTGTTAAACCAATTGAAACGAGAGACGCAATATTGAAAATTTGTTCAGAGAGAAAGGGCGAGTGGTCTGAAACTATAAAGGCTAGGCCTCTAAGTGTGCACGATTTGCCTGCTGCTGACGCGGTTTACCACCAGACCTGCAGTATAAACGTTTGCACAAAGAGGCAACTATCTACAGTTTATGAAACGGATGAGCTACCTGCTGTCAAAAAGAGAAAAGTAGGTCGTCCCCAGGATGAAGAAAAACGCGAGGTTTTTTTAATATTCACGAGTTTTCTTGAAGAAAATGACGACGAGCAGATAACAGTGAGTGATCTAATGTAGAAAATGGAAGAATATTTGAGTGATACAAATAGCGAAGCTGACTGACGGCAGCACATGAAAACCACATTTTCTTGAGTATTTTGGAGATAAGATCATAATAACTGTTATTAACGGTAAGCCGAACGTTGTAACTTTTCGAACCACTGCTGCTGCGATTTTACAAAGGGTTCCACGAGCAGCGGGATGACATGAATATCGAAGAACAAAAATGAACATCATCAAAACAGCAGCTAAGCTTATAAAAAAAGACGTCAAATCAATTGCGACATCAAGTGACAACTACCCCACTATAGCCACCGATGCCGAATCACATGTCCACTATCTTCCCGCTACACTTTCAGCATTTCTGGGAGTTCTTGTCTCAGAAACAAATAACTCGTTGAAAGTAGCGTCAATCGGGCAGGCCATTGTTTAAGCTGCGCTGCCACGAGTCGTTGTCGCACCTTTTGCAGATCGGGCTTGCAGTTCAGTTGCACCACAACTTTGCCTCGCGCTTCCTTATTGGCACCTTGCATCACCACGGATTTTGTTCATCATAACCAAGAAGTGCAAATGTTCAACCAGAATGCTGCGCTTGGCCAGGGAACCAATATACCTTCTTTTAATGGCGAGTTTGTCCTGTACGCGGCCTACAACGTTGACCACAACACTAGGACACTCGACGTCAATAACACCTTCCACGGTATGGGCATGATTGCAGTCGTTTACACCTGGCACCAAACACAATCGTGATGTCCCGCGACGCAAAGTTACTCCAGAAGAAATCTCGACAACTGGAAGGGTAGAACTACATCCATGTGGACCCAGACAGGTGAACGTGGAGATCAAATATGAAGACTTAGTTCTTGTACGAGCGGAAGGCCCCACTGCTAACCTCGACGTCCTGTGGAAGGTATCTCTACTGTTTGGCACCCCGCGCCCATCTTGGAGTGCAATCTGTTGACCAAGGAAGGCACCAGGGCAAGTCTTCTGTTATGTTTCTTGCTATGATCGATATGAATCCGAGCGATGTCACGTCTATCTCTTCCACCATGAACTTTGTTTATGAGCATGCTAAGCAACACGGAATTACGAATCCCATCATGACATTTGATCAGCCCCTGTGGTTGAAGGCCTTTAATATAATACATACGGAACCAGCTAACAGCGTTTAGTGCGCAATGTGATCGTGCGTCTTGGTGCTTTTCACGCAGAGATGACATTTCTCGGAAGTATTGGGCTTCTGATGACGGGTTCCGGTTTACGAGAAGTCTTGGAACTGACATATGCGTCTTGGAACTGACATATGCCGCATATGTGCGTCTAATGACCGGAAAGGCTATTGCACGGGCAGTGCGTGCGCACCTCATTGTAGACGCTGCTATGAATGCGCTGCTATATTCGGACGCTTTGGAAGTACCTGTACCGCATTTACAGCACCAAGGTAATAACCATTTATTTTGTCGATAAAGCATATCTGGCTTTGACCTTTTTATATCGTATTTTTTGAGGAAAATACCACAATTTGCGATGTGAACGGGGAAGCTGCAGCAAACAGAGAGACTGAGATTAAGCAAAAAGGTATTGGACTTCTGTAAAATTAATACGATACACTTTACATGTCACCCAAAGCAGACAACAATTACATCAGCTTCTTCTGCATTTTGTCATTTTAGGTAATGAGAGTACTGTAGCGTCTGTATTAGCTGATGAGATTCCCGAGTCAGATATCCATTCCCCCATTGCACAGAGCACTCATAACAGTAAGTATTTAAAGTCAATAGTTTTATCCCCAAAATTGGTGGTTTGATAGAGAAAATGCAATAAGACAGTTTAACCTAATACATGTATTGCGGGCCGCCAGCGTCGCTTTGAGATTTGCTAGTCTTCTTGTGCTATTACAGTGTATGCTTCCGAGGATGGCTGTAGTCTCTATTTTAGACCAGAGCCAAAGGCAAACGCCAGAGGTGCACGAGTTTGGCATATGAAGAAAGTCAAAGATCAGCTGGGTAGGGAAGTTTGTGGAAATCTCCTGTTTCTTCACGCCGTAACCGGATGTGACACCACTTCGCGCCTGTATGGAGTTGGCAAGGTAACGACGCTGAAGAAATTTGAGAATGTACCATACGTCAGAGAGCAAGCTGGCGTGTTCAGCTGTTATTCGGCTGTATCTGACGTTGTTGCTGCAGGTGAAAAGGTACTCCTGTTACTTTTCGGTGGTAAGTCAGGGGTTGGTCTTGACGCTCTTAGGTATCAGCGATACTTCTAGAAACTTGCAACGAAGACATCTCATATTCGGCCACAGAATCTCCCCCCAAATGCAGTAGCGGCCCGATTTCACAGCCTGCGCGTCTATCTACAAGTAAAGTAGTGGCAGGGAGAGGATGCAGAAATGTTGATAGAGGACTGGGGATGGAAAGTCACTGGTGATCAATTATTTCCTGTTGCGACGGACTTGCCGCCTGCCCCAGACTCGCTTCTTCAGTTAATCCGATGCAACTGTTTGTCTGACTGTAGCATTATGAGGTACATCTGTCGCAATAGTGGTTTGCAGTGTTCTCCAGCCTGCGGCCAGTGCAAAGGGTCGATCTGCGTGCACTAATTATCCTAATGCCCTAGACTACGAAAGTGAAGACTCGGAAGACTAACTTGTATAGCATATGTGTATTAGAATACAATTATGTCTCTCTAGCGAGAAGATAGGGTTGTTTTGTTAATCTTACTATTAATTATTAATAAACTATGTCTCGGCCAATGTAAACTTTGAATAACTCAACATTTTACTAAGTTACTATTTTGTGGGAACTTTTTTCCACATTAGGGCCTGGAATCATTGTATTAAGAGTATGTTCTTAGTTTTGAAGGAAAATGGCTCGATTTATACCAATAAAAAGCGCTAAACGACGAATTTCGATTTATAGCCTCGTTTCCATGTTGCAGCAGAGAGCGAGTTTGACGTTGATCGTATTTGGATGTGTTCCCACGCTTGAATCTTTAGAGACTTTTAGTATATTCATAAATAGGTTATTTCTAACTGGTTTATGGTGAGAAAGCTTCGATCTGTTGCAATTAGTAGCGGGTCCGATTACAAAATGCCTGGACTACCATGCTATGTATTGTGAAACAAACACGAGTTTTTTACATGAAAAAAAAACTAGCTACAATTCTAAAGAAAAAAATTATCAAGTATTACTGGATATATTTTGGATTAATTATGAGCCTGCTTTCAATATAACGAGCGATGTGCACTGAAATATTGATGTTCGTCAAGTTATAAAGAAATCGGAGACTTCGAGTTAGTGTTATCTTGATGCTTAAACTGGAAATATACCGAGACTGAAAGAAATTGACTGCACGAAATGCGGAGCTAGATCCTAAAAGTAACGTTTCCTACATTTGAAATAAATGATGTATTCAACAAACATGTCGATGTTGATCGACTCACTATTTTACCACTAAAAGCTGCTCGAATTTGATCGAATTCCTCCATGGTCCACAACAGCTCTGCAATTGTGCAGTAAACTTTAAAAAGCTATCTATAATTGAGCCCCACAAGGCTGATTAACGTTTTGTTAAAAATTGTAAAACTAAATTATTTCTTTATCCAAAAGCAGGTGGCAGCTTTTCACACACGTCTTTGTGGTATGTGAGACAAAAGCATGAAAATTAGACGTTTTTGATCCGTGCCCGTGGAAAAAAATGCTTTACAACCTTATTGCTGTGCTGGCTTTTTGTCAACCTCGTTCCCAGGGTTTTTCCCTTTTTTAGGGGAAAAACCCTGGGAACGAGGTTGGCTTTTCAAGGCTGCTGCCTAAGAAAAATTTTAGAGAGCCCTTCGGGCTCCTAAAATTAAAAGTTAGGAGCCCGAGCCACATTGTTAGGAGCCCAGTTTAATCTCCATGTACTGTTTTTCCAAGATCATTACATAGGTTATAGTGGCTCTTGCACCTTCTGATATTTATCAAGGGCGACTTTCATGAGAATTTGTGGGCTTATATTGCACATAAACAAGAATTGACACAATTACAGGGAAAATCAAACTTACAAAATTTTTAATAAATTATTATGGTAGTTAATTTCAAATCAGATTTATTTACTGAACTTTCGCTTTTGTTATGTTCACCATGTGACAACTTTACTAACCTTCAAGAAAGTTAAAAAAATGTAACAAACTGCCCCTTGGCTGTTCCAAATGTTTAGAATGTGGGGAGCAGCGAAAACCGGTGCGTGGCGCTAGGTTCCCCGCGGTTTTTTTTTCTCTTGCGCCCGATGTTTGACCATTTTTCTTTCGTGCGCCACAAAGGCTTAACGCCTGGATCACGCTATTCTCATAAAAAGTACACGAGCAGGAAAAAACACAATTACAGGGAAAATCAAACTTACAAATAACATTATGGTAGTCAATTTTAACTCAGAAGCCTATCATTTACAAGTTCAGAGGCTAGGAAAGTATATGTATATACATCCTGGCAGGATCCGACTACTGACACTACGGATTGAACAAAGACTCACTTAATTCATTTTAAAATAAAAAAGGTCAAATGAAGGCATCTTTGGTTGTGTTTTAAAAGTAGGAAATATATTTTGTTGTTATGAAAGAGACAGTTCCAAATCGTTATCTGAGACTGGAAGCCTATAACGTTTCCGTACGGAGATGCTAACCTGTTGCGAGAACTCCATCATAATCATCGGGCTAAAGCCAAATAAACCTTTGCCAATTTAAGCGGGAAAAGGGCGCTATGCAAGTGCAGCAAAGTAAAAATACAACCAACACTAGCTTACTCATTAACTAATTTCTTTATTCAAGGTGAAGACATCACATAACAAGCATCATACCGCGTTGTTTTAAGTCTTTTGAAAAAATCATGATACGGAGCAAACTAATCTCGTACGTGAAATCAAACATCAAGCACTTCCGGTTGATAGCCGTGTTAGACTGCAAAACAGTGGTATTTTTTGCGTTGGTCATACGAATGCGTGCGGTTCGGCGCCTCGCGCCTTTGCGAGTGAGCCAGCGAAAAAAAACCCGACTGTTTTGCAGTCTAATAGCGTGTAGGTTACGTTGCCATTCTAGCCGCAAAAAAAGTCATCAAATTGATGAGATAGGCGAACATATTTCACAAGCGAACGATGTAGAACGAATGTCAACAGAGGCAACAAATAGCCCATAATTTTGCTATTCCATATTTGGAAATGAAACCTCAGACCCAGTCTCCAACTACTAACAGGACTCGGAAATAATGGCTTCGTTCGTTTCGACAAAACTTCGCAGTTGAACATGTTACATTACAGGTTATTTGTGGAAATTTTCTGCCTTAGCATTCTCCAAATATATCAACACTTCCACTGTTTAAAGTCCAGCTAATGGAATCTAATTTACAAGGAAGTTAGGGCTTATGCTGTGTGTTACGTTAGGCGCCCGCTCGGGCTCCTTGCACCAAAATTTGGTCGCCCATGTTCTAAACTTGGGCGCCCCTGGCGACCGGGCGCCCGTTAGGCAGCAGCCTTGCTTTTTGTAAAAATACACAAGCATGAACAATAGAGCGTTTTCAATCACGTGACCAGCGGCCATATTGGTTTAATGAAACAAAAGAAAATGTTTGCATAAAAATAGAGTTCAATTCCCGGAGGATTGGCTTGGTACACCAATATAGCCGCCGTTTCTTTGTTTTGGAACACCAATATGGCCGCCGTGACGTCATATGAAAACGCTCTATAGGTTTTGACTTTCATTTTCTGAGTGCCTCCTAATAGGTCTTAACTAGGGGGTATACGCATTCTCACTTAAGAGTGCGGAAAATGGGCCTCATTTTCCGCTAAATCGCGCTAACTTTCAACATTCATAACTTCTTTGATATGTGTTCAAACACCATCAAACTTTGTGACTTTTCCTAAAATTTATCTGGCAACAATTTCATGACATTGTATTGATCACGTAACTTGATGTTTCCATGGCAACAAGATTTTGACAGCCATGTTTTTTGAAATTTGCATATTTTTACCTTTGAATGAAGAAAAACAATGTTTATTGGTATAACTTTTACATTTTTACGGGTGTTTCTTGGTGTTGCGGAAGCAATTGTTGGTTAGCTTTTGTGTTGTGGTGTGGGTATTGTTCAATGTCTTTTGTTTTACGTCATTTGGTGATCACACCATCCGCAACACCAAGAAACTACCATTTTTACTAATTTTGAGTCAATTTGGACGGTTTTTAAGGGATTTTGAATAATTTCAGAAATTCAAGATAGCGGATCCAAGATGGCGGCCGTATGACTAATTAGCTAATAACTACGTCATATGACGTCATCGTTCTATTGTGCGGACTGCAAAGGAGACTGTTTTAGACGTACCATATATCCTCTAGGTTTCGTTGTCATAGCCTTAATGTTCTTGAAGTTACGAAGGGGGGGGGGGGGGGGGGGGGGGGAAATGTGCGTTTTTTACTACTTGTTTGACACTGAAATTGTTGCATCGACAGGATCGCATATCACTATAGGGAAGATATCAATGACGTCACAAATTGTTATTAATGTGCCAACCAGAGCCTTATTGGCTGCCGAAACAAAGGGTTCTTTTGTTCCAGTGGCTGGCACATTTGAATAACAAAAAGAATGTTTGTAAACAGATATCATCCCTATTCAACTGGTTGATTTTTTAATGAAACGAGCGTTGCATTTTGCCACTAAACTAAATTCCAGGCATATTAAAAAATGCAATCGTTTTGGGGTACCCTCATATGACCTGCTCGCCTCTGCTCGCAAGGCAGTATTGCCCGACCGGCGTTCACAGAAACACGTGCTCGTCTCCGCTTTCTCAGTCGACATGGCGACAACTCCGGCAATGAGGTGCGAGGGAGAAGTAATTTGCCACAAAAAGTTTCATCAGTATTTTCTGAAGTAAAGTTTGAACCACCCCCTTCCCCTCCCCCAATACAAAAAGTCTGGATACACCTCTTGGGGGGGGGGGGGGAGGGGGGGGGGGGGGTGTAGTGTCCTTGTTGCGTCCTTGTTGCCGCAAAATTAACTACTTGATTTTTCTGTATTTACTCGTCGGAACAAAAATCCCACAGCAATAAGCGGCGAACACAATCCGCCCATCTATGAACGCCTTGCATTGTCTTGAAAACTATTATCTGCAGAACTATCGAATATTGGATTTATTATTCGACTGAAATAATTTTCATTTCATCTTCTTTGGCTTCAAACCGGGACACTAAGGTGTAATACGACAATCTACTGTGCAATACGCTCGGATATTTTGCGTGTCCTCTTTCCCAAATAAGGGAAATTGATAAAATGACGTCACAGTCGTGGTTTGGCAGTAAATGGTCGCAATGGGCCTTTATCACGCGGCGGCCATGTTGATTCTCAGGAGAATAAAATGCTTTGTTTTCCCCTGCTTAACCTCGTTCTCAATGTTTTCACTGCGAGGCTTTGGGGTAAATCTTTTGTTTTTATACAAAATGGCGGGGCGTGATAAAAGCCCATAGGCCTTTATCACGGGAAGACCTTAGATAACAACGGTCTGGACCACCTCGGACACTTATTGAGAATTATATAACGTAATGTCGACACTTAGAATTTTATTTTCAATAAATTTTTAAGTGTAAAAAAGAAAATCTAAAATTCCCACTCAGGATTGAACCTGTGACCCCAGCTAGGCTTAGGCTTACATAGCCTACCGTACCACTGTACCACCTAGCTTCTCGGGTTGTTTAGGCCTAAATTTAACTACATAAACTGCTAACCCCAACCTCAACTGAAAGCTAACCAGTTACTCCGTTATATAAGTCTCAATAAGGCGTCCGAGATGGTCCAGGCCGTTGTTATCTAAGGTCTTCCTTTATCACGCCCCGCCATTTTGTATAAAAACAAACGATTTTTGCCCGCCGAACCTCGTTTTCAACTTTTTCACTGCGAGGCTGGGCGGGCAAAAACAAAGCATTTTATTCTCCGGGGAGTCAACATGGCCGCCGCGTGATGAAGGCCTATACGCTTCATGATAGGTACCAATTCTCCATTCTATAAAAAACGTTCATTGGTTCAGCGAGTTGAACAGCACAGTATTTATAAGACAAATAAGAAGTTTTCTGTTAATTTAGCGTCTTTATCTAATCAGTAAAAAGAAAAACTGTCGTTTTTCATTTGGGTTTTAAAATAAATATTTAACTTATCAGCAATGCTAAATTGATCAGGATCTAGCGAAACGTGTTGAGAATTTGATGTGTCTATTTCGTCGAAAGAGTCAATTTTTGGTTTCACACTACAAGCTAAGTATGTATCAAGCAAGAGCTTGACTCAAGCGCACTTGAGATTCTCAAGTAGCACTTGTAGTTCACACCTGATGAGAAAGTGTATTTCTTGGAACATAAACTGTCAATCACTATAATAGGTGGTTTTCACGTTACGTCACGGCGGCCATGTTGGTGCACACCTACAAAAGAATTTTAATGAACTTCTTTTGTTATGTGCACCAACATGGCCGCCATGGCCTTTGTCATTTGAGTCGCACAGGACTGAAGGTCACGTGAGTGAAAACCATCTATTGCTTGCGCCGCTGCACGTCTGTTTGTTGGCTTCTGTTTTCCCATTGGTCACGTGCCTTCTCAAGTGTGGCGTACTTGGCGGTGTACTTCGGCTCCTTGAAAATCGACACGTTTCCATGGTCACAAAGTGGGATTCAATTACGTACATGTTACCTATTCACATTCAATGCGGGTTCACGTGCACTATGTATGTACTTAGAAACCCATGTGTGAAACCTATCATGGCTTCTCTTGAAATTCACAATTATCATTCTTCTTCTTTTTTTAAATTTAACACCTTTTATATTCTTCTTTTCCCTAGTTGACGTAGTAGTTGAATTAGTATTTTCTAATAAAATTTTCTTGCATTATTGGTGTCTTGACACCATTGTTGCGGAGATGATGATGAATAAAAAATTCTATTTTATTCCTTGTGACTTGGAGGACGCCCGAAAGCTGTTGTAGTTTTCATTCAAGAGCCACATAAGCTTTCGCCGAGAGCGACGATCAAACTGTTTGCCGGAAATCGACTTAATGAACTACCGAAGTGTTATTTTGCGCGAAAAATAAGGCTATATAATAAACTACTTACTAACTAAACTTGCTCGGGCACTACCTCGAGCCAATATTACGGCTTATTCCCAGTACGGCCGTCGTGATCAATTTCTAGTAAGTTTCTCTTATTATGGAAGGGATTGGTCTAAATGTTCTCAAAGCTAAACTGCTAATTCATTTCAAGACATTTTTTATAATACAGGTGTAGATGCAACATTGTGATTTTCGTTTAACATAGGTGTGAAAAGTGATGTATATCACACGCCACGTGTACTATTGGGCATAATGATGAAACAATTTTTAAGGTGGCTCCGCTGTTATTTCGGGCGCACTCGTCTATGACAAACTTTGTCTCATAACTTTTCCGGCTCTAAAGTGATGCTTCTAAAACTTTGCGAAGGGCTTCCAGTTGGAGAAATAGTTGTTGGGATTATAAGCTACTTCGCATCTGAGCTCAGGCGAGGCTGACAAGCAGTTTTCAGAGTTTTGTTTGTGAATACGAAATGAGCACGTGTGGAATTTATTCTAAGAATTCGCACCTTAGTTAGGGGGCGTACGTGATATGCACGCGTGTGGTCAGAGTGGTCCCCGCATTTAAAAACATTGCACCCCATGGAAACTTCTAATGAAGCGTACATGCTCCCTCCCCTCCTGGGGTAACTAGCGCGCATATTTCGTTCGCCCCCCTTATAAAGGTGCGAATTCTTAGAATAAATTCCACACGTGCTCATTTCGTATTCATAAACAAAACTCTGAAAACTGCTTGTCAGCTTCGCCTGAGCTCAGATGCGGAGCAGCTTATAATCCCAACAACTATTTCTCCAACTGGAAGCCCTTCTAAGCAAAAAACAATCATGTAAAAGTATTGCAGTACCTTGAAATTCATGTGGAAGGAGTTTGACACCAAACTGCAGGATAATTTCCGAAAAAGGATGGAAAACGCAGCATTGGAGATTTGAGCAGGTTTTGGAGCATTTTATAATATTTACAGAACCAGTGAATATTTTTTAACGGTTCGCACGATTTGCAATCGGCTTATAATTCAGATTTAGCAAGCATTGGGAAGGCTTCTCCCAGAAATTTGGGTTCGTAGATTGTTTAGTCAAAGAGCGTGAAGTATTTAAAATTTTAAGAGAATTTTGGGGCTAAATTTTGATGGCGTTAATTCTTCCACATTTCTGCTCCAACGATTTTGCTGAAACTTGGTAAGGGTATGTATTAAGTCAATGTAAGCTGATTCCGGAAATTTAACACAAATATAACAGCAAAATTTTTCACAGGGTGCGATTTTGTTCAAAAAGTGGGGTTCATTTAAGCCCGATTATCACTAAATATATTTTTTCCCATTAAAATCGAATTCTATCATATTATTGCTAGATAATAGCTGTAAGTTTTCGCAAAGTTTTAGAAGCATCGCTTTAGAGCCGGAAAAGTTATGGGACAAAGTTTGTCATAGACGAGTGCGCCCGAAATAACAACGGAGCCACCTTTAACCACGCAATTAAGGAACCAATGATAAATTTGCTCAAACTGAAAAAAATCCTACTAAGTGAAACCAGCACAAAGTTTTAAACAGTGTTAGTGACAGTATAGGGTAGCTTTCCGACTGAAGGTTGCTATTTTTCAAAATAAAATAAAATAAAAGGCCTAGGAGACATGTGCGCGCAAAATAGGAAACGCGTATCAGAATTCGTACATTCTTTGATAAGCAATATATAAGCAACCTTTACAAAATCTATAAAATACATTCTTTAAACGAAAATTTAAGCCCCACTGTGTTAGGAGCCTCAACCGAACCAGATTAATATGTTACAAAATATCCCGTTAACTAGGAGTATTTTTTGCTTCAGTGCCCGCACTTTCGCATCATTCTGACGTGTGAGAAGAGAAACGAATGGTTTTCAACTCGAGGTCCCGCTTATAGCTCTTGCCGGGGCGAATTTAACAAATAAGTATCCTCTTTCGCTTTATCATTGCGATAAGGTGACATTTTTCGAAAAATATGTGTCCTGTGAGTAATACATGTATACTAGTCAACTGTCAATCAAGGTTAGAAGAAGTGAAACAACAAAGCAGTTATCCCAAAGAATAATGACACCCAGGCAAGAGAGGCATTAAACGTGATTCTGCCAATTTTAAACCCACATCGCCTGTCTTTGGCGTAGGAAATGAACAGGGCGATGTTGTGACGATCCTTAAACGGGTGGCCTTCATTCCAGTCTTCAGATGTGGTGTGGTTAATTTTCTCGTAGATCCCTTTAAAGTAGAAAGAGAAGTAAAACAATTTTTACCATCACATTTATTATTGGGAATGAGTGGAAGGATCATTTCAATTTATCATATTTGAATAAGAATATATCTGGGCCTGGGGATCTTTAAGGGTCATGATTCCCCTCCCCTCCCCCACCTCCCACAACGTTTCCTGGTCACTCCCCCCCCCCCCCCCCCCCCCCCCCCCCCCCCCCCCCGCCTGGGCAACACCGGTGTTTTAAACATTTTGAAAAATGTTCCTGTTCCTTCTTAACATAACATTTTTATTTAAGTAGATGCTAAGGTTACTAATATCAAATTTGACTTAAAATAATTTATTAATTATTAATTAGACTTTGAAGAATTTATTTTTAGACTTGACAATTTATTCACACCAGTGACTGATGATCATTTGGCCCAAATATGATCAATCTCCTCCAAATCTACAATAACTTCTTAATTCTAAGATAACAAATTCGAAGTTTTGGACAAAGAAACTGAAAAATGATTGGCTAATTTCCATGTTATATTGCCAAATGCCACTGGTCAATTGAAGGGCTCCCGGCAAGAACGTCCTAAGTATGTTTTTGGCAACCTTCACTAAAATTGTATGTTTTAGGCCTTAAAAAGCACAGTTTTGTCAAATTAATGATTTATTATTGTTAAGGTACTTAAAAAAAAAAAAGGGGGAAGAAAATCCACATCTTTGAGAAAAATGTTTTGGGCCCCTATGACACCCCACAGTGTGTATCTTTTCAAAAAAAATTATTCTGTTCGAAGATAGAAGATTTGTTGACCTGGTTTAAATCCTTTCAGTCATATTTACATGATCCAGTCATAATTTTGGCAAGTGAGTCCCTTTTAAGGCCAAAAATCCAATATTTCAGTGAAAACTTTCCAAAAAAGTACTTAGGACATTCTTGCCAGGAGCCCTTCAATTATTAAAATAATTGACCAATTATTATTAAAATTATTATTGACATAATTGATAGGTGGCATTTTGCAATATAACATGGAAATTAGCCAATCATTCTTTAGTTTCTTTGCCAAAAACTTGGAATTTGTTATCTCAGTAGAATTAAGAAGTCATTGTAGATTTGGAGGAGATTGATCATATTTGATTTAATCTTTTAAAAAAGATTCTACAAAGCAATGTAGAACAAGCAATTTGCAAATTAAATGCAGGATTACAAGGATAGAAGTGGATTGCAGTTCATTAAATTATATTTTGTGATAGCCAGTCAAGAAATCAAACTTAACATTCTGGTGTAATGTTGAGGTCTTCCAGCCATTTTTTACTCGCTTTAATAGTTACATTAATTCCTTTTCTTTTAACACTTTTGGTTTTTTTTTTCCATTTTTATTATTATTTTCAATATAGTAAAGCAAGTAAGTTCCTGGCCATATTAATGAAAACACTGATCGATGTTCAACAGATTGATTGATTACATAAATATAACTGAATGATTGACTTAAATCAATGGTTCACAGTGGTGCATCTTATGAGAAAGTGACATTATCACACGTTTTTAAGTGGTTTTGCCTAGCTTAAGTACTAATCTTATAAAACTATTATATTCTATTACTAAGGTGTAAGAATTCTACCATATAAAATTCATTAAAATTTATAGCTATTTTTAATAATTCATAAGAAAAATACAAATTAAAGAAATGAATGTTCAATGAGCATTTCTAAAATAATTGTCTCAATTTATATAAACGTTTCCTTTGATTAACTTGCCTAA
>JAJLRJ010000001.1:18424233-18536733 GCA_024195265.1 Dendrophyllia cribrosa
CTCACTATTCCTATTGGTGGCCAGAACTGATGGCTCAGTCTCAAAACAGAATTCTCCTGGATGGATGTGGTGCTGCAGGTTTTATTCTTGCCCCCTCCATGCGCGGATACATGCCACTGAGTAACCTGTCCTTGTCCTCTGTGGGCCTTTAGGGTATCGCGGTTCTAATTCCATTCAACATATTAGGACTTATCATTTAAGCCGTTTTGCAACCCTTCCTTTCAGCCATTGCCAAGGATTCCTAAACTTTTCACTCCCTCGGTGGCCTGCCCTTCGTGTTCGTATGCAAATGACGAAATGTTCAAGTACTGTCAGCAATGTGGCTATGAACGGAAAAGGGCTCAAGATAGTGAAGTAGGGCAACACTTAAAGAAAGTCAGTGTTGTTCAAGAAAGTGCCATCTCTGAACGCGTAGAGCAACTTGCTCGACGGCACCTGCCCTCGCCTAAATCTATCGCCGCGGCTCTGCCGGCTGACGTGGTTGCATTCCTTCTATGGAAAGATCGTGGAGGACGAACACGCGTCCATATCAGTCGGTGTGCCAGAGGCAGGCGTCCTGTCAATGCCCTTTACGTCTTGCCCATGGATCAGTAGACTCTCTAATAGGAAAATTGAGATCAATTTTTGCAGAAAATGGGAGAGGTATTGAATGGCAGCCCCTCATGGGGATTGGTAATCCGACCGCAGATCGCTCAGTAAAACAGTATCTAGCAAATGTTAGGGAAGAACAGTTGAAGGCAAGGGTGGTTTCGCGCCAGGCAGAGCCTTTTCTTGTCAGTGACTTAGCTACAATATCAGAATTCATTCACGGCGCAGATTAAAGAGTACAAATAGCGAACCATCTAAGATTTACATTCTCGCGAGGGATCAAGCCGTCTTCAAGTCCTTGTTTTTCGCATCAGATCGGGCTGCTGATTTGTTAGGCTTGAAAACGGTTGATATCCTGTGCTTTCCAGACAATTCAGGATTTTTGTTTAACCAAATCCTTAAGATCGGGCGATGCTAATGTTTTTGCTTTTAGAAGGGGTGAAAACGCAGTTATATGCCCCGTTAAAGGTCTAGAAATGTATTTCAATATTTGTAGGCTTCTCAAAATAGAATTACAGCAGGGTATCTCTTTCGTTTTAAATTTCGTTTAAGGCTCTAGAGCCACAGGAAGCCCAGGCAAGATTAAATGAGAATACAAACGCAGAATCTGTACGAGGTAAATTATCCAGTGATCGTTATACCCTTCATGGTTTTCGAAGTGGTGCGGCGATTTCGTTAGCTCCTGCTGGGGTCTCCTTGCATGAGATCATGGATCATGTTGGCTGGAAAAACAGCAGGACAGCGCTACATTATATTAAGCTAAAACAGGTGGTGAATCCAGTAAGAGCTGCAGCCAAACTGGCAGATTTAGACTGGGACATTGGTAGAATCTACATGCGTCTTAATAATCTAGACGGGTTCTCACCAGTATTCTAGTAACATAACCGGGTTATCTCTGTCTTTAGTATCTAAATTATTTAGTTGATTAACGCGGAAGTATGATCCCTGAGTCAGTATAATTGTTTGTCGGGTTTCGGATAAGGATTGGGAGGGAGGGAGGGAGGGAGGGAGGGAGGGAGGGAGGCCAATAGATGGAGTAGATCTTAATAACTTTTTCTGACAAAGAATAAATGTGGTGTGCATAGTGGATACATTTTGTCTACTTGTTGTTATCTAGCGTCTCTAACGGCGACAACGGTAGCGTTTTCGCATTGGGTGCTTGCTTGGTCTGACTGTCACAAGAGTCAGCGCGGGGCTTGGGGAAAGCCAGAGTGATTCCCCATACCTTATTTACATATCATGAATAACAATACCCGGGGCATAATATTTTACTATGCAAAGGCATTTGCATATATTAATAAAATACCCTGGGGATATGCAAATTATCAATATAAAAGGACCACGTTGGGCCCACCCCGCGAGGAAACCGGGTTTTTGGAGTGCATCCTCCAAATTCTTCGTCTGGTTTGGGCTTGTCCCAAACCAGAGCGATTCCCCATACTATAGAAATTATACTATCAATGGCCTCTTATCGGAGGAAACTTTGCAGGAGTTCCTCAGTGTTTGTGTTTTCCAGGGAATAATGACCTAGCACCGGGTCACCGGAACCACGATGAATGGCCTCTCACCCGAGGAAACTTCGACTGTGACTGGTGTAGTATGCAGGGGTTAAATAGAACATTTTTCAATGAGGGATCGTAAAACCAACACCAAAGTGATTACTTTGACCAATCACAACAGATGTAGCAATCAAATAAACAACCAGATACATGTACTAGGCAAATCACGATTGGTTTTGGTTTTACTTCTGATTGTCCGCAGCTTTACGATAGAGTTTTTTCAAACAGGCTGTCATCAATGGTCACTGAAGGGAGATGGTAGCTTACAAGAGTGATCGCTCAGAAAGCCATCTGCACCGCGACTTAGCCTGCGAGCAGGCCATCTGGTTGGGTATAGGGCGAAAAAAAAAAGAAAAGAAAGATCGCGAGCGAAGCAAGCCGAAGGAAAAATAGGGATCGAGAGTTTTCCTTCGGCTCGCTTCGCTCCCGGCCTTTTCCAATCCCCAACCAGAAGGCCTGTTCACAGTCTACCGCGGCTCTGTTGGGACGTTTAGCTGCGCATCCATCATTTCAACACATTGATACACTGCCCAAATATGGTAAAAAAGTTATCGATATACGCTATGTCTACATGACGTATATCCAACGATGGCGGTAAATTTCGCATTTTGACAAGAGCATGCAAAAATGACGGACCGGCCTCGATATTTTTTCTTCAAACTGTGCTTTGTTATCAATGTGTTGAATTATAAAGCTATTATTGCGCTCAAGCTTGCGTGATATCGCCTAATTTTAGCCAACTCGTCATACGACCTCGTCGGCTAAGAATTACAGTGAAGGTGATATCACGCGCGCTTTCGCGCTATAATAGTTAATCATATATTATATTCAAGCGTATATTCAAGCGTATGATCAAACCATTTTTAAGGGTCAGACAGAATGCAACCTAAATACCTTAACACCTTACATCTATATTTTCCCCTAAACACACTTATATACTCAAATAAACGACTTTTTTTTTTATTTCTTAAAATGCCGCCTAGTATTTAAATTGCCCGTGGGGGAAAATCTCTATTCCTCATAAGCTCGGCTTCTCGGAGATTTCCCCGCCACAGTCATTCCTCCCAAGTTATGTATAAATTTTAAATTTAATATTAATTAACCTATTTATTATCGTTTTTATTCTGCTTGTAATTCATTGTGTGTGGCAAAATAAAGAAATAAAAAAAAATAAATCATTGTCATATATCTATTCGAATGTTGATCAGTAATATTAATGGGACATCAGTAGCCGCACGTGTAACATTCGCGGGCCATTGCCATCCAACCTGTGACAGTGCGACCAGGCGCCCTTGTCCAATAATGCTCAAGCCATTTGTAACGTCATAATTGATAAATAGTTTAATGGTAATCTCTTGTTAAAAGGTATCCCCATTACTTGGAAAGTATAAAATTTGTATCCTCAAAAACGCTTACAACTTTGGTCCACCGCCAGCGTTTTTCGTTCCTCGGCCCGGCCAATGCGCTTTGCATGTGCGGCTAATATCTCTGCACGTGATAGCTTCGCGCGCATTGGCTGAGATTCAAATGAACTTTGGCCGCGAAACCAGACACAGAAGATCCAACATGGCGGTCAGCATGGTCGAGTGTTATATCAGCTTACACTACGATATTTTCTTGAGAAATTTCCTTTAAAAGTGCACCATATACTTCTGGACAAATCATGGCAACAGGGCCGTATATAATCTACAAATCATCCCAGTTCTGTGCGGCAGTACGCTCACATGTTGACTTTGATAATCCACTTCGTAAACGCATAAGAGAAGTCACGTTCAGCTTTCACGGTGTTGACACTTTGCCTCCACGGTTGAATCTGAAAAGTCTTTCAACTGCTGTAAGCGTGGTCTGCCAGCAATTTAGAGAAAAAAGAGAAAGGTATTTGATGAGCAGGCAGGATGTAAAGCAGGCAAAGAGAGAGTTTCGCGAACAGTTCTATTCACAGAGGAGAGAAAGCGACACGAGTTGTGAAAACTCGATAGAGGGAACGTCAAATGTTCGCCTTTTAGACGCTGCTGGATTTCGGTGGGACAAGGAAAGAATTACGGATTATGAATTGTACAGGTTAGAAGTGTGGATTGAAAGTGTTAAACGTATTCTTAAACAGTTACAGCCTAAGTTTTCACTCATATCATTCATATCACATCATATCATTCGTTTAGCATGCACGCCTAGATAACAGTCTGCTCTACATGTACATGTAAGGTACAAGCCATGTACAGCTGTATTACGTTTCTCCATATTTAAGTTTCTTATTACTCCTGTTAAGTTTAATCCTAGTTTATTACTGGCTGGTCGATTTCTAAAACACCCCAAATTTAAGTAATGTTGATACCATGCCAAACTGTAAATTAATTTAGTTTATTTTACATTATTATTATGTCCCACTCGTGACCCTTTGTATAACCACTTCTGGTGTGTTCAGTTGATGGAACAGGCAATCACAGTGGAACCTCGATTTAACGAAGTGCCAAAGGACTGGGGATATTGGTTCATTATATCGAGGGTTCGTTATACAGTCAACTCTCCGCTAACGGACACTCTCGTAAGCGGACAGCTCTACTAACGGACACTTTTTTCTATTCCCGAGGGTGTCCGCTTACGAGAGAGTTGACTGTATCGAAAATCTCGTAACGAATTTGCGGAAAAAATAACCAAAATGTTAGATATATCAAGGTTTTGTTAATAATTGTTTTGTCACGGTGTATGTTACACTGTACGTATTTCCGGGTCTAAACAAATAACATTTGCACTTCAATGCCTGTGTGAACTACAGTACATTGTACATATAAATACGGCAATGGAAAACTGTACAGTTTATACCATTGCCCTATAGCACACACTGTTGGTCTGTTCCGCATTCATCATTTGTCGCGCATTGACATTTATTCGTTATATCAGGGTAGATTTTTCGTTTGGGCTGCCAGATTGTGTTCATTATAACAAGAATTATGTTATATCGAGGTTCGATATATCGAGGTTCTGTTCCATACATTTTACTTGTAATTTTTCCGGGCTGAAAAATGTTGTTCGTTATACCAAGGACTTTGTTATATAGAGGTTCGTTAAATCGAGGTTCCACTGCACTATAAACAGAAGCTCATAACAGAGAATCTAGCTGTATGTGATAAGCTTCTGCTATAAATCAATAACTATTGATTAATATTTGCTAATGTAAAAAAAAATGTTAGTTTCATTGATCGATTGATCTTCAATAGTAATCAATTATGGTTGATTTCCATTGATTTTTTATTAGGTTATGTAACCCTTGCAGAAGTTTTGCAACCCTACAAGCTGATTTCCAGCCCATTCAATCTTACCAATTCAAACATTGAAATGCCAGTGTCGGAAATGTTGGTGTTACTGACATTGATTGATGTTGATTATCTGTCAATTATCGGCAGTGTGTATGTATTGCAAAAAGGCAGTGTGTATGCTAGTTCGACAGAGAGAGAGAGGTGTGCGAGTGAGAGGAAGAGGATGTGTAATCTTGGCATGGGAAATAAAGTTAAATCAATTCAAATCTATGTGATGTTGTCTGTGACCAGCTACTATTCCCGACACACGAAAATCATGGCTTTTTAGATGCAGTACAGTAGGTCACATTAATTTTTTGATAGATTTGTTGTAGGTTAAACTAGGTTAATTTTTATTTTCCTTTGTCCCAGATTCATCAGACAAAGGAAAATAAAAATTAACCTACTTGTAGTTTAAAATAATTTTAACCTAAAATAAAAATTATTAAATTAGTTTAAAATTGTTTTAACCATGACAGATACACCACCATAATATTGCAAGGCACAGCTTGGGAAGAGGTGAAGTGGTTAATGCATTGGACTACAGATCAAGGGTCTGTGGTTTGGGGTCAAGTAACTTTACTCCACATTGCAGTGCTGGAAAATCCTAAATTGTCTGACTAACATAAAAATTTGCCTTGAAAGTCTTGTTAAGTCATCGCATTTGATTCCAAAAACATTTAAATAACAATTAATTACCCTGTTTGTACAAAAATGTACCATTTATTTGGTGCAAAAGACCTTTTCGATCCGAGAAAAATTAATTAAGAAAAGGCCGTGTCATAGCCCTACAATGCATTGCAATCTGCAAATAAACTTCTTATATAACTTATGGATTAATTGTCTGGGGTCAGGCCTGTAAGTCTTATCTAAATAAAATTTTTATACTACAAAAACGAGTAATCCGTTTTATGTACTTTGCTAAATGTAGCGAGCATACCGTTCCATTATTTATCAATGCTAATATAATGCCTTTGAACTTTTTATATTATGAATCATTATCTAGCTTAATGTATGACGTTAGAAATGGTTCAGCCCCAATAAACATCCTAAATTTATTTACAAATACTTCCACTGTCCACTCTTATAATACACAATCCTCCACTTCTAATAACTTCTATATAAAAAACTCGAGACTTGAAATACAAAGAAAAGCCTTTTCTAGAATTGGAGCAAAATTATGGAATGAGATACCATGCTTTCTGAGAGAACTACCAAAGAGTTCATTCAAAAACAAAAATTAAGAATATACTTTTGACTATACTTAAAGAAGCAGATTCCTATATTAATATTGACGAAATTATCTCTAAAGTTAAATCAAAAAGTAATTAATTAATATTTTCACAATTCTCTTTCTTTTATTTTGATCACTTGTTTTTCCTTTTTGTTTCTTCTTTTTTTTTTTCTATTGTTTGATCCTTTCTTTTTATTTTAACAAATTAGTGTGTGTAGCGATTTCTAATCATGTAATTAATTTCACTGGCCTGCCTAGATTAGCTTTTGCTACCTGCAGGCCAGTATTATAAACTCTATAATAACTAACTAATAAAGATTTTTGTTGTTATAGGATGTCGTGTATGCTTACAGATTGTGTCTCAGGAAAAATCCAAAATGGCGAATGTCCAACCATTTTTTGTATAATGTCCGATCAAAAGGGAGGTTTAAAAGGACACATCCTTCCAAGCAAGAAAAATTATTTCCAGCACTGCATTGTCTCTCTTGACCCAGGGGTATCAATGGGTACCGGTTTCAAAATGCTGGGGATAACCTTGCGATGGAAAAGCATTCCATCCAGGAGGAGTAGCAATACTCCAAGTTGCTTCTCTCTTACTCATGAACATACTACTCTATGCAGTATGGACTGAGAGTAAACAAGAATCTCTTTTTAGGTGCAAAAAGGACATAATCTTGGATAAGGCAAGAAAGAGAAGACACAAAGAAGCCGAAAGTGATGAAAAAGAATGGGAACAATTTATAAATCAACAACTGTTGGAGGTGTGGAGAAGGCCTGTTGATTCCTCTGGGCTGTATGAGTACAAAGGTACCATCTACATGTTTAACTAATGTAATGACAGCTTATTAATTTTAATGTTATATAATTTATATTATACAGTTTGTACTGTTACATGTACATGAAGCTGTTGGTGTGAAGTATCGCTGTATACTGTAATACTATATAATTATAAGTTGTTCAGTGTTTTGACAAGCTGACAGGGCAATAATTCAAAATGCAGTGTAGAGCAAAACATGTACATGTACAAACAATGAGCAATTTAATCTTTCTGATGAATCAATAAAGAAAACTCTACAAAAAGTACATGTATGCATGCTCTTGATACTTTAAATAATAATCACATAGAGCTGTCATGTTACTTTTTATTCATCTTTACTCGAAAAAAGATGAAATCCCTTTATAGAAATTTGTTCCTGTTGTTATCCTAAAACCTTGCTTTAGAATCTTGATTTGTATAGTGCACCTGATTAGTAAAAAATAATTATTTTTATATTGTTGTGTTTTCTATTCCATTTCTAGTTTTTGGCACTTTTTATGACATCAATGCAAGGTCCTTTTACAGAACACAGGTACATATTGTATGGTTTTGTTGTTGTTTGTAGTTATGGTGTACAATATTATTTATTATCATTCAATGCATTTTTTTCTTCCTTTTATATTGGCTGACAGACCACCATGTGACCTGCGAATAACTGCCTGCAAATAACTCTGCGCATGTACAACTGTACACAACATTGCAAAGTTGTTTTGTTACGAATAATAAATTGTTCTGCTCCCATCCTCTATGGCAGCCCAATTTCTGCTCTGCTTTAGTAGTTATGAATAACTATTAAATTGATAAACAAACTTGGTTTTTGAATGATAAAACATTTATTGAACTCGGCTATTGCAAAATATTGTGATCTGTAAGTGTCTCTTGATCTGCTCATCACTGAAAAGTTGCAATATTTTGCACAACCTCGCCAATGATAATTATTGATAAGTAGTGGGAATCAGTCATTCCCATTTAAGGATAAGGATTTTGGTTCATGAGTACATTTACATGTACATTTGTGTAATATGCTTTCCCTAAAAACACGTCAGGTCGAAGCAAAAATGAACACAAGGAAATGACATAATGACTTATTTTGTTACAGGTCGATAATGAATATCGTGTAGCCTGGGACCAATTTGTGTTAAAACTTGATGTTGTTGATTCGGATCCTTTGAGCGACACTGAAGTTCTTCATTGGGTCACAAAATTTCCAGTAAGTACATGTATTGAAAAATACTACAGCAGGACTGTGGCTTGAACCATTCCTTGTTAAACTCTTCATGTTGACTGTTTAGCAAATATCATGAGTACAGTATCCATAAGTGACCCCAAATCTGCAGTTCCAAGATTCTCTGTTGTTACAAATTGTTAAATTTCCTCTTTGATAACACAGAAGAGCAGTCACAAAACAGGAACCAGTGCAAACAATCTCTTGGCATATAAAACATAAAAAGCCAAAACATACATGTACAAATGTAGTCCAAACTAGATCTGTGTGTTTATTTTTCTTGTGGTTTTATCTTGCATCTCATTGGTAGCCACATGACAGACAGTGGCTGTACACAGGCTAACATGCATGCACTTTGCATTTTGGTTCTTGGAGCACATATAAAGGCAAACAGAACAATGCTCAGATCTGTAGATTTAACTGCAGGTTTTCTTTTTTTTTTTCCTTTATTCTTAGTACCCACTGAGAAGTAGAGACTATGTGTTTGTGAGGAGAGGAAAGGTAAATAAAATAATTTATTTTATAACTATTATAAATTTTAGAGTGGTTTTTCAATTGAGTGTCAAAAATAACTAATTTCGTGATTGCTTTGGTTTTGCATTGCTAAGCTTTGTAAGGTAAAAGTAAAGTCGCACACGAGCCACGGTTGGCCCACACAGCTGGATCAGAGCTCAACCTGGCTTCTATAGCATTAAGCAATTAGGAGTATTGCTACCCCCCCCCCCCCCCCCCCCCCCCCCCCCCCCCCCCCCCTGGATGGGATGCTAGTCCATCACAGGGTTACCCCTACCCGTAGCGTTTTGTCGCCGGCACCCATTTATACACCTGGGTGGAGACGACGCGCTAACCACTACAGTACACCACTGTGCCTCCATGCTACATGTAAGCTTTGTGATCTTTGTGATCTTAGATATCCTTGAAATGGTTCTTAACCCTTTAAGCCCTAAGGCAAATGCCATTTTTTTCAAAATTAATAAATACAAACTCTGCCCCCATGTATCATATACCATTTGAAAGCTATTTATCAGGGAATTTCATAAATCATATCAGCATTTATGAAGGAAGTTATGGTTTTCATAGAAATTAGTTTAAAACACAAAAATAAAAACGTTAAATAATGTCGTACTATTTTGGTGTGTTAGGTATACCCCTAAACTATAGCTTATTTTGCAGCTCTCAGTGCATAGATTAATTTGGCACATATCTTAGACTATGGATGTACTCAAAAAAAAAATTCCAAAAGTTACAGGGGTGGTCAACTACATCATAAATAGGAGGGGGCACAATTTTATGCTTTCAATGAGTAGATCCTTACAAGACAATTTTGGTGACAAAAATTCATACGAATCTACCAAATATTGGCTAAGTTATGACATCATGTGCCAATTGGCACTCTTAGGGCTTAACCCATTGACACCTGAACCGCCCGTAACCGCCCGTACAAGACTCCACTGCTTTAAAAAATTGTAACTTTCCCAATCGTGCGAACATTGCCTTAACTAGCCGTTGTGAGCATTGACTAGAAAGTCTTTCAAATTGAGATACCCAATAAACACAAAAAAGTCAGCGATTTTTGCAGAATATCAGCGTTTGAATTTGGACAATAACAAAAATTACCGTTTTTAACGTCATAGAAAAACAACAAAAATCACGTTTTTGCCTTTAGTTTTTTTTTATTCAAATCATCGTGGCAAACCCAAAAGTCAACATTTACAGCAAAATTCAGTCCTAGTCCTAGCTTAGCAGTGAATTGTTTTGCTCTTATTCGTTGCTCGGGCCTAGCTACAGCTTCTTATACTAGTGCATACTCACCTTGCCTCGATTTTCAACATCACCACCGCACTGCATGCTGGGAAATAAACAGATTTTTTGACAGCGCCCATTCCGTCCTCCAAAATTTTCATGTACAGCTATTTCAATTAACGTTGTCGGATGAAAGCTCAAAGCCTACAAGCCAAGGCCGCAAGGTGGTATGGTAGTTGTTAATAGACATTCTATTTTCCGGTTGGCTGTGCGGGTGCGACGGGAAAATGACGTTTGTCTCCGTGTTCTTACGAAACAAAAACAGACGCGAATCTTATTGCCTTCGATCGAAGCGTTCCTTTCTTTGACAGTGTGGAGAGATTTTAAAAAGCATTAGGGAGCTTAAGGAGCCATAATGTCGACGGCAGAGAGAACGGCACAAAACAATAGGTTTAATGAGCGAAAACATGCCTCTGCACGTGCGTTTTACATTTTGGTACATTTCTTTGCCGCTCCCTGCAAAACAACAACGTCAAATGATCAAATTATAGGTTATGTGGAGAACAATGAACACACAACGGTTAATTTTTTCTTTTCTCCAAACAAATTGGAACAACTGCCTTTGCTTCAGCTTCCAATTGTTGATTTGGGTAAATTTATGCATAAAAACCCATATTACTTTGCGGTCTTGGCTTTAAGCTTTTTCATCTGACAACGTTAGATCAAAAAGACGAAAAGCCAAGACCGCAAGGAAGTATGGGATTTTTATGCAATGGCTTTTTACCACTACCCATGCTACCTTGCGGTCTTGGCTTTGAGCTTTCATCCGACAACGTTAATTGAAATAGCTGTATACTAAGTCCACAGCCACTCTGACCCACCGCCGAAATTTCGCGCCTGTTGTGTTCTCCTGTGGTCGCAACTTCCAAAATATGCCGCGGTAGGTCGAGAAATTCATCCAGAGTCGAGTCCCAAAGCTACTTCGTTTCCAGGCGGCCATTTTTCCAGTTCAACGAGCAACGAGCCAAATTCGTAAACGAAGTACAACACCTAACTCGCTTCATTGAGAAGTGGACTCTGAACTACCTCCAAGCTTAATGATGCTCACCAGGCAGCTACTAAAGATGAAAAATGGCTGTGAACTTACCAAATAATTCATATTGGACCCTTTATTGCAAATCAACCAAGCAAAATGAGATCGTCACAATGACGTTTCCAGTAAACTCGAGCCTTCAGTGTTTTAGAACAGCAGCACTTTCAATGGTAACTCCAAATATGCAGTCACGAAATCCTATGGGGCGTGTGTATGCAGAAAATCACTCAAAAACGTAAAAATCCTCAGGTGTGAATGGGTTAAAGGGTTAAAATTGCATTTTTCTGGTTGTTGATCCAAAAGTAATCATGTGCTGATTCACACACCACATGCTACTGGGACAAAATTAGTTTTCCTGAAGGTACTGAAAACTCAGCCAATCAGCTTTTTTACAAGTTGGTCAATCAGAGAGTATAAATTCAATTGACAGGCATGCCTCCTCCCAAAGTTGAGCATGATCAATGTAATCTTGTTGCTTCATGTTTATCACAGGAGTATTAAAGTTAGTTAAGGTAATTAAAGCATGTTGTAAAACATGAAGAAAGGGTGGTTCATCAGGATATCTAACCAACGAGAATTGGATTGAAGAATGAGGCACAGCAGAGTTTTTTTTAACCCATTTGGATACCTGATGAAACACTCTTCCTCGTGTTTGATATAGCTTCTCAAAATGATCGTTAAACTCGGAGTAAACGAAAGAATGAATTTGCCGAAATCTATGCAAATTAGGACCGGGTGTCCAAACCTCCTTCACAGTAGCGATGTCCTTTGTGTACTTGTCATGAATTATTAATGAGTTTTAGAAGTGCTAAAAGACCTCCCAAATTTACCAACAATGTATGACCTTAATTTCAGATTGATCATCAGTCAATGACTATGGTTCTCATATCAAGGTGAGTGCAGTCATCATTTTGATAATGGGTTTCTTCAACATCCTAATTAAGGGTGACACCTCAAACAAAATTGTGTTCTTTTTTGGCTGCTAATGGGATTAAATCTAGACTCCTTAGCAGTGAATTCCATTGTTGCTACATGCAAGCTGTGTGACAAAATTAAGTTGCTACATGTAAGAACTGCAGGGTTGTTGATCAAGTGACTATAATATATACTGTCAATTATTTAAACAAAACTAGATACTGGCTCATTCATGCTAAAATGTGTTTTCTTTCAGTCGATTGTTTGTTAGAAATTTTGCATAACTAATGTTAGCTTGTTTATTACTCAGAGCCACCACTCACCCCTTTTGTCCAGAAAATGGTGATCATGTCCGAGTGCCAAGTTACAATTCCAGTATGGTTATTCTACCGCATAGAACATTTGATGAGGTGAGGATAGAATCAGCTTCTATGAATTTTCTTGTTAAACTAATGCGAAAAGTCCTTGCACAGAGTTGTGTTTACATGTACAGGTATACATAATTATAAAATTATACTAGTGAAGCATGAAAGTAAAAAAGTGTATGTTTCGGCATCTGCAATGGTTTGGCCATGTCACCCGCATGAAGAGGATGCATCCTTTGGCTCAAGACATACATGTACCGGCCGTCCTGCTCTGTGTTTCAAAGACGTGTAGTGTATAGTAATGGTCACCTTCTTTACCCATGGGGATGCCTTGGAGGAAGAGGAGGGAGGGGAGAGTGGGGAAATGGATGCAGGGGGTGGGGGTTTGGTAAAGCAAAACATCTTCTTGTAGGTGAGGGGAGGGTTACGAATGTTTCACATTCACAAGTTGGTTTATATGAAAGAATAAAATAATGATATATCACATGTAATTTAAATGCAAGTTGTTTTTATAAACAACCAGCCTTTCAGTGCTTCCAATTTATCTGGATGATGTTTTGTAGGATGGATTTGATTTTGTGCTCTCATACTTTGATGATCCCAAGACTAACTTTCCATCGTACTGCATGAATGTTCTGACAAGCTCAAGTAAGTGTGACTTCCACTAAGAATTCACTGTACTCTCATGTAAAAGTTAAGTATTTTATGGTAAGCATTGCAATATACAGTATATTATACTTAAAATTGCTTCTAAAGCAGAACATGACTGTCATTGCAGACCTTAATTTTCACCGGTCATTTTACAACTTTAGTTTTTTTTATGCTGAACACAATCCATCAATTTGCATATTGTAACCTGCACATAACTACACTAATAAAATGACAAGATTAATGGTATCATTATTGAGTAATGACAGAAACATTTATGAGCTTCTGGTAATGACCAAAGGCTTATCATATTATTGGTCAATAATAATAAATTGTTAAATTGCCACGAAACCATGAATAACCAATGATGCTACCAAATATCAGTCATTGATTGCATTGGTATTTTGTTGATTTCACTGATTTCCTATCCTTGTGGCCAATGAATTCTTTATTACAGCGGTGTGATAGGCCAGAAAAGATTGCTGCAGTTCTAAACGTTGCGCTCTCCTGTATACTGTAGGATCAGCATGTTTGATCAAAAGAAATGCAACCAGTCATGATTATGCTGTGTATGATGTTATTAGAGAAAACCATATTTCTCCAAATAAGCAGTATAAAGCACTTTTTGTGATTGATCTTTAGTTTTTTTTTCATAATTTCTTCCTCATTCAGATCTTCCAGCCTTCATTAACACCCTGCACAATGCAGCTGTTGGGTTAAGTGAACAGGAACAAAAATCTCTGCAAGTTGGTTGAATGTTAGCAGACTTCACACAGCAAGAGACATTACATTACTAACAGTAATGAATGACAGAATGCTTGTGATGAACTTGGAAAATGATTGAATCAGGGCTTCTTTAGTTTTCAGTGGGCTAGGATTTCTTTCTTGAAGAATTAGCTACTTTAAAAAGCAGTCTGTTAGTGAAAGCCATGTGATAAGTAGAAGTTTACAATGTCATCTTTCAAGTTGTGATTACAATAGGAAGACAGAACGATAACTTCTCTGCAAACTGTATTATGAACGAAATGCTGCTTGTAGTCATGGGGAAAGTGAAAGTTTTGTCAAGTCTTACATTGAGAAAAAAAAGCAGCAGTGTTAGAAAGTTGTTACACGAGGGTCCCTCAAGTTGTTCAGCAACTTGAAGGCTTGGTTGATTCTCGGAGAAGAGATTCAGAACAAGAAAGTACATGTTTTCCTGACTGCTTGAGAGATCTGCTGATTTTGTGATTCAGTGCAAGTGATGCATTTTCATGTGCCTCAATAAACAGATCAACACAATAATATTTTTGTTGTACCAGTGCCACTACATGTATTAACTCATTACCTCTCAAGAGTGCCAAAATAATATAAAATTCAAGAAAAAATCCAAATTTCATTATGGAAAATATTGAAAAACAAATGGTACCATGCAAATGTACCGCCAATAGTCACACCATAGGATTTCATCCACAGATTCAAAAGTTAGGACCACTTCATGTCTCCATAATTGGCTCTGGGTCATTGAAAGGGTTAATAAACATATGGGTGCCATGAAATAATGCACAAGTTTCTGGACAGTTGTACATGTACTTTCATGAGACAAAAACCTTGGAAGCTCATCAGATGAGTGCCCTCTCTTGCTTTCCTTTATGCCACTGCAGAACAATAGTGTTCTCTCATTAATTTTTTCTAGCATTCGCCACTTTAGAAACGAGAAGGTAACTGGGCCGAGGGAACTTTTGCAACGACTTCTGGGACTGTTACTGGGGACAGAGACAAAAGAAGCGTCCCCTGTAACGATCCCAGCAGTCGTTGCGAAAGTTCACTCGGTCCAGTTTCCTTCTCATTTCTAAAGTGGCGAATAGACTATTTTCGTATTCTCGGTATTGAACTGGAACTAGCTTGCAGACGAGGCTCATGCGGGGGATTCTTTTCACATGGAAATATTTTTAATGATATTCCCCCGCATTACCCTCCATTGCAAGCTAGTTCCAGCTCAATACCGAGAATACGAAAATCGTCTATTGGGGAATCTTAATATAGGTTTATTTTTTAGGTTGTTAGAGTCACTGATATTGCATATTATAATTCAAAACATTGATACAATGCCCAAATATGGTCGAAAAGTTATCGATATACGCTATGTCTACATGACGTAAATTTCGCATTTTGACATGAGAATGCAAAAATGACAGACCGGCCTCGATTATTTTTTCTTCAAACTCTGCTTTGTTATCAATGTGTTGAATTATACATATGTAAAACTATCATTGCGCTCAAGCTTGCGTGATATCGCCTAATTTTAGCCGACGAGGCTTGTGGCCTCGTCGGCTAAGAATTAGGCGATATCACGCGCGCTTTCGTGCTATAATAGCTAAGTGTTTCTTTCCTTTTTGAAAGATGTTGGACAAAAGGAATTTTCTTTCATTAGTTTTCTAGTACATCAATGTTTAACATTTTCAGATGCAAAAAGTTCAAGCTTACATAACAAGACCAAAAGTGATATGGTTGTAAATACATGTACAGTCATATTATTTTTATGCTTGCATGTGGGATGGAATTAAAATCAATTCCATAAACTGCATACAATTAATGTTTGTCTCTGTCAGCGCTAAACTATTCCAATCAAAGCACTGTCAATCTCATAAACTTATTTATATACAGTGGAATCCCGATTTTTCGAAACTCCCGATTATTCAAACCAAAACTCGTTTCCCTTGGATTAATTTTGATTTCAGTCAATACCACCTTTGATTTTTTGAACCTCCCTATTTTTCAAACCAATTTCCGTTTCCCTTGGAGGTTTGAAAAATCGGGATTCCACTGTAAACACAAATCACCTCATGGTCTTGTTGCATCTAGGTTTTGAAATAGTTGTATTCATGTTATGTTTTGAATAATATTGAGTTTAATTTTTTGTTTGAATTTTTTTTTTTTTATTAATTTCAAAAAAACATGATGAATACATTCTAGAATTATTTTTAACTTAAGTATCAAGACAGGTCTCTATTAGCAACATGCACACATGCTTTCATTCTAAAAAAATGTGTAAGAAGTATAGTCGCAGCTCTCTTTAGGGAAAAAGTAGTACTGGTAGCAACTAGAGCTGAATTGTGTAGTTCAGAGCTTTCAATCACAGTTTTACTGAGGATTTCAGCAAACAGGGTCTTTTGAGGGTGTTTATTGAGGTTAGCTGGTAGTTCAGGGCCTGGTTGTTCGAAAGCCGGTTAACACTAACCCAGGATTAAAACTTAACCGAGGATTTAATTTCTCTTGTTAGAAGTGTTTTCAAAAGCTTATTAGAAGTTACGTGCGAAGACAAGTCAGAAACGAAACTAAAGGACAAAAATACTTTGGAAAAATCTCCATTGATTTATTATTTAACTGGAATCAAAATTGATGCTAACCATGGGTTAGCTTAACTGCGCTTTGAACAACCTGGCCCAGGGCAGTCACAAGAAGAGCTTCAACTGCAATATATTGTTTTACCAATAGTAATGGCTGAGATAAGAACAGGTGAATTTTTAATGACCTTAAACAACCTGGCCAATCCACAATAAATAAAATACAGTGGAACCTTTCATTACAGACAGTTCTCTTGGTCCCAAAGATACTAAAATTCATGAATACAAACACTACTTGTATCAAATTTTGACACTTGTCCTTCCCTTTGAAGTCCATTTTAGGGAGGTTTGATTGTAACTGAAAGAATAGACAATGCACAAGCTTATGCCACAATTTACATTACAAAAGGAAACTTCCATGCATTTTTTATGAGCCTCGTACAAAAATACTTCAGTGCTGGCCATCTGAACATGTTTAAAGGTCTCTTGCATGACAGATCTATAATATATTATTATTATTTTAGTCATTTTTAAAACTAATACGTTCAAATCTTGGTTGGTGAGAAATACAGATTATTTTAAAGTTAACTGGTCACTGATATTCAATCTATTATTGTAGTCAATTGTTCACAAAAATAATGTACAGTGTATTTTGCTACAGGAATAGTTGACCTTAGTTGATTGATTCTCAGACTAGTTAACATAGTTTTTGAAATAAATAAAATTCGAAGTTATTTTTATGGAAATATTTTACGTGTTTTTCCTTTTTATCTTGTGAAACACAAAGCATTGAAGGAGATATTAATAGTACATGTATACGGCGACAGATATGAAAATTGTCACTTGTTCTATCATTTGTAAAATTCCCCAGTGTATTACATCATTCAGTTGTCTAGACAGTTTTGTTTCACACAATGCACAATGTCATGCTTCGAGGTTTTGGTCGTTTTAAATGTTTTACTTTTCAATTCTTTGACTTCAAACTCAGTTTGGAAATTAAAACCGATCTGTGGACTTAACCTTAAGTTGTTTTGTATTCACGATATGGCTCTTAGAGCCCTTTGATTAAAATACTTGTCAGTTTAACTGATATAATGTGTTTCACTGATCACTGGCAGTGAAGCAAGAAAGAACCCTTAAAAAGGGCAACATTTGTATATTATTTTTGTTGTTGTTCAAGGCTACTTTGTTATTTCACTACAACATTACATGTATGTAGTGTTATACAATCACATAACAGAGCTAAATAACCCTTAAACACCCAGAGTCATGCCTTGTGTGTTTCTAGCTCATAATTGTCGGAACATGAATGAAAGCTCTTCAGCATTATTTTCCCATGGTACTGTAGGTCACATCTGGTGCAAACCAAAGCTTAAGGTACCAGTACTGTTTTTCATTTTACCAAAGGAAATTTGGGAATTATTCACATTTTGACTTTCGCTGCTGTTGAAGATAGTGAAAGCATAAAAGACAACTGCAATGAAAACTTGAAGTTCGGTTAACCACCACCTGCAATAATTAGCTGCTTTCCACTCTACTGGAGCCTATATTGTCAATGCCAACCCACAGGGAAATAGATTTAACAGAGCTTGATGAGCCAGCTAGAACATTGTCTTCAATGAATGAGAGTGTGGTTATGGGATGTTGGGAGAAAATAATGTGCCATGGCTGTGTGATCAATCCTGATTCAGAGCTCTTAAGGACATCAGAGAATTTATACAGGTTGATTGTCTGGCCTTGATTCACTACAGCAAGCCACCCTAAAAGGGGAAAAAGAATTTAATTTGGTTTATTTCACAAGAGTGTCTTGCATAATGAAGCGACACAACAGAGGAATCCCGATTTTTCAAACCTTCAAGGGAAACGGAAATTGGTTTGAAAAATCGGGAGTTTGAAAAATCGAATCCAAGGGAAATGAGTTTTGGTCCGAATAATCGGGAGTTTCGAAAAATTGAGTATTTGAAAAATCGGGATTCCACTGTATTTTTCTTTTATTTTTGCACTTTGATCTGAGAGATTTAAGAATCAGTTGGAGGAGTGGGCGTGGGGGGAGTCTCGTGAATTTTCCAAGATATTAATTTTTCTCAGAACACAGTATATCTGAGATCATGATACATGTGACTCTTCGAATTATGTTCCCTACATGTTTAAAATAATTATTTTGATTCACTTAGCAAGTAAAACTAGAGCTAAAAAAATGCTATTGGCAACAAACAAAATTACGCTACCATAAACACTCAATTTGCGGGAGGGCTTACATGTATTTATTTTCAGGGGGGTTATTTATATCTTTAAAACTCTCCAGGAATAATGCGAAATATGAAATTGGAAGTTGATTGTTGGAAATGTTGAGATCAAGAATATAAGGGAAATGGTCAAAACTAAGTCTCATCTCCAATTTTTAGGCCAATAAATTGTGTCCATCACGCTCGTCAGATAGGTGGTATCATGCGTAGCCCCCCTACCTCTACACAAGGTGGGTCCTCGTTGAGTATACTTGTCATGACCACTTACCTAATGAGATTCTAACCCATCCTATATTTAATACTACAGTACTGTAAGTGGCTGTGTTGTGGTTCAATTTTTTCTTTGGTTTGAAAATTTTCAAACCAGTTCAATTTTTATTTTCTTTTGTCCCAGATTCATTATCATATTCTGAGACAAAGGAAGACAACTAAAACTGGTTTGAAAATTTTCAAACCAAAGAAAAATTTGAACCACAACAGTCGTGCCTTTTGTGGTTTTGTGGGAGGTGGGGGCTTATTAAAAACATGAAGCTCCAGATTGATTATCTACTGAACCTGGACATGTAAAAAATAAACTGGTGGAGTTACATGCAACTGAACCAACCTTCTGTCTGACCATGTTTGGGCTGGACAGCAAACACTCCATGCCCACCTTGACTGCTGGGTAACACAATCTCTTGCAGACGAGGAGGTTGAAGGAGCCATAGCCGACCAGTGCTATCGGACAGCACACAGCTATTGGGTGAGACACGCTGGATATCTGCAAGAAACATTCATTCTTGAAGGAGTGATGCCATAAAAATAAAAGCATACTTTTCCAACACATGCGGGGTTGTCAAAACTAGCTGGCTGCCACTGGAGATCACCAGGGCTATCATTAAGATTTGAGACAGACATTACTCAGATCTTAACTCCCATAACAAGCTTGTTGCTTTGTCAGTAAATTTAACATGTGACAAGCAAGATCACCTGTAACAGCAAGGTCTCATCAAGTGTACTCACTCGTAACAGATGCTATGGGTGATGGCCCTTAATGACAGCACTGACCACCACCTGCTTGGTCATATCAGCCAGCTACTTTGCTAAATTTCCAGTTCTTTAGAAGAGATGGCATTTAAAAGAAAAATACCTGGTTACTTTCCAAAGTCAGACATCTACATACCTCAAACTCTACTGACAACCTTGATATGACAAGTACAGGCCATAAAATAATTATTTAATTCTATTAAATAGAACCACTTTCATCAGTGACCAACAACAGGCCATATACATGATGCATGAGGAAACGTTTGTACTGTATTAACTGGGTTGTAGGATTATAGAGCAGTTTACAAACGAGTGTCGTAAAACCAAAACCAAAGTAATTACTCTGGCCAATCAAAACAGCCACAGACAATCCAACGAACCAATCAGAACTCGAAGCAAATACAGGTTGCCGTCACCAAGTGCAGGAAAACACAAGTGAGCAAGTCGTGATTGGTTTTGGTTTCACTTCTGATTAGTTGAGAAAGTGGTGTGAGATGTTTTGGCCAATCACAAAGCTAAAGCAATTGCAAAATTACTTCCGATACTCAACTGAAAACCGCTGTAGTGCACGTAAAAATAATCAGTATCAAGGAGCCCACTAAGTGCAAAGCTTAGAAGTTTGGAGCTCGAGCTAATGTTTAGTGCCCCAGGCTACTAGACTCCTGTCAGGCAACAGCCTTGTTAGATATGTTGTCAATAATTTGTAATTTGTAACTTAGTTATTACCTTGTACAGTGTTTCCAATGTCAGATGAAGGAAAAGGAATTTGGCTGGGGACAAACTTTATGTCACCATCATCAGAGCTCACATCTGAAGCTCCTGAAAGTCAAAATTGAAAGTACTGTAGATGGTTGTGGAGAGGCAGTTTATTCAAGATCAATGCTCCAGTACTGACTGACAAAGTGAATGAAAAAATTTCAATGACATATATACCATGTTGTGCAACTGTGTAAACTTTGACTCCTCCTGACTCACCAACCACTAAAGATGGAGGACCTACATGTAAGAAATCACACAGGATAACTCGTACATGTAGATGGAAATGGTAAATAGACAATAAAATCGTCAGCATAGCTGGTAAGATGGTGTATTACAGTACCGCTCAAAAGTATTAGTGCATTTCATCATTTGCTGTGGTTTCACCGAGGTCAAACCGCAGTTTTGGGCTGCATGCAGTTTGACCTACATGCAGGCAAAACCTCATCTGACCTCGTTAAAAACCCCGATTTCACCTCGTTTTTTTGCGGTTGAAAAAAACATAGTAAAGAATAGGATGCAGCCTTGTTTAAATAGCATGTTGTTTTCTTTGTTTTGAAGTTTTGTGGTTTAAATTTGCACTAGGTTTGATTTTTATTTTCCTTTGTTTCATGTTTATTAACATAAATTTCCATAATCTTAAAAATCAAAATCAAACCACAAACATGGATATGACATTATTTAAAGGCTCTAATAGATAGCTGGAGACTATGAGATATGGAAATCAAGACTGCAACACCTGTGAAATTCTATTACATTTTGAGAATCTAACCCATCTGAAAAAACATTCACCACCCCTTAAATAATATTGAATTAACCTCTTAAAGAAAACTACATGTACATGTAACAGTAGTTTGAAACTACATGTATTCTACACTGTATTTTTTTTAAGAGAAAGCCAAGAAGCTACAGACAAGAAGTAGAGTATGGAAGGTGAAAAATGGAAACATTTGAAGTAATAGAGTTCTAAAATATTAGTTTATTCACTTTCTTAAAGTGCAACTAACCCCCAATAATGATTTTCGCCAAACGAAATCTCCTAATTGTCCTGATTACCTGTGCGAAATTTTTTTTACCGTAGCATTTTTCCTTGATTTTTATAATTTTTTAAAGTTTCAAATTTTAGCGGTTCTTTCGGCCACTACCGAGCAATGTGAAGAATGGGTCCGAGTTTTGTTTGGACGTCTTGTGACGTCATCGAAGGAGATTGATTTTCATGATGCAAAGAGCAAAGGAACTGTGGGCAAACACAAAAAACGCATCGGACTGCACAAAATCCCTTTTTTGGCTTTTGAGTACCATTCGTGTTAAAATGCCTTCTACTTTGTCGCTTCGCGGTGATATGCTTACGAGAACGCGGCAAATGGTCTCCTTCGATGACGTCAGCAAATTTCGTACCCAGCTCCCACAAATGCTCGGTAATGGGGCAGAAGCACCTAACTTCAAACAGCTGTAGAAACGCTGGGATTTTATCAATTACGATAATTTTTTCGCGCAACTAATCAGGACAAACAGGAGATTTTATTTAGCGAAAGAAAAAAATTGGGGTTAGTTGCACTTTAAGATTGTTAGATAATACTGGATACCTTTCTTTGGTGCATTTTCATTCAATATAAATGCAACATCTTGGATGGTCATAGAGGATGTTATCACAGAAATTAATTCAAGACTGATTGTTACATTTTCTACCTGCAGAGGAGAAGATAAACATAAATATGACATAAGTTATTATCACAATATTGATTCTGGAATATGACCATGGGTACAATAAGCGTTATCGGAGTTCCGAAAATATATGCACGTGTCGGATAAAACCTGAAAGTTAACAAAGGAAGGGGATAAAGCGGGATAAGAATTCATTATCTTTCCTTTGTTCACTTTCATGAATATTGGATTTTATCCCGATGCGCGCATGTGTTTTCGGAACTCCGATAACGCTTATATACAATGTACATGCATGCATATGTTGTGGTTTAAATTGTGTTTTGGGTTGAACAATTTCAAAACAGTTTAATTTTTATTTACCAACACTATGGTACATGTATATTCCACTCTATACAAATAAACTTATTTGGTACCTTTCTGCATTTCCAAATGATAATCAATCCTGATGAGACAGCTATAGACACAAACTCTCTGAGAGAAGCAATCTTCAATGAAAAGTGTGTTCCTAGAGACTCTGGAAGGGTTACAACGGCCCTATTAGGGAAAAACACAGGCATTAAAAAAAGACCTTTGGAGGGGGGAGGGGTATTACGACAGTCACATTTACAATGCACATGTGTATAGTGTAAGTAGTAGTCTGTCACTATGGTAACCTTTATTGTATATATTGTGGTGCAATTTTGTCTTTGGTGCAAATTTTATTTTCCTTTGTTTTTGGGTATGATAATGTATGATAATGAGTTTTAAACAAAGAAAATAAAATTTGCACCAAGGATAAAATTGCACCACAACATAACATGTACCATATTGACAGGCTTCTAAGTTCTGACTTGTGTTAGAAATAAAAACAGGGCTCGAAATTGCGCCTGTATCGGACGCATTTGCGACTAAAGACTTCACTTTTGCGACTAAAATTTGTATACTAGTCGCGATTTTGCGACTGTTTTACGACCTAGCAAATAAAGGAATTATATTCAACAGTCTTGTGTCTTACTTGTACGCTGTACCTTAGGCCCTGTTTACACGGGTCCGGACAAATTTTTGCATGGACAAAAACTTGCACGTTTCCACCTTGCGTTTACACGGGACCGGCGAAACTGGACGAATTTTTGAACGGCTAAGTGTGCAAGTTCCGTGTAAACACCACTGCAATCTGTAACAGAATTTGCACGGATCCATGTAAACACGTGGTCTAGGAACAAAATTCGTCCGTGCAAAAATTTGTCCGGACTCGTGTAAACGGGCCTTAAAGTAGTTGTAATTTTATCTGAAAAATCCTGCGAAATTTACATTGAATGTTGCGTGACTTAGTCGTCGATTTTATGCTCCATTAACGCAGTTTCCAAGAAGTGTATCACGGGTGCACTTTTTCAGACTTTCCGGTTCCGGTAGTAGTAGTTAGTATTTTTTTTTTTTTGCGACTAAAATTTTCAAACTTGCGACTAAATTTTAGGAATTACTTGCAAATTGCGATTGAGATTTTGTTTTTAATTTTGAGCCCTGAAAAAAATTATAATAAAAAACAAAAACCTCTGCCTCTGTTATATTTATGCTTCCCAGTACAGATATAATCAATTCTGCCCCTTCCTTTCTTTAAGATAGTTTTTCAACAGTTGTACTTCTAACCCTGCGAGTAAAGACTCTTTCAGTAGACAGTTTTACAGTTTCTACTTAGTAACCTGGTCTTTGTGTGGAATTGAGGCTGAAGTTGACCTTGTTTCTTCTTTTCAGATGTAAATCATGTTGTTCTTATGCTAACTAACATGATTAACATATGAAAAGTAGGAAGGTTTGTATCAAAACAAAGTCAACTCCAGCCTCACTTTCACACAAAGGCCAGGGTACTAAGCACACAACTGTAAAATGGTCTATTCCCCTAAATGGAATAGAAAAAGATTCTGCTAGCAGGGAGTTGGCTTATTGTGTCAACTTACTTAAACTTGCCATCATTTGTTGCGTTCTTTTGAAGATCCTGCGCTGTTATCTCCTTTGCAGTGAAGCCAAGTGAGCTCATTACATCCCAGGCTTTGATTTCCACACAAGACCTTCCTTTCCCAGACTGACAAATCCCCAACAAAGACATCCCTCCATTTTCATGCGCCACAAATGCAGTGGTTACTCCTTCTTCTAGCGACAAAGGGGGTATTTCTCTCTAGTTGCAAGTAGAGTATCGGTGGGTAAGGTGAGAATAAATCATCGCACAAGAGGCTTACAAGGATGAAGAACAAATAATATATATATATAAGCTTAATTATACATGTAAGCTTACAGCAAAATTACCCACCTTCAAAGCATGAACTTCGGATTTCTTGTCCGTATATTCTAATCCTGCCACTAGTCCTTGGCTGTTATCCGTGGAGAAAGTACGCACCGACTGCCTTGTTTTTAACGTTTGAAACCACATTATTAGGCCCCTTTATTCAAGAACAAACGCACATTTTTCTCAGAAATGAAGAGACAGATCATCCGCCATATTGAAAAGCTTAGGAACCGAGCTTACTTACTGCTGCAAAGTCCGCAGCTTCTGCATGAGCCTGCGTTACCAAACATTTCAAAATGGCGCGCGAAAGCCCCGCGCGACTGAAAATGGTTTCATAGAGCGAGCTTCGGAATCGCGGTGCCAACAGCTGACCAATATCATTTTTCATTTCCTGAGTATTTTGTGATAGAAAGTACAGTGCATACAGATATAGATTTGCGACCTCGATTCTTGACGAAGACATGTTGCTTTCATCCGAGCTCACTCATTTTATATGATGGAGTCAGATGAACGAATATTCAGCAGTGTGGGCGAGTATGTTAAAAAATAGTTTAGCTTAATAAATCTTAATTTATAAGCTTAATTAAACCTGTCTGAAAATTATTCTTCCAAAATAAAACGTCCAAGTTGAAACGCGTTCAAAATATTTGGGTTTACAATTTCCTTTAAAGTGCCTATCACCCCTAGAAAGTTATTTTCAGAATCAACTCTATGTTCATGGAATAGTTGAATGGTAAAATATTTCTTGTTTTGAACGTCGCGTTTGTAAGTTATAGAGATTTGAAATTACAAAATGCTAATTAGATGACGTCAACCCGGGAATCATTAATTTATTATACAACTACTTGTTTTCACCTCCAAGTAATATTTTTTACGAATCAATTGACTATCCACAGTTTATTTTTAGTAAGCTTATTTATCAAATTAATTATCCTCAAGCTGTAAACTGCGCATTGTAAATTGGCGTAGAAATAATGGCAAATTCCCGAGTTGACGTCATCTAAATTCATCATCTGAGTTGTAAATTCAAATCTCTATTACTCACAAACGCGACGTTCAAAACGAAATATTTTACCATTCAACTATTCAATGTACATAGAGCTGATTCTGAAAATAACTTTCTAGGGGTGATAGGCACTTTAAACTTCCTTGTTTCCCGGCAGTTTGGAGTGCAATCGGTATAGGATGTGCAATACATGTATCTTGAAGTGTTAGGGTGGGTTAATAGGGGTTGGAAATACCATATACATTTTGCAGGCAACTTGAGAGTCTAGGGCTAAAGAACAGGCAAAATAACTGAGTCTTGGGCAAAGCCAGGACACTGAAAGGACAAAATAAGAAAAGGTATGGAGGCTGAATGAAGGGGATGGGGGTTTAAAACTAAGTCAGATTTATGTCCTCCAACCTTGTCAGCAGGATTTTGCTCTGCATTCAAAATGGCTGAAATGGCAGCTTCACATGGTTTAAAATGGCGGCCCAAGAGAAGGTCAATATAGAACACTGATGAAATACCCTAACATTTTTGTGGAGTGTTTTGTGACATTATACATTGGAAAAGTGTTTTTAGAGGTATTTCCAGTGATCGGCAGCCATGTTTGTTTTCTGACAATAAATTATGAAACTGTTGTTCAAACAAACAAAGACATTTCATGATGTTTTAGGCAACAAAATTATCTTAGAAGCTGTGTCCCGGGGTTTCTCTGCCATTATAATTACTCAGGGAAGGAAGGCCCTGGGAACTGTTGTAGGTTGTTTTGTCCTCTTCACCAGTCTTCCTCTAGTCCTTTAATCAATTGTTACTCATTCCCATTCTTTCTATTTCCCCTCCTACTAAAAAAAGTTGCATGCAGAGAAGGCTTCATAGGCAATATGTGGGCACTGAAGTAATGAAATCTTCCATTGTCTGAAAGTGGATCTGTGGGATCAAAAGCAGCAATTAAGTGACTATGATTGGAGTAATGCAACTTGCACCATGCCAAAGTGAGATCTGGGTGGCCTTAGGATGGCAGCATGGACCAAAAATTAATGGAGCCTCCAGGTAGCAGGATTTTAAAATAGTTTTGTTGAATGCTAGTTTAATTTATTATTTAAAGAATTGAGGGCATATTTTAATTTGTTGGAAAAGTTATCCTCTGGGCATTTTTACCCCTTTGACAGACCAATAAAAATAAACAATGAACTGTGAACATTAGAACACTACCCGAACTGTTATATATGTATGATAAGCATTCCTGTCAATACCATACAGAGAGTCCCCATTCTTGGTTTTGTCAGCCAAAATTCAATGCGAAAGGAAAACGTCAAAGTTCTTGACACAGTTAAAATAAGGACCCCTAGATATCTGCTAGACAAGTATGGTTGTGTCACTGGACAGATTTTATGCTGCCTCTAGGGATCTCAGCTTTCTTATACATAGACCCACGTCTTTTTCAGGCATAGGTACATGTTTAGCCACACCATCTACTATAATCTTTATTGTTGCTGTGATGCTGAAGAGAGTTCACAAGTTGGGCAATGTCATAAGCAGTCCAATTCAAACTGGCTATGGACAGTTGATCTGAAGGGTCTAAGAGCAAGTCATTTATGAAGGAGAATAAAGGAATTATACCCCAGAACATTATTATCCAAGACCAAAGATTTATCAGCAGACATACAGCAAAGCTAGGTGTTGAGGACAGCAGTTCATAACAGATGCAGGTATGTTATGCTTTAAATGTTTACATAGAGAAGGCATTTGCCTTTAGATGGCATGAACAGCTTTGAATCATAATTATGCCCATGAAGGATAATAGGGGGAGTGTGTTGTGGCCCAAAGCTAGTGAAGCCTGTGCACAGATGTCCTGCATGCAATTGGGTAGTTTAGTAGTTGGCTGCAGGAAGTAACTCAAAGTCAAGAAGTTTAAGTCTATGTTGCATTGCATAACCCTAGGTACATGTGTATTTAAATAAAACGATGGTCAACCATTGCCCTCTGAAAAGGCATAGGTAAAAAGGAATTGTTTCTGAAAGGAATTGAAGGGAAGCATAGGGTAAAAAGGAATTGGTTAGTGGAGTGAGCAACAAAAAAGAAATTTGCTTGCTCCACTCAAGAGGGAGTGGGGACCCAGAGTGAATTAGGAGAAGGCCTGTATAGGGAAAGTGCTACAGAATGAAATTTGTTATGTTCCCTCTTATAGATCCACCATTGACTAATGCTTTCCATTATTTATTTTTTTAAACAACTTTATTCTTAAAAATTATCTCAGTGTATAAATCACTTTAAAAATGTGAATAAAAAAGGTTCAATATACTTCATGTTTTAAAAATGGTTCCGTCCCTTATGCGTGTAATACAAAGTGGGCGTTAATTTGAACCGCCCTAGTACGATGCGCAATGTGTTACAATCGACGTTTTTGTTCTACAACGTGAAGTCAATGGGCATATGGTGTTCAGTAAAATGAGGTATATAAAATGAGGTATACTAGGAGTAATCACGGATTAGAGAAGTGCGTTCGAAGGCTGAACCATTACAAATAAGATGTACAACATTTGTTTCAAAGTGGATGTATATAATTTATGCTTGCAACTGAACAATTTGTTATACATCAACACCGTAACATGGTCGGGATGGTCAAAAGTTGAGGGATTTTCGAGAAACGGGCCCCTGGTCTACAGCTGTACGTGTAAAAAAGCTGGCTACACCTTTATGTATATAAGTGTAACATAACAACTTGCAACAATTCATACTATACATACATAGGTTTATTCAAGATGTAAACATAATAATTATTACATAACGACTAGCGGTTCCATATTGGAAGTGAAGTGCTGCCACATTTGGAAGTTTAGCCTTCCCCTTGAAACGTCACTAAAACTTTCGTGATCTTGATGAATACTTCCAGCAACAAATAAACTGAGATTTGACATAATTTTGAGAAGAAATACTCACCTAAACTTTCCGATTATCAGTTCAAGACACGAGCGTAGTTTGGTGACAACAAAGTTTTGCCGTTAAAACTTGGTAGTTGTAGATTTAGTGATGTAAGGGCTACGTCACGAATGTCAATTATCAATCAAGTAACTTGGAATACGTCTTCGTGAAATTCAGGAAGAATTACTTAGTGATGTATGCTTGACATCATGAATGAATATTACAAGTTATAAAAGAACGAAATGTCACTCAAACAAGTCTCAAACACTTCTTGGAATCGAGCGTGATACATGAATCATTTCGTCTAAATGAAGCAGACTGAGACTGAGACTGAAGAAGACTGGAGGGTAGACTGAATTTTCAAATTCCAAACTTTTCAACCACGCGGTATATAAACATTGACTTCGGTTTTATTTAGACTTTTTCCGCGCGCGCGGCAATGTTGCGACATGGCGACATTTGGAACTATTCAATTAGCTGACGTACGTTTTCAGTTAACGATTATTCACTAATAAAAACGTCTAAATTTTCAGTTTTAAAACCGCCTAAATAACATTTTTAATTGAACACATTCATTCTTTGACAATCGAAGTTTCGTGCATTTCCGTAACCATGTGATATTTCAACGTGATGCCAGGCTACGTGAATTAAAAGCACCGCTGGCCATAACTATCCGGGTCTCCAGAAATAACCGGACAAATTTACAAACTCGAGTTCACTGGCATATAATTTCGCACAAGACACCCAACACGCGATTATGATTGCCAAAAAACAGCATCTAATTTGGCCTTGGTTCATTACATAATTTCACAAAATTAGTTTTTGTGACGTCATCACTTAAGGACTCTATAAAGTGCGTGCGCTTGTTTGTTTTCGTCGTTTGTTGACGTCATCCGGTACCTTGTTCGTCCAAAAATCGAGTTTTTTCCTGCTCTGCGTCAAGTTTATGATTGCGTTCTCCTAACGTCGAACGCAATGAGTGAATCATAATTATATATATGAACTGCAAATAGAGAATGTAAAGTGAAGAAATGATCCTCGCTACCGCAACAATCTGTAATTGGTTATGAATTCTTACATGTATGTATTTATCATTAGCTGTGATGCGGAAATATACAAGCTCTATTGCGTAAAGTGTAACACCATTTTAATTTTGTACCATTTATTTTATTGTTACTAATAAAGTTGTCTTGAATCTGAACGAGTTCAGTACTGTTTCAGCGGCATGCGACACTACCGTAATTGTGTTTGCAATTTAAGCAATTGTAAAGAAGCTTGGAAAAAAATCAGGGCTTCAAGTAATATATCAAACAAGAGACACACTGTTTCATCTGATTTTCACACACTCATTAAACATTAATTTCCTTTGTATTTTCTTCATGAATTATTAATGAGTTTGAGAACAGACCTCCGCGTTGCCGGTGCGATGCTCAACCAACTGAGCTATGAAGCCACACACTAGTCATGTTGTTGAAGCGCATATTGGTCTCATCTCGTCATCCTGCTTTCTGCAACACCAGCTGAAACAAATCCACAAAACATTCCACAGAAATCGACAAACCACAAGAATGAGCCGACAAACCTGCGATAAAACAGCAGCGACCAGAAGAAGACCAAAGATGGCAGGTACAGCAAAGAGAATGATAATTTCCACTACTTGACTGGCATCATACCACGAGCTAAAATGATCGTCTACAGGAAGACCCAACGAAAGAAAGGAAGCAAAAAACACGTTTGCAGTAGCAAAGACAACGACAGACAGCAAAGAAATGGTTTCTGCTATGTTAGTAATGTCATCACGAAAGGGCTGAGTCAAGGCGTGATGAAGAAGAAATAGAACACAAAAAAGGCTCATAATGAGAAGACGAGGAAGTGGGTCGCTGATAAAAGCTTTCAAAACAACAAGAATCAGCCGGCGGCCGATCATGACACTTTCCCAGCACAAAGACAGTTTTCTGCCATCTTCAGGCCTCTTGAAAGAGTCGTAAAGGACCCTCTCAACCGACCTCCTTGACATCTCGCTTGAGGTTGAGTCTTCGGTGGCTGCATTTCTTGATTTACAAAACAAAAAGAAGAATGACCAGTTAAGTAAAGCTGGTAAGGGAAAACAGCAGGCCAGAAGAAACTTTCCCACATGAAGGGTTCGCCTGTTCAACATATAAGAACCCCAAAGCAAGACAATAATAAAAGGTACAACGAACGTGCAGTTAAAAGCAATCAAAATGTATTGCCACCCCTTAAAACACACTTTGTTCCCATCGTAAAACAAGCGCTTCTCTGAGCCAATGGGGACGCAACGCAGCAGGTTAAAGCTAATAGAGGCTAGAGTTGTGTATCCAAGCAACATGGTTTGTAATATGCCGCCAATATAGAGACCAGCAGACGAGGCCCTTTGACCCCGAAACCTCAGAACTCCCGAATGCAAAATGTATAAGGCACATATCATGAGACACGTGCCAAACACGTGAAATGCAGAGAATAGCTGCTTCGTTACTACCGTGTGGCCAGGAAAGGGACAAATCCATCCACTCGATGAAATTTTTTGTTGAAAGTTGAACAATCCAACAAAAACGTTGATAAAGTTTGTTTCAATGATACGTTGGGTGGAGCTTGAGACAAGGAGAAGGTTTGCTGCCTGATAAAAGTAGAAGATACTTTTTAGATAACCTCTGTCAAAGTTATTATCCATGTTCGCCGGTTCACAATTTTTAAACCAGAGGGTATGATGTTTGATCCAGGGCACAATAGGAGGCTTAAACGTGAAGTACAACGCCATTAGCAATACATAAAGTAACGCCATAGGCCAGAACCAGTAATCCTTGCACTGATCTGAAGGTCTGCAGTTTGTGGAGTAAAGTGTCTCCGTGTAGGTCTCATTACACTCTCCACACAATTCACCAGAACGATTGCCATGGCAGGCATTGTATTCAGGAAAATCTGTTTTCTGAGGAGGACTACAGTAACCCACAGGACACATGGCAAACGTTAGCGTTGGTGGATGGAGTGTTTCTTTAAAACCCCAAAAGTTCGGGTTTGCGACTATATTTTGAGAGCAGTTTGCTCCAAAGGGGCATGGAAGACACTGAAATTCTGGTGCTAACTGGCGTCCAAGCGCACGACCGCGCTGCAAACTGTATGTATTCCCCGGGCATGCGGAACAGCTAAACTCAAGCGTGTAGTGACTTGAATTTCACAAGGTTCTTTGTTTGTCTGAGTTGTGAATTGTTCGGTTAAACCAAGTTAGAATTTCCATTTGACTCCCAACAGGACAATTAACCGTTGTCAACTGACTGTCTTTTCCAAATTCTATCAATCTACCGTTTCTTACTAGCAGAAGAGGGCTAGTAATGCCATAGGGTGTCGCGTCTATTGTTGTATTGTACAATTGTAGTGCCCCTGAACTTTCTATGTGAATTGATGAAGAATTAGAGACGCTCATGTTGAACATGGTTTGGCGGAAAACGCTGTTTACTATTATTAGACTTGCAGATCCAGGCATTGTGTTTATATGCCCACCTACAGTTGTTGCGAAGTTGTCAATAAAGTAACAGTTCCGAAATGTGACCTTTCCGTTAAATATCTGTACAGCACCGCCAGCGTGCCCGGTATTTCTTTCGAATGTTGTATCTTCAAAAATCACATTACTTTTATAATCCCATGTGGGAAATGTGTTGGCATTGTCTATCTTGTTGGCTCGAGACGGACGTTGCTTGCCAGTACATCCTGCATTTGTTTCAGTATCTTGTGCCAGTTCAAGAAATATGGCGCCACCAGAGTCAATAAGCACAAGATTCTCTACAAATCTACACCGTTTGACTTCAAGACTAACATTTCCTTCATGGAACAGGTAAATGGCACCCCCGTTAATTGCAGCTTGACAATTGCTGAATGTCGTGTTAAAGATAAAGAAGGATGTGAAACTTGGGCCACTGATGTAATTCGTGATTAGTAATGCGCCTCCTCCTTCGAAATAAGAATCCAGCACCTCAATCAACTTTACATTGGACACTTTAAACCCTCCAACATCAAAGGCATCACCAAAATTGTTAAAGAATCCAGACTGGTGTATTTTTAATGTAGAAACGCCACTGATGTCAACAGCTCCGGATGCAACCGCACTATTTGATTCCATGGTCACTTTGTCAAAGACAAGAACGGTTGGAGTATTTACTTCAACACGGACTGCCCCGTTCGTGCCCTCTGTTGTTTAAAAATGTTGAACGTTGTATTACCATTTGACCCGTGCTTTTTATCCCGCGTTCATTGGAGTTTGAAAGGACATCCTCGAAAAAGAAAATAGCCCCACCGAATTTAGCAGTATAGAAACAAAATAGCTGTTGTTGATAGTCATTTCTAATATTTGAGTTACATGTGAGACGTATAATGATCCACCTTTATAATCACCAAGCGATGTACACCTTACAAAACGAGAACCATCAACAATCAATCGCAAATGTAAATTGTTTCTAGCGCGCCCAGTATTATTGCTAAGGACATAACCAAAGGTATCAATATGCACGGCTCCTCCACTTCCATTCCTAGCTGTGTTGCCAGTAAAATTGCTGTCTTGAATAGTGACACTACAAACGTTGAAGCGTTCAATATTAAACGCCCCACCTTGAGCTGCACTCGTGTTAACAAACGATGAATTAGACACGCTTAACTTGCAAAGATCAGTTCCTCTCAGAGATATGACTCCACCTCCACCATCCCCTTCGACTCTGTGTCCACAAAAACTGGAGTCAGAGATATCTGCAAGGAGATGTTCGATGCACCGATTTTGAAAGATCGTGCATTTTGACTTTTGAATGTGCTTGAATTGATAGAAATATTTACAGTGGTGCTGCGAACAATGCATTCACTATATCCTTCGCTCGTCAAAACATCTCGGTCTGATAATGGAATGTTGTCAGTAAGTACCACGTTCTGGAAGAAGATGTTGTGGTTGCCATTTTCTATCTTAAAGAAGACGAGACCTTTTGAACTGAACTTGTTGCCGGAAAACGTCACATTTTCCAAGGTTATGTTGAAGCTTGTAGACTGGTTGCTGTCAGGCGATTCATGATCAGTGAATGAAATACACGTTTCATTTGACAAGATGTTGGCGTCAAAATAGCTATTTGTAAGCTTGAAGACTACTTGGGTTTTCTGCGATGGGCTCTTAGTACTGTTGTCAAAAAATATCATGCATTCTTTGTTTCTGGAAAAAGTGGAATTTGAAATCTCAATGGTCGAGACAGTCGTGGCATAGTTACTACGTATTATGTACTTTGTACCTTTACCGCCTTCGAATTTGCAGTCATCGATCTTAGCTGACGAGTCTTGAATACTAACCAAACTTCCATGCAGAAGAATTCCTGATAAACTGACACTCATGTGCTCCACATCATCAGAACCATTAAATGTCAAACCTAATCCTTCGGTGCATCGTATCTGAGGCATGGGACCGGCAGATCCGATCAGAGACACACTCTTATTGATGTAAATTCCCGGATGCTCTGACGTTCCTGATTGACAGGTGTAGGGGTCTTTGTCAGTGTTAGTGCCGTCTAAGTGAATGTGATCCGCACGTGACGCCAATGAGACAGCCCGCCAAATAGTTTTACAGGGCTTTAATTGATCACATGACCATTTGTCGTCACCCGAAGCTCGAGAAATGTACAAGATCTTTGTCTTTGGAACAGCTCCTGCAGAAAATGAGAAATACTATGCTTTAGGAGGGATTATTATTTATTTTGGCAATATTTCTGGCAATATGAAAATTCAGAATAAATATGTATTCTGGCAATACCCAGAAAAGCCAGTCATTATCTGTAGGGGGTACCTTGAAAAGGTATCATTTATGACCAGCTCGGCATCCCGGGAATGGGGGTGGGGAAAGATAGATATTGGCTTAAGGGTGGTCTGGTTAGTATTAACGAACAAGAGACGAAATGTGTTTAATTAGTTGTAAACACTCCAAAATAGTTGATATAGCCATGCAAGAGCATTCCGGGCTGATAGTGGTGAAATGTTACTTGCTTAAAACTTTCAACGATCTCCTCAATTTTCAATTTCAAGCCTCTCCCTCCTTTTTTTTTCAAAAACATGCAGTCCCAAAATCACCGAAAAAGGCCTCAGCTTTTTGATACGTTTCCGTCAGTTAAATTCGTGGACACCAAATCAATAGAGCTGCGTTTTCAAAGTCTCCACTCTTGAAGGCATTTTGGAACATCTTCAGTTTTCGATGAAATGAGTCGACGTTTTCTATCAATGATTGAAAGCTGAAAACCGCTAGACTATGGATAAAAGCTCTCGTGAGACCGCTTCTTAGTTTATCCTGTATTTACTTAAATGCAGTTCATGATTTTAGACTGATTATACTCCTAAAAGTACATGCTAAAATTGGGAAGAGTCTTCGTGGATAAGGAAAAGTAAGTTAGGCAAACTAAATCACCTTCGGATAAAATCGATAAAGTTCAAAAGTGTGACCTATGATTCTGCGTATTATGCTGTACTTGATGGTTCATCCTAAAAAGATCAATCCTCGTATGTGACCATTTAATTAAATGAAAACTATTGACAGCTGTATTGAGGAGTGCTTTTCTTGTGGTTACTTCACGTTTTGAGAAGGACGATTTCTACAAAACATTGGCTACTAAATCATTTATACATCTTCTATTCATCTGCTAGTATGTTAATCATTAAGATTTAAAAACCAACTTTCGACAGCAAAAAGGGAGTGGGCGGAGATGAATAGTGTAGCAACATCCTTTGACCAGATCTGATGGCGGGGCGCTTTAATGCATTAGAGTTTGCAAAATAAATATTCCGTTAATTAATCAAAAGCCTACAATTTTAGCATCAGAGATATTGTGACTGCATGACTTTAGACTGGAGATTGGATATTGTGAACCAAGCATTTCAATACCCCTTGAGTTACTCGGACGTAACGTATCGGACTCCAGCTACCGACAAATCCATCAAACAAATCCATCAATGCTGTGAGTTAGGGCTCGGCCTCTGCCCTAAGAAGGCTCAAGACATATCTACGAACAAACTATGTCACAAGAAAGATTAAATCATTGCATTATCCAGACATTGCATTAACTGACAAATTGAACATGGCTGATATTGGAAATCAGTTTCCTTCTGCCTCTAATGACAGAGAAAATCGCTTTGGAAAATTCGTTTACAAAGCCTTCCCATACTGAAAAGAATTGACAGAGAATATTTATTTGAGTGACAGTCGAATTTACTTTGAAAAAACAACCAAAATGGAGTTACACCCAAGTTTCAGAAAGTGTTTCGTGTACATGTACTTTTCATGAGAATTAAACTGAACTCAAAGCTGGCCTTGGAAACTGTTTCTCCGGTCTCAGGAACGCTGGAAATAGCATTTCAGGGAGTTTCATTTCAAAAATTTCCCGGGGGAGCATGCCCCTGGACCCCCCTAGAAGCACGCGCCTTCGGCGCTCGGCACAGGAGATTCGCCGCACCAACATTATATTTCTGGCGCCGCCCCTGTAATTGTAAGATGGTTGGGTGTACTACGATGGGCTGTGGAAGCGACATCAACAGGGGGCTTGTTACAACACCGCGGCCAGGCTTCATGCTATCAAGCTGCTGTTACATCAGATCTGACTTGCTATAGTATTCCTGTCTCTAGTATGGCCTTTCTAGTATTCCTAACACGTATATGTGTCAGGCATTAAAACATATAGACTCGAAAAAAAATATCATGCAAGCAAATCATGCCAAAAAAAAAAATCCTGCACAGTCTCGAGCGTAGAAAAAAATATCCTGCACCAAAAAATTGCCCAACCCCCCCCCCCCCCCCCCCCCCCCCCCCCTTCAAAAATCTAATGGTCCGTCCCTAAGCAGCGGGTATTTGTGTCGTCACGCAACGCTCATTAGGCTGCTTACGAGACTACGTAGATTGGTTGTGATTTTAACGACGCATGTGATTCTGATGTTTCAATCGTTGCAACGGTCTCTTTTAGTTGCAGCGATAAGAACAATTTGCAAGTCACTTTATGTAGATCTATAAAGCAATGACAATTACAAGTATTAAACTTAACTTTCAAAATTTGGCTAGATCAGAAGCCAAAGACATATTAATACTTCTATTAAAATAGTATTCCACATAATATTCGGGTAATTCCTCGTTGGGTTGCAACAAGACCTACCTTCAGCGATGACACACCACATGAAGTACAGCGAGATAACACTGAAGCTCGTTATTAACATTTTGCTAGCGAGATTTCGCCATTTCTTCTCGGGTTTTTGCTTTTCCGGGAAAGTCACAAGAAAACACGAGCCTGCGGAGGTCACGCTATTTCTATTTGCGCGGTCAGCGGACCAGTCCAGTTCTTCCTTCATATATATTATTACGTAGCGAATTCAGATAAGTCGCCGTGGTTGTACCGGTACCCATGGTCTTCTATTGTTTGTGAGGTATTGTATTTTTGGTTTTGTTTTGCATTTGTATTATTGTCGTTCTTTGTTTTGTTTGTTTTACGTAATCTTTGCTCCGGTACATGCAGAAGGATACATTATAATTCAACGATGGCGGTAAATTTCGCATTTTGACAAGAAAATGCAAAAATGACGGACCGGCCTCGATATTTTTTCTTCAAACTGTGCTTTGTTATCAATGTGTTGTGCTTTGTTATCAATGTGCCAACTCGGCCTACGGCCTCGTCGGCTAAGAATTAGGCGCTTTCGCGCTATAATAGTTAAGTATTTTGTTCAAAATAGTGATGTATTTCTATTTTTATTCAATTGTTTAATTACTGGTATTTAGAAACAATTAGTGCAATGTACAATGTATGCTTTTAGTGTTTGTACTCTACAAATGAATTTGAGCTTCTGTTTACTGTAAAGATGTGTAGAGCGTTTTCACTTGACGTCATAGCCGCCATATTGGTGTTCCCGTACGTTGTTAGGAACACCAACATGGCTGCCATGGCCTTTGTCATTTGAGTCCCACGGGACTGAGTGAAAACGCTCTATAAATAATCAGTGTGGACTCTTCGTTTTGTTAACCAGACGCACCATCAAAGTAAGCATGCATGCATTGTCTTAAACATTTAAAACATTTATCTTGTTCTTGTTCTGATACACTGTTCCGAACCGTTTCAGCCTATCACAGAAAATCACGGTTTTTTTTAAGCGGGTTTTACTGTATCTGAGATTGCTTTTCTTAAGGCGGGATTTTACCTGAATTTCTTAAAAGAGGTTTCTTAAAGAAGGGATAGAAGAAAGAAAATGATTTTTGGAACACCAACAGACAGTTGATACTCACGCAAGAGCACTGTAAGTTGCTGGTGGACTATTTTGGTGTCCATCTGTTAATTATTAACTACAAATTCTAATTTTAAAACTTCATTAAATCTTCAATATTTGTCATTTCTCAAAATTTTACTTGAGTCCTTCGAGAAAAACTATTTCCTTCCAAACATACCCAAAAAATGACCCAAACATTTACAAAACACCCCATGACATAGATTCATGAGATGAGAAAAGGGTTTTTGGATTGCTTGAAACGTGAATGAGGTATTAACATTAAACCCATGTTAAGTGGCGGAAAATGGCATTTACGTAGAGCTAAAACGTCTAAGTGTCACATCCATCTGCTGATTAAATGGTTTAATTCATATGTGAATCTTCTTAGAAAAGCCCAGCAGAGCTTGCTAAGATTTCCTGCCATTATGTGTTAACTATCAGATAATATAGAGAATTTTGTGTAAATGTAACATGGACAAATAAATAATAATAATAAAAACTATCAATAATACATTTCTATAGCGCCTTTTCCCTTCATAGTGATTTTTTTTTGTTTTATTGACGATGGTTAATTAACTAGCAATAGAGATGTCGGATCGATGGCTCTTATGACGCATGGTCTAGTCTTTCATCTTTCTTATCCGGAGAGGAAGCGTAAGCTCTTACCCACCTCTCCCGCCCCAATACATTTAAGATTCCTGTATTCCTACAATCTTGGTCACAACGTTTTGGGTTTTGGGACGTTTTGTTCTTTGTAGATTGCACAATATCCGCTTCTGGCTTCTTAGTACATGTCCGTAGCCTCCGATGCAAACATCTTGGGGCTCTCGTGGGCGAGGAATGGATTGCGTGACAAGCCCAGTCTGCGTTGCATGGAGGCTACATGTAGCTTCTCTGTTACCATTGTTTCAAATTTGATTGATTGTTTCTCGTTCTCTTTTTTAATTGCTTGGTTGGGATTCCTTAGTTGCCAGTTCTTGGTTTTCCTTGTTGCATTTTTTCCAAACTGCGCGAAATAAGATTTCTCTGATGCCTGCAAATGCATGGTGGAAAATATAGTTATATTGGTGACCACTGCTCTTTGCATAATTCAAACATCACGTATCTTTATGCTCAGTGAGGTGAGTGGAAATTCAAAGCGTGCTAATCAGAAATAGTTTTGTTCGTGTGTCTCCGCCCCGTTTTACCATTTACACCCAAATCTCGCCTCTTCCTTTGTATAAACTTCCACCTCATTGTGTTTTTCTTTTGCACAATATTAATGATTTTTTGTTTACATTCCGTGTGCTTCCTGTCAACTTGAGAATCCCGCTTCTCCATCCCTCCCCCTCCCCCCCCCCCCCCCCCCGAAAAAAAAATGACGGCGAACGCGACTTTTTCTTCTATATTGCGTAATTAGTTGACGATCTTGCGGCTCTGTTTCACCTGAAGAAACAAGAGCGGATAAAGAAACGTCTGCTCTCGAAGGCTAATGATCTGGTATTTATCCCCCTCCCCCGCCATCCAACTCAGCCCTTATTATTTTTAGTTAAGAGGAAAATAAAAGAAATCTGAATTACTACTTTTGCAGATAGCACAGTCAAATAATCGCGAAAGATGTTGTTCATTAGTTCGTACTTACATAGTAGTATTTCAAATGCACCTGACGAGGATTAAGAAACGCTTGTACTGTTTTTAGTGCTTTAATGAAACTATGTAAAAGCAAATATAATTTGATCTGTACGGTTCGTTTAGCTGGATATTACTTTAAAAAATGTTAGAAAATTCTAGGGAAAGGAAACTTATCCTCCGATTCTCCATTCTAAAAAACCTAGCTGTTCGTACCCAAAATAAACGACATATTATTCTTTTTTCCTCCGAAAACAAAAAGCATTAAATTTTGCGATGTTACCGGCAAAGTTTGAGGCGACATTTTACCACTAGTCTAATCAATGACGAATCTTTGAGATTTGGCCTGCTGAACAGATTTACCACAGAAATGATTCGTTGGGGGGTGCTTCTGGCATTTCGAAGCCTCATGATCACAAATATCGAAGCACAAAAATGAAATCCCAACAGAAAAACGGACGAAACTTTGAAAACCGACAAATTTAGGGATTCCGGAAATACAAATGTTTATATCAGAACACACAAATCAGCGATGTAAGCTAAAACCCTGGAAAAATGATCAAAATGGCCGTTTGCTACATGGTAGGTATTTTGTGTCTCAGGAATGTGCAAAGTGAATTCGAGCTAAGATTATTTCACAATTTACAAAGGTTAAGAAGAATCACCTATACAGTAATCTACTCTCGTGCACTAAACGTGATGAAAGCATAATAGTTCAATTGGCAATTTTATTAGGGTTAAATTGGGGTTCAGCTGAAGGCGTGCTAATCAAGAATTTAAAAGCCACAGAGTTGCGAAATTTTGTCAGGCCTAATTATGACGTCATCAAAAGTCTGCTTTGACTGTTATACCATGCGCGATTTAGGGGTAACACTTATTCTTTTGTTAAAACAATAGAATATTAGAGCACAAAAGAACGACAATACAATAGAATACAATACCATAGAATATATTAGAATACATAATTTTACCTAATACAATGAATGTGTACAATGTACAATAGAGCTAACACCCTAAATCGGGCATCATATGTTGACTGTCACAGACGGTTTACTGCAATTCCTTTGTTTTCAACTGCAAACATGCTATGTAAACAAAAATCTTATGTAATTAAAGCTGTCCTTCACAACATTTGCTCAGCTATTTATGTGCATAATAGCCGTTTGCATAGTTTTCAGTTTGAAGAACTTCTTATTTTTACGTGCAGTGTTGCAGAACTCAGAATCTATGCCAATTTGTTACGTTCAAACGTTATATTCGTGACGCCAAATTCCCTGTTTTGTTTTCTTTGGTAATAAGCTTCAAAGAGGCACTCGATGTTCATACCGTATCGACAACCACATGACATTATCCCGACATGACGATCTGCACTCACAGCAACTTTATTGTTTTGCATAACTCTAATAAAAATAAAAACTCGTATTTCTTGGCCATATCTTAATCTCCGTGTAAACAGTATCAAATTAAACTCGACAGCGCAATATAAACCTCTATTCAGCGTATCTCGTTCTCTTTGACTAAGTCCCTAGATGTTACTTCCACCCGGACAGGACGAAATTTTTTTTGATTTTGCCGGAAGGCAACTTTGAACAATCTAATCAAAGTGAATTGCTCGACTGAATTTGACCTTGTCAGACTTGTCTTAAGTATATTAAGTCGTGCATTGAGCTGCAACCGGATTGTCAAATTTGAAATACAAAATCCATTCTAAGTAGACAACAGAAATTTTATCCGGAGAAGACAATATATATTTCGTTGGAGAGTATTTTGCTAAACATTTAATGCTTTGAAGTTACAAACGCTTGCAACTTCAAGATGAAAAAACGGAACAAAGATGCTGCAATAGCAGTGGCTATGGTGTTATTTATTCTTGCTTTTGCACAAGGTAGGTTTTAAAACACTGCATTCGAATTCTTCATGGACTGTTCATGGTTTCGCCGGCAATCACTCGCATTTTCTAGCTTAAGCTTGTAAGATCTCGTAAGTGCAAGAAAAAACTGACATGATCGTTTCGATGTTTTAATTTGCATCCTCAGGTGGACGAGTGACAAAGCTAACCCCAACCTCTGGAAGTTTGCTGGGAGCAACAACATTAACAATCCATGGAGAAGGCGAGTTACATATGTATATTTGATTTTATGTACGGGGCGTTTTTCATTGTTTCGCTTTTCCTTGAAAAAGGTAATTGTTTTGGACAAAACAATGTTGCGAAAGATCAGTGCCACGCGCATATTACAAGTACCTAACTTTAAAGCGTACACAACTCGTTTTGGATTTAACAGCGAGAACACAATAGCACTTAAGAGCCGAGGGATAACAATAGAATTGTATCTTCACATGTAGTATCGGCTTTCCATATTTTTAGAATGTTTGTTTCAGTTTGTCTGCGCTAACATTTCGGCCAACGACTATATCTTATAACGCTAAAACGTCCACTCCATAAGCAATTTATTTCAAGTAAAAGCCTTCATTTCAGGATAACGTTTGTCTTGGCTTCGAAACATTCATTTGTCTTAAATGATTCACAGATTGATATAGTACAAGACTATACATATCGATCCGGGCTCCACTATATCTAGTAATGGCAGTTTTTTTCAAACTCTAAATTGAAATCTGTTGATAAAACAAGACGTTCAATCTTTGCGACAAAACGTTTTTTGGATTTTTCTAAGCTGCCTATCAGAATTTGTAATAGGCTATTTGACGCTCTTTTTTCACCTACATTACTAAAAAACTCTGAAATATGGGGAGCTTACGACTCACTTAATTTTGAAAAATGGGAAAAAGACCCAGTTGAGAGGCTCCATTCACAATTCTTTAAATTCAATCTTGGTCTCAATAAACGAGCGCCTAATGTAGCTGCTCGGAACGAAGTTGGGAGAATTTCTTTGAAATCACTAATTTACCGAAATATGCTTCGATTCTGGATGCATCTTCAAGACCTTCCCATGGAAAGTATTGCAAAACAGATACCCTTGCATTACATGACAATCCGAGTTTTATGACCTCAATAAACAAAATTTTAGAAACCTTCCAAGGTACATCAGATACAAATTCTCTTTTCGTGGAGAATAGTCAGAAATCCATGAAATATTTCTTAAATAGAATTATTAAGAAAATAGAATCAGAATCTAAGGTACATCAGATGAAGCTTGTTCAACTAAACATCAATCTTAATTTTTATTCTAAATTCACAAATGACGCAGGAAGTTCTAGTAACTGTTATGACGTAATAAAAAAATATGAAACACAGACGAACACTGGCTAAGTTTCGAACAGGAAATCATTGCCTACGTATAGAAACGGGTAGACATGCAAAACCAAAAATTCCAAGAGATTTGAGGCATTGCGAATGCTGCTTATCAAATGACGTTGAGGACGAAATTCATTTCTTTTTCGACTGTTTCATATTCTGACCTAAGAAATTCACTATTCAATGAAGTTAGCAAACATTGTAAAAGTTGTTTGAATCTACAAAATACAGATAGAATTAATTTCTTTTTTAATAATGTTGACCCCTTCATATGTAAACAGTTGGGTCACTTTATATATGAAGCTTCAGAGAGACGAAACACTCTGTTAGCAAGGACTGCAATCACTGTATTTTAATTTAGTTTAGTTTAATCTGTTAGTGTAATAGGCAATACCATGTATGTATATGGGGATGCTAATAAACTTTGAATTGAATCGAATACAAACGATTGAAAGTAGATTAACTGATACGGATTGTAAGGTCATGTAAAAGTCAAGGCATCTTTTGATAAGCAGCTTTTAGATTTCCAATTCCATTTAGCAACTCTATGTTTTAGCGACTCTGTACTGAATTTCCCGCCCAAAATATGTTTCAATTCGGAAGTCATCGATTAGTAACTGTCGCCAGGTGTCAACTAAAAATGTTAAAAACCACAGAAACATCGTCGACCATGATCTAGTCGTGGCAGTCACTCTGTGTGAAGTCATTGTAGTGACGGGTTTATGTAAAAGTTTGCAAGTAGAAGCCAAAGAGGAAAAATTATAAGGCAAATTGGTGTCATACCATTTCGTGGTTCTCATATCTTTTTTTGGAAAAACCCGCTTTAAGGACTATTTCAGCAGAAAGAGGGTTAAATATTTAAGGCTTTGTCTGATAAACAGAAGTGAGGTGGTTGAAACGCCGGATATTGTACCAAACTGTCATGCAAAGTTTCGCGCTTTTTTTGTTAGAACATAATTTACGGGAAGTTAAAATGCAAGAGAGAAGACAAGAAGACGCAGGACGTAGATGAGAACGATATGTCCGTTGCTATTGGTCCTACGTGTTGATCAGAGCTTTTCAACCAAAAAAATCAAAAGTTAATTTTGATGGTCACGTTTAATGTCAGAGGTTGTTCGATTAAAAGCCACAAATTAGCTGTCTTCCACACACGTAAGCACGTACCGTATATACTCGATAAAATGCCGGAACTCGTAAAAAATGTAGGTTTAAACTAACCACAAGTCTAAAAGCTGGATTTCATGTTACGCCTTTTTGTAACTATTGTTGTATTCATCAACTGACAGTTTATTAAATAGATATACTAGTTTCTTTAACTGTATTTTTTCTTGATAGCGCATTCTTCTCCACCTTATTTACTTCAAGTTTAGTGACTAGATATAAGTCTGTGATAACTAATACGGCTTGTTTTTGTGAACGATTTCGACCCTCCAAGTTAATGTTGTATTTTAGTGACCATTTGGCGACCAACTCTTAAGATTTAGCTGCCAGATTGGCAAATCTATTTTGAATCAGGTCGCCGACGCTAAATGTTTAGTCACCATGGCGCATGAAATGTCATTTTGTTAAATTTTTCTTTAAGTTCAGGGAAGTTGAAATATTAACGATAAAAAACAACACTGTCAAAACTGTTAAAAGATATCCTGGTTTTATAAACGCCCGGCTACGAATAAAATATCACATGAATGCTTGGTCCGTGAAGGCTGCGTTTGAAATAAACGCAGAGGATCGGAGTTAAAATGAGAAAATGATTCAATACATAAGCGTTGCACTAGTAGACGTCTCGATAAATTTCAGTTGGCAGCTGTCAAGTTACGACTCATTACAATGAGGACCTCGCCAAACGCTTAAAATTAAACGCCTTTTGTGTCGTTAGTTTGGGTACGAAATTAGGCCAACTAGTATTTTTGGAAACAAGAAAAGAAGCTAGGAAATTCGCGGAATAAGATTCCTTTCACAAAAACTTCTGCCCCTGAAATATTCATCTAAAAGAACACAAAAGATCAAACTGTTTTGGCTTTCACATAGTTTCCTCTTAAAAGTCACTAAAATGATATGGAAAAAACAGTTCCATGTTATTGCAAGCATTTCAAAAACTTTCCTCGTTAATTCACCCCTGAAACGGAGTCGCAAGCCGTTTTTTCGTGTTTTCGCAAGTTATCGCAAGTTGGAAAGTTGCGACTCCCACGGTTTGGCATGGAATTGTGTTTACCTGCAATGCCATAATTTGCGTTAACTTTCATCGAGATCAAAGTAAGAAAGCGCAAGTTTGTCACCGTTTGGCAACCAAACCCATGCAGACGAAGTGAACGACAAGTTGCTCTCAGTCTCAGTTATTATTTACTTTCACGAGAGCGCGCCTAAATCTACATTGAAATGACTTTTTTGTAACTTGCGCGAAACAACTTGCGCTTACATACAAGACTGTTCAGCCACCCAAAGCAAGCTTGTCCGCAGATTGCGTTAACATACGCGCTCGTTTGGCTAGAGCTGAAGACATCTTATAGATAAGATGGGTTACCCCAACATGCCTCGTTTTCCTGATTTATTAACATTCCTTGCCGTTATTTGGTACTTGTACAAACATAATTTGCCTTCAGACAAATGTCAGAAAAGGTCGATTAATTTTCTTGTGCATATTTTTTTCCCATTCTTCTACGAATGTTCCACATAAAAGTTCTTCGGACGAGAAACGTATGACCCTTTAACTTCAAAGAGTGCCAAAAATCAAAATTCGAGAAAAATCCCAAATTTCATTGTGTAAAATATTGAAAAACAAATGGTACCATGCAAAAGTACTACTAAAGAGGTTTCATTTGAATGGTCACACCATAGTTAATAGAATAAACTGGTTATAAAACTCAGTCAGTCCTTTGTTATATGTTTTTGTTCTCCATTTCTTTTGTTCGTTTGCCTTGACCGTGCACAAAACACAAAAGGTATTGAAATGCATATGAGCAACTGACCAGTGAGAAACACAATGTGCACGGTCACTGTTTGTTCAACATAAAACAAAGCAGCCTTGTACCGACACTATTTTTTAAATTTGTCAAGTTTCATGACCAGTTTGTTCTATTAACTATGGTCACACTCAACAGTTCGACTGAACAACACTACATGTCTTCATAATTGACTCAGTCTGGAAGTGAAAGGGTTAATAATCTCAAATCTATACGTCTTCGTGAACGCGGGTCGGAAATATTCGCACGACCTTTGAACAATTCGCGCACAAATGTATTATTCTAGAAAAATGTTAACTATTCTCAGTTTTGCCTAAACAGCCTTATTTTTCTCTTTAAGGATTTGCAAAGAACCAGTTTAACCAGTATGAAAAGGAGTTGGGCAACAATGTCACCCTCGTGTCAGTTTCACGCGCCCATGTTGTACCTTGTGACGTCATATCGTATTATACGACGCCGTATCGAATAGTCTGTACTACAAGGTGTGTGGATTTTCTTGTTGCGCTGTTTATGGTAATTTGTTTTCTGAAGTAAACGTTGATTCTACTGTGAATTAAAACACCAGAACTCTGGGTGTTTCTTGGTGTTGCGGAAGCCATTCTTGGTTAGCTTTTGTGTTGTGGTGTGGGTATTGTTCAGTGTCATTTGAATCTTTTGTTTTACGTCATTTGGTGATCACACCATCCGCAACACCAAGAAACTACCAGAACTCTTGTTTCAAAGGCAGACAAAAGTCATCTTGTGTTTTGTTATTCCCGAGTGTAATGTTGTGTTTAACGTTTGAGTTTGTGGATGAAACACCAAAGTGTGACCATTTAAATAAAAGCTATTGGACAATACAGTAAACTCTCTTAAGGCGTAGACCATCGGGACCAGCACTAGCAGACCACCTTAGAAAGGCAGGCGGTGTGTGTCATGAGTTACAATGCCCCATGGGTTAATTTGTGAAGCGGCGCATTTTCCCTTAATGTCTTAATGTAGTGAACATATCCTACTTTTGCGGTATTTAGCCTGAATTTAAATCTAGCAGTTTTCCTTTGGTAAGGTGATAAAGATACAAGTCTACAAACGCATAGAGACCGGTAAAAGCCGGTTATTCTTTTCTTCAAAGACCCTTTTCCGATTTGAATCGAAACATGCAAACATGCAAACATGCAAACATGCAAACATGTAATATATGCACCGCCTGTTAGAGAAGTGTTTGCCTTATAGAGAGTTTAGTTAGAGACACTGAAACAAGTGAAATTCGTTCGGTAGCAGCCAGCTATTAATGCCCATCTTGGAGAGGTGTCCGCCTTACAGGGGTGTCAGGACTGTACTTTATTCAGTCTTATGCTTATACTGTATACATGTACTGTTTTAATATGCTGTACAAGGTGCAGAGACAAAACTAGCGGAAGACAAAACAGAGCGTAAGAACCCATTCAAATATTGTGTTGATTTCACGTACACGTAAAATGGTTTTTATTTGAAGGCCTTCTCCATCTGGTGAAGACAGTTACAACATCAGAGTATCTGTTGATGGAAAACGGCTGGACAACTCTAACGGAGATGCCTATTGCGGAAATGAATGCGTTTTCAAGGTATGAGCGTTTAACTTGTCAAAGTTTGTGCCACTCTCGTATTCTCCTAGTATCTTACTGTATAACGTTTAGAATATTTTGTATGCACCTTGGTAGTAGCTTTACACAGAATAAAAATATACACGGGGAAAGAGACAGACAAGAGGAAACATCGGTTAGAGTTTAAAGTAAGTTTTTTTTAGCTATTTTTTTTCCACCTTTATTGGACACAACCTTACTGTAACTTTCCTACAACAGAAAGACGCAGAAGCAGGGATGATAAGCACGGACACGAATAAGGGCCCACATACACAACATGTCTACATCAAAAACGGGTTAACTAAGAAGAATACAACTGAGACAATTGGATAAGAAAATAGGTTTACTTACTAAAATGAGCTATTTTACAAACAGTGTTCCAGAGATTTCACGATGTGATTAAAGTAAGAAAATTGAAAGGTGCTAGTTTGGTTTTGTTCCCAGTTGCTGTTCCAATGAATCTTAAATCTTTCCATTTCAGTTTACCAAAGACACGACTCCTACAATCACCTCGGTAAACCCAAGATATGGATTACCCGGTAAGAAAAAACGTCTCTTATTGCTTACAGTAAGTTCTACCTCATTTCTGACCCATAGATTTGATTCGCTGATTGGTTTTGTATGCTATAACTGGCCTTTTCCTACCAAAAAACGACATTTACATCTCTCGGAAAACACTGAGATTTTCGTCACAATTTAAAGCCACAATTTTCTAGGTGACTAATTTTTTTGGAACAGTTTTTCCACCGAACATGATCAGTTGAGTGAACTTGATTTCATTTTCGGCGAGTTCTCTGATCAAAAGTAAACTCTCTATAAACATGGGCATCCAAGGAGAAATGTCTACGAAAACGCTCGTAATGGTGTACTGTTTTTTTCATATCATTTAGTGCCTTTAAAGGTAACTATGTGAAAGCAGAAACCCATAAGTGGGTTAACCCACTTATGGGTTTCTGGTGAAAGCTAATACAGTTTGAACTTTGCAGTTCTTTTAGCTGAATATTTCAGCGATAGAAAAAATGATAGGGAAGGAATCTTAACCCCGAATTTACTATAGTTGCTTTATTCTTTTATATCCATGTAAATTAGCCCTCTTGGCCTCGTCAGCATGTGCAAAATACAAAAGAATTTTCAAGCGAAAATGAGGCCAAGAGGGCTAATTAACATGCATATAAAAGAATAATAATTTTGCCGCCATTTTGGAATAAGGTGTATTGCGCTTTAGGGCCTGGTCGCACTACAGTCAAAAAAAAAAAATTAGCTAGTGCAAAATGTCATAAAAACATTCCACAAAAAGCGTGTCCCACCGGAGCGGTTTCTTTTGTTTTCCTCGATTTTTGCACGGGCTAATTTTTGTTTTTGACTGTAGTGCGACCAGGCTCTTATTAACTATGCTCGCAAGTTAAAACTACATTACATGTCTCCATAATTGACTCTTGAAGTGAACTATGAAGGGTTACACTCATTCGCTTGAGACTTCAGCAGCCGCTAAGAAAATAATCATACAAAGAAAGTGAACAATGACCAACTTTGTTGAGATTCTTTTTATAGATGAATAATGAAATTACAATAAGAACTTTTTAAGAGCTGTTGCATTAACTGACCTTAAGAAAACAATCGTACAAGTTTCACTCCTAAGTGAAAATTATTTTGACTAACTCTTGTTGAAAGTGATAATGATCGAACAAACGAATTGTGAGCTTTAGAGATAATCCTTTAGTAGATGTATCAAAATTAACACAAGCTTTGTAAAAATTTATTGACTTTGGGTTTATTGTAATCTTTTTGCGTGCTTTACTAATGCGAGCAAACCAGCCGAACCCTCAATTCAATTCGCAAATAACAGCTCCATTTTGATGAAAGTTTTTGTAGAAATGGAAAACAAGAAAATAATCGGGCAGAGAGAGTGAACGTACAATGACTATATCATTTTTTGAGGTTCTTTTTTATAGATGAATAATGAAATTGTAATCAGAACTTTTGAAGAGCTGTTACATAACTGATATTAAGAAACCAAACACTTTAAGTTTCATTCCTAAGTGAAAAATTATTTGGACTAACTCTCGTTTGGAACTTTGGGTTTAGTGTAATCTTTTTGCCTGTTTTACTATTATGAGCAAACTAAACGCTCGGCCGTGAGGAGTATTGTATTCGTTTAATTTTACAAATGTTCAGTTTTTGCTGGCAAAAGAACAATACACAATTCTCCATTCTGCTCAATGGAAATTGTTATTTCAAGGATTGGGCGTTACGTACAAGCTGAGTTTAATTTGACAATAAAAATACTTTTTTTTTGCAATTAAACTTTTCCCTTGATTGACATCTTGTAATGAGCCATTAGGAGGTGTATCTATACAAACACACGAAATTGTTTTTATAGATGAAGACTTACTGAAAAGTTATTACCTTGAGGGGTGTATGTCACCTATTTTTAGTATCTACTTTAAAAAATGTCACCATGGCATCAACGAAAACTCAAACGTAATCCGGGTCTAGATTATTTTGTTAATAGTTACTACAATAGTATTTTTTTGTATTTTGTTTATTTTTTTATGTATTAAGCTTTACATCAAGTAAGACAGAAAAAAATTATATTTTAGCAACTATTAACAAAATAATCTTGACCATTAGTATGATCAAATTAAGTTAACAAATTTTTAAGCTGTCTTCAAATTGCTTGGATGGAAATTGGTTGTAACTTGAGAAAGTTGACCCAACTTTCTCATGTTCTGTCGTTCCGTTTTGGAACAGTCAGCAGTATCTAATTATTGCTTTCAAGTAAAAGAGGAGTTATTGATTTTGAGCAGGAGATTTCCTCCCATAAAAGTGAAAATTGGATTTTTTTTGCTCTACAATTTTACTTTGTGACTACTGTGGAGTTAAAAATATCTTAATTAATTTCTGTTTTTTTGTTCCGTTCATGCCTCAATAAATTGGATAACAAACTTTTAACTAAACGTTGTTTGTTGTCAAAACCTTTTATCACAGGTACACTGTTGACAATACGAGGAAGAATGTTTACAGATCAAATAATGGAAACAGAGAGTTTTGATCCCAAGAAGCCCTCAATTGAAAGGTATACAACATATGCATATAAACAGCTTCTTTGTTCCTCCCACACATCCAACAAAACGCAATCGTGAGCAAAAGCACGCGTGAACTGAAGAAAACATTGAGCAATCAGTGAAAAATGCAGTTACATTTATTTAGTAAAGCAAGTACAACTTCAGTTTCAAAAAGAACATCAAATGCGCGTACAAACATGGCGCTGTCTCCTGCAATTTCTCCACGAAAATGATTCGTATATACATAATGGCAAAATAGAGCGCAGAGCCCAGTTGTTGATAAACCCCGGCTTGATCGATTGAGCGGTGTTATGTCGAGGTGAAGGTACTTTATAGTATTTTGCTGGAACAAACTATGGACTATGAGAACAAAAGTTAAAATAGTATTCATTTTCTCTTTCTACTTGGGCAGTGGCGGATCAAGGGGACCCCTAACATCCCCCCCCCCCCCCCCCCCCCCCCCAACCCACTTACGAAGGATTCTAGAACCGCCGATGTTGGGTGCCCTTAAGTATCAGGATTTGACTGAGAGACATGAACCCAGAAATAAGGGAGCCAACCACAGCGCTTTAATTGCCACGGCTGTGTATGTTATTTTATGCAATAGTTTTTTTACTCCGCTATAGTATTGTGAAAAAATTTATCTTTCTTAGCGACTTATTACTGCCAGTCATTCCTTTGGAAAAACAAATATGTATATAGAAACATGCCTAACGTTATTTTGTCATTAATTGCCGCCGTTTTTTGTTGTTTCAGAGTATATGCTGGTGCAGGCCTCTGTCAAATATACGACTCTAAAACTAAAGAATTGTAAGTGAGAGGTTTGGTAAACGTATTTCCTTTTCCTGAATTCCGGCAATGATCATCCAAGCTTGCTCTTGTAAAATGTGGCTGCTACGTTTAAAAAAATATCTCCTTTAACCTAGAACACCACGCACAATAAAATTAGTCATTTCAAGAGCAGCATGCTTTCTAGACGTTCTTATCTATCTTAACTATCCTAATAGGGAACGTAATCCAGTTGACGTATCACGTTTACACGGTGCAACATTGCGCGTGACATTGAACGCAAATTCTCAATGATACCCTGTGTCCGCCCCGTGAAGTTGTTGTTAGCAATATCACGCGTAATTTGTACAGAATGACAAATCGTTGTATGATGTGTCAAGGCGTCCGATTAGAGAGAGCGCGTGGAAGAGCGGTTTTAATCAGTCATACCAGTTTAGAGAAGCAGAGCAAAAACAAAGATATAGTTACTAATTCACTGTGTGAATGCATTGCATATTTCCTCTTTTAATGTTATTGTTTAGGTATGGATTGGCATTCGACGACAAGACGAAGAAGGGTTACATAAAATGCAAACCTATTTCAACAATCATAGGTAAGCATTGAATTATTTTTGTTCACATTTTAACCCGGTATCGACACTATAAGCTGCTGTTCTCGTTCGCTAACGTTTCCCGCGGGTTTGTAACATGTGTCCTTTTTCTGCAGACTCTCAAAGAGCTTCATTCCTGGTCTCTGGTTATGGGCGATCACAGATGTCTAAATATGCCATTTCAGTTGATTCCCAGGACAGGCTTTATCTCTTCCAAACACACGCAGGTAAATAGAACATTTAGTGTGGTTGTACTGAAAATTAGCCATAGGAAAGTCACAAAGAGTTTTTGTTGTTCATTCTAATCATCCCTGCGATCTGGACCCTGTCATTGGGGATTGAGTTACCCGAAGATCAGCATTAACTTCGAATTCATGCAGTTTTTCATCTTATCGATGCGCATTTCTGAAGATTCGTTTTCTATACATTTTGGCTTTGACTTATTAAAAACGACCCGATATAGTACCAATAGCGATAAAAAAGGCTATTAAACTAGAAAAACAAAATCCTGGGTTAGCATTAAAGTCCGAGTTAGCGTAAATCGGCTTCCGAACAACCCGGCCCAGAAGTAAGCATTTTTTTTCGGAATTGTGCATTTTCATTCGTTCAGCAAACACGAATAAAAACGCGGTTGGACTGAATAATTTTCATAACGGTCCGTGTTCAAATAAAAACGAACTAAAACGTATACGTGGGTCACGATAAATTTTTTCTTTAGTCTCTGTAAACAGCTCATGTTGAAGTCGACACTGCTAACATAACGAGCCAGACGTTCTTCCAGTGAGCAACCAAAAAAGGACCTCGGGATCCCGCACAGATTGGAAGGTTTTAAGCCCAGTAACTTAGAGCATTTTATTAATTTAATAAATTAGTTATCGACTCAAATGTTGAATTGTTTTTAACTGTAGATGTTATAGAAGTGAGTCCCTCTGTCGGTAGCATGGCTGGTGGCACAGTTGTCACTGTAAAAGGCAAAGGGTTTGAAAAATACGCCAAAAACGCTTCAGTTCAAGTAGCAGGTAATCCAATGCACTTAGCTAGTTCTCTTTTTTTTTTTACTTGTTATTGCTATAAAACGTTTTTCTAATTGAGTGTTTGCATTGTTTCGCTTTGTGTTTGGCTGAAAAATCTCGTACTACTTTCTCAACCAAAACCAATCATAACTTGCTGGCAGACGTTTTCCCGCGCTTGGCGTCGGCTGCATGTATTTGCCTCCAGCTCTGACTGGTTCATCGGATTGTCTACGTCCGATGTGATTTGCCATAGTGATTACTTTGGTTTTAGTTTTGCGACAAAGTTACTAAAAAAAAACCGCTCTAAGCGAAAATAACTGGATAAATGACCTAACAGTCAAAGTGTCAGTAACGTCATAGGACCACTGAACCATGGTAAAGGAACTTACAGAAAACTTAGAAAACCTATATTGATGCGGATCACTCACGACAGGTTTTCCTCGTAAATATATTACTGGTTAATATTTTTGGGAGCCTTAGTAGTAACTCACGGTTGTCGGTTGTCTCTCCATACATGTATCGGCAGAAGCTCCTGGTATACAATACACAATACACAAACAATACAATACAATACAATACAATACAATACAATACAATACAATACAATACAATACAATACAATACAATACAATACAATACACAATAGACTAACACAATTACTGGGAAGTATTGTTAAATATCCTGCTAGTACCGAACTCTTATTAAACGCCTTTTTTTCTCAATTAGGAGTACCTTGCAGAATATTATCTATAGAAAATGACGTCATCACGTGTCAAACGAGTAAAGCTCCTTCTCTGCCAAATAAAGATGACGTGCATCCAGGTAAAATATTTCTGATTGTGTCACTGTACACTGTATTGTATACTGGAAAAAGACTGTTCAAGCAGACTCAACAGGATACGGTAAATCGTATAGCAAACTCTAATATTTCATTTGTTATAGCGAGCGAGAATGAAGAATCTAAAACAACAACAATAAGAACAACAACAAAATAAAATGCCTAGCTCGTCACGCAATCCACTCCTCCTCGCGAACTTCAAAGAAAAATGGTTCGTTTTAGAGTTTATGTTTTTTTGATTTATTTGCTCGGTTCAACTTAATGGAGTTTGGAGTGGAGGCAAACTGCACTTGAAAACTACTCTGTGATGTGAAAATTGTCAAAATTGAGAAAATTCAATTTTGGTGACAACATGATCAACTTTCGTATATTTTCAAAAACCTGTAAACGGTCTGTGTTTGGCAAATGATCTGTCGTCTGTGGTAGTTAGACATACGTAATGGAATGAATGGATTGCGTGACAATCTCTCAGGAGGTCTGCGTTGGAGGCTAGGTTTTAGTCTCCTTTGGCTGATTTTAGCGTTAAGAAATCTTGTAGAAGAAGGGTCTGATGTCGAATATGAATCCAAGAAGCCTCCTACTTTGTGCTGATTTCCGGTAAAATGCTTAAGAAATATGCAGACAGCTGCTTTTCTTGACAGTCCAGTCACCCATTCAAACGTACTGTGTGTCGTCGGAGGAAGAATGACATATAAACGCCGATTTAGATGGCACAACTTTGTCGCATGCGATGTGCTTATGAGAAACCAAACACATGAATTGTATCGTGTAAATCAAACCTACAACTGGTTTACGAGTGTCACGAACGGCAAAATGTCATGCGATTGTTTAAAACTCCTAGGACACATCGTAACCACGAATAATCGAACACGAGCGGTGTTGCATACGATTTACAAGATGTGTTACAATTACCCTAATCACCAAATAGTTTATTCGCTATACTGAACGAACCTTGCTTTCGACGTTTTGTCGTAACACATATAAAAACGGTTTTAGATGCTTGCTTTGTGATCACTAATACTGTCCACTTTAAACCTTTAAGGGGCGCGTGGTTTGTTGCGTGAGGTATGGAAAAACACAAGACCGTCGACTGTATCTGCAGTTGGGGGACTAAGTACCACAGCCTCAGACTATCGCTCGGAGGTAATTCCCGAGTCCAGCTCTCCTGCCCAAGCCTCCCTCGGTGAATCTACGTCATTCAGTGATCGGTACCGAGGCTTCTTCGTTCCTCCTTCGGACAATAACTACACGTTTTACATTCAAGCGGATGACCAGGCCGAGTTGTACTTTAGTTTAAACGATTCAGCGGCTGCTAAGGTAAGGCTGACAACTTCAAATGGTACAATACAAAGTGACGGACAACAATTTGAAGAAGTAAAGAGTTACACAAGTAACCAATGCTGTTGTATTCGTTGCAGACGAAAATCGCGTCCTGCTCCAAGCCAACAACAAGCTGGACTGCTTTCCCAGAGCAAAAGTCAGCGGTATTCTCTTTAAAAAGAGGGCGACGTTATTATATCGAGGCTCTACACGTACAGGATGGCGGGAAGAGTCACGTGACGATTGGAGTAAAACTGCAGAAAACACGTTACGTGAACTCACAGATTGGCGCAGCAGTCAATGAAAAACAGAAAATCCGCATGAGTTCAGTAAAATACCCAGAAATACAAGTAAGTTAATAGTAGTATCATTTTTTGAATACAGTCGAGCCTCCATCTGCGACCACCTCTTATAAACGACCACTTTTCCAAAATACCAAATTTCTTCCAGTCAAATCTCTACATTTGAAACCTCTGTAAGTGATCGCGACCACTTTCAACGCCGGTGATTTGAATTTTTCTATTGTTTTTAACCTCTTGTAAGTGACCACTCGCGCATGTTTCGGTGCCACTGCAGACGCAAATAAAATAATGTGTTACAGAACTGCACAAGTCCAATAGAGCAGTTTTCAAGTTTTGCATTGCTACGCTTTGTGATTGGCTAAAAAATCTCGTGCCACTTTCTCGACCAATCAGAAGTGAAACCAAAACCAACCGACATGTAATTACTTCGAGCTCTGATTGGTTCATTGGATTGTTTACGACTGCTGTGATTGGTCAGAGTAATTACTTTGGTTTTGGTTTTACGACACTCAATTGAAAACTGCTCTAAATGGAACGTTTTGTCCCTTGCATCTTAACTTCCGTATGATACAGTATTTTGTCCTGATAGGTTCTTTGTAGATTGAAATTAGTATGATTCAGAGTTAATTCCCCCTTTGGTGGTCGGCATTAGGTAACATAGAGTGAAGTAGGTCGGACACCTTATTGAGAATTATACAACGTAATGTCGACACTTGGAATTTTATTTTCAATAAATTTTTAAGTGTAAAAAAGAAAATCTAAAATCCCCACTCAGGATTGAACCTGTGATCTCAGCTAGGCTTAGGCTTACATAGCCTACCGTACCACTGTACCACCTAGCTTCTTGGGTTGCTTAGTCTTAAATTTAACTATATAAACTGCTGACCCCAAACTCAACTGAAAGCAAACCAGTTAATCCGTTATATAACACTTAATAAGGTGTCCAATCTGGTCTCAGTCGATGTTATCGAACGTTGACCGTGACCCCTCCTTAGTGACCACTTTGCATTTTGGGTGGCCGCTTACGGTAGGTTCAACTGTAAAAAAAAACATTATCATGGCACTTTTACAAGTTGAATCAGTCGGATCTCAGTAAAGGATGTCTTCTTGCCGACCAGTCAAGTTCCATACAATACTGCCATAGACAAATCCAATAAAATAATTTGTAATATGGTAGGTAATAAATATCAACAAGGGGAAGAGTGTTTCATCAGGATTTGCAAACACCGAGAAGTGGGTTGAAAAAAACGAGGCGCAGCCAAGTTTTTTTTAAACCGTCTTCGGTGTTTGGATACCTGATGAATCACCCTTTCGACTGTTTGAAATATCTTCTCAAACTGGCCATTAAGAACAGAGAAAACGAAGGAATAAAATCGCCAAAATCTATGCCAATTAAGATCGGTTATTCAAACTACCGTCTCACTTATGATACCCTGGGTGCCAGAGACTTTTCTCGCGCTCTCATCTCTCTCATATTACACGCTCCTTATGTCTCTTATATTTTCGCCGCTTGTTGCCGGCCTCGGTCAGGCGTGCGTTTCTCAAAACTCTCGAAGACTTTTCGGGCCCGAAAGCTACTTTTTAAATGTAGTTTCTAACGAAAGGCGTTGAAGTTTTTATCCTACAAATGAGCTAAAGTTGTGTAGTAAACGTAAGATTTTATTGCTTAGCTTTCAAAATCAACAAAAACCGAATCTTTATTGGTAAACATTCTGCAGATAACACATCTTTTCGGGTCCGAAAAGTTTTCGGGACTTTCGAGAAACGCACGCAGCTCCGACATCTCACGAAAGCGTGCCGCGAGAGAAGCTCTGGTACTCAGGGAACACTTATTATTTTCTTTGTTTAAACTTGATGAATTATTAATGAGTTTGGGAATGCCGTGTCAAGGCTTGTCGTTTCGCGTCGAGTTAACTGTTACCACTGGTTTCAACTCTTTCCAGGTGATCAATATTACCAGCTGGGATGACGGGAAAAAGTTTGATGTGCAACAAGTGGAGGTGATGTCATGTAAACGCGCTGAAGGTATAACATTTTGTGTCATTTTGTTATAAGTATAAATTTTGGGGTAAAGAAACACCTGTTGAAAATCAAAACATTGAAACGAAGGAAGTACAAGGGAAATTTGAAGAGAATGTTTCATGAAAATGTATTTGATTCACTGTTTTGCAATACTTTTAGTTTGGCTTCTTTCAACAATTTGACCTGTTCAAAGTAAACTAAAATTTCTGGTTTATTATTGTTGAAAAAACTAATAAATTCAATGCAGCAGAGGGAAATAAACCAATTACAGCTCGTCATTTGCCTCATTTCTCAGCGCTGTTGTATTTCTTCCGAAACCGGAAACACACGACACACGATTCCTGATCCAAAAATTCCATTTCTCCAGAGTTCCTTCAGGCGGTTGCTTTGATTACTGATATGTCATACAATACCCTTCGTCACGCACACATTCACTTCCTCCTCGCCAACACGTTTTCACTACAATACTATGTTCTGTACGTCGTTTGGTTGGGTAAGGTAAGTCCTCACAAGCCTAATGGCTCACAGCTGCCGGAGCTTAACCCGGTTTCAGTAGCATGACGCGACTGAGAGTATTGCTTGAACCACCGACCTTCAGGTTGAAAGTCCTACGCGCTAACCACTAGACCACCGCGCCTCCACAACAATACCCTTACCTTTGCATAAAGCTAGGTACTGTGAATGTGAAACCAAATTACTTGCACTCAATCTGAATGATTGGCAAAACGTTATTAATTTTTGATTTTCTAGGAAATAACACCGTTTGCACCGAGGCGTTTTCTCTAAGCTATGGAGGAATGAACATTGCGCCCGTGCCACTGAATAATATGACCGCTGACAGTCTTCAGCGAGCGCTCAACAATCTTACAACTGTCAAGAAACAAGGACACGTCAACGTAACAGAGGTGATCACAAGTAACAACGCTACCGCGTACAGGGTAACTTTTTACTTCAACAACCCCGAGGACACACAAATGTTACGGAACAACTCTTTCGATTCAAATATGACGGCTGTTAAAATCACGCGCTTACAGAAAGGTAAGCTACCTATAGAGTGATACAGGACTGAGTAAACGATTTCAAGTCGTGGTCCATGGTCGTTAACCCGATACAGCCCGGGCAGGGAAGTCGCTCTGACTTTGCTCATGAACCGTTATAACTTTAGAAGCATTTGACCAATGCCCAAACTTTGTGACGTTTTCTTAGATTTATCTGGGAACATGTGATCTACCTTAACTTTGAGAGTTTTTCACATACTATAAACCCACCAAGGCTCATAGCCATAGCTTTAATATTCTTGAAGGGAATCCCCCCTCCCAGAAGCCCAAAAAAGCCCGGTCTAAATAGGATTGACGCTCAAGTGATTTTGTTAGAAAAAAATATTTTAGTTATCATCACTGTCTTGCTTGCTTACTCAGGATAGAGCACTCGTGCTCCGGTTCGACTCCCGTCATGATATGTGGTTGAAGCTTGTTCAAGTTTTCGAGTTTTTCAAGTTTTTTGTTCAAGTTTCTGAGGGTTTTTCTCCGGGCTCTCTAGTTTTTCTTCTTCCTCAAAAACAACATCAATAAATTTCAATCCAATCAGGAAAACGAGTACCTTCTTGAAATCCACGTGCTACTCCAAAAATCTGTGTGCAGAAAACTAATAAACCTTACTTTAATTCATTTGAGGGTTTTTTGCTGTTTTGTTATTTTTCGAAAAACCCTGGAAACATTAAAATAAATATCATACTTGTCCCTTTTACTTATGTTGGTGAAATGTCTTGACAACGAAGTTGCTTTAATTTGATAGGAGTCCCTGCTAACTACTGGTTTAGGCTTTCTCTGGCTGGAAGAACAACAAGCAACATTCACATCAACGCACAAGCAAGCGACCTGAAACAACAACTGCAAAACATGACTGCCGGATACTGTAGTTACCAGACTCCACCTGAACGCGCGTACTATTACAACGGGTTTGAGAGTTCGCCCCAGGGCGCCGTGTGTGGTGAGCGGGTGTTCAAAACGAGACCAAACTGCGGGCGTTTTTCCTTGAAGAATCCACAGTATTTGTTCGATGGTGGAAAGACGAAGGACATGTGGGGGAGAACGTTAAAGACATACGATGTTGCAAAATACAAACAGGTGCAATTATTTTATTTGAATTAACTTTCACTTCCAGAGTCGACCTTGAATAGGCGTTTATCGCGCCCCGCCATTTTGTATAAAAACATAAGATTTACGCCACTCAACCTCGCAGTGAAAAAGTTGAAAACGAGGTTGGGGCGGGGGGGGGGGGGGGGGGGGGGGGGCGCAAAAACAAAGCATTTTATTCTCCGGGGAGTCAACATGGCCGCCGCGCTATAAAGGTCTATTGGACAATGTGGCTCTAACTTTTTAGTCTGTGGATGAAATCCAATGATGTGGCTATTCAAATGGAAGCTATTGAACAGTACCTTTTCTGTGGTGCTGTTTATTTTGCTGTATAAGTTGGTACAAACTTTTGAGTCTGTGGATGAAATCCTAAAGTGTGACCATTCAAATGAAAGCTACTGAGCAGTACTTTCCTGTGGTGCTGTTTATTATGCTGTACAAGGTGGTACTTACTTTTGAGTCTGTAGATTAGATGAAATTCTAAAGTGTGACCATTCATATAAAAGCTCTTGAACAGTACTTTCCTGTTGTGTTGTTTGTTTTTAAGAAGGTGTAACTTGTGATATTTCTCGAATTGTGACTTTGGCCACTCTTTGGGGTGAACATATTATACATATACTGTTACGATGTAGTAATGTACTTAGGCAGTGGGAAAATCGGTTACTTTCTGGTCCGCCTGTGTTTTCACATGTTTTGCTGTTGGGGAGAATTGTGGAGGCATTCTTTAATGTAGGCCTCCCTTTGGGATGCATGTGGATATACAGTTAATTCAACGTTTCTTATTTGAAATGATGGGGTCACCCGTTGAAGGCCAACTCAACTAGGTCTTGGGCTCGTTGTTCGAAAGTCGGTTTACGCTAACCCAGGATTAAAACCTAACCGAGGATTTAATTGCTCTTGTAAGCAGTGTTTTCCAAACCTTATTTAAGCTACACGCGAAGACAAGTCAAAGTCGAAACTAAAGGGCAAAATACTTTGGATGAATCTCCACTGATTAAGTATTTAACTGGAATCAAAAATGACGCTAACCTTGGGTTAGATTAATCGCACTTTGAACAGCCCGACCCTGGTGGAAACCCACGCAGCTGTCACGCGCGGCCTTTTTTTTGTCGACCTTGTCTGATCTTCGGCTAATTTTTTATCAATTTCACGTCTTTAACCGCGCTAACTTTCAACATTCATAACTTTTTTAATTTGTATTCCAACGCCGTCAAACTTTGTGACTTTTCCTAAAATTTATCTGGCAACAATTTGATTTGACATTTTTTTTGATCACGTAACTTGATGTTTCCATGGCAACAAGATTTTGACAGCCATGGTTTTTTAAATTTGCATATTTTTACCTTTAAATGAACAAAAAAACAATGTTTATCGGTATAACTTTTACATTTTTACGTCATTTAGTGTTTCTTTATTGGCTTTGATTAATTTTGAGTCAATTTTAACGGTTTTTATGAGGTTTTGAAAAATTTCAGAAATCCAAGATGGCGGATCCAAGATAGCGGCCGTATAACTAATTGTGCGGACCACTAAGAGTTTTTGACGTACTATGTACCCTCTAGGTTTCATTGTCATAGCCTTAATGTTCTTGAAGTTACGAGAGGGGGGGGGGGGGGCATCATTGTTACAGCTGTCATTCTGGTGTTGGCGGTTCTGTTTTAAACAACGTCCTGTTAACAAATTTCAGGTTAACAAACCGTCCATAGCACAATGTCTACGCGCTCATGCGCAGTCAGTAAACACAAAACTGAGATCTAAATGCATATAGAATTCAGCGTAAGAGTTGGTGTATGAACAAAGGAACAAATAATTGTCATAAAACGGGATCTCTAACCTACAGACGTTCTTTTATCTAGTTAGTAATTAATAAAATGCATTGTTATAACTGTCAATCGTTACTTCTCCATTTTATTCTTGTAGCTCTGTTTTTCATACAAAGGAAACATGAAAGACTACATCAATTTTTATGTCTCGTACACGGACAAATCTGGTGCTGACCAGGGGATGTGGCGGAAGTACAGCGTTGTCACTATCCCGAATGGGAAGTGGCATCAGCTGTGTATGAACATTCATGATGAGGTCTTAAATGACGTATATCTTAACAACAAGGCTGACACGCGCTATAAGATGTACGTGGAGAAGATCCGCGTGACACGCAATGCAGGAGTGGATCTTTACATTGATGATGTTTTTATTTGGAGAGATTCTGTAATTGGTAAGTTTCATTAGATTAGACAAAGGTAGGCAGGGGCGTAGCCAGCTTTTAGAAGAGTTGTAGGCCCGCTTTTAGGGCGGTCCCGGGGCATATCCCCCGAAAATGTTTTTGATATTGGCCCTTGAAAATGCTTTATCCTTCACTTTCTGGTGATTTTATGTGTATCTTGACAGCACCGAAATCCTAATATTTGATAAAGAGAATGGATTTGAATTTTTCATTTCCAATTCTTAAAAATGTAACACAAGTGGGCTGAAAAATTTGTAGGCCCGGGCCTACGGGCCTATAGGCTGGCTACGCCACTGGTTGGTAGTTTTTCAACGAAACTGATTGAATGTACATGTGCAGCTGTCTGGCGTAGCGCATTTGACAAAGTAACGCTCAGATTTAGCCCAATTAACTAGTGCCGGGTTGACGTCATCTAAATAGCATTTTGCAAATTCAAATCTCTTTCACACACTAACACTTAGACTTTCTTACTCATCTTGCCAAATTTCAATCCATTACGAACATCAGAAGTCATTTTATTTTAACATATATTTTATTTTCAAGTATTTTTTTTTTGATTGCTTATCATCTTATCACAGCACACAATTATTTCAAACCTGGGAATGTCGAAGTTACTTTTGCTAAGCAAGTAACGAGAACCTTAATATTATTGTGACTGAAAGAGCTGAAAATCAAATGTACTACACTGCTACATGTGTATCTCTAATTGTTCACACATGCCAAATTCCCATAGAAACTACTTTGACAATTGAATGCAGTTGTCTTTAATGAAAAGTGCAATACAACTCAATAGAGAATTTTTACTCATTTTAATATATTTTGCTTCTATTTGAACTAAGTACGACGACTTCTAGCTGCCGCGCAGCCTGGCGGTAACATCATCGAATCCGTCGACGTTCAGAAACTGGGACCGAGCGCTTGGTCGGTCTCACTAACCCCTTCCTCCTGTGGGACTGGAATCGAGCTTATGCAGATTGCAGAAGCAACAGTAATCAGCGGTAACGCCTCATCTGATAAGGTGATATTTAAACCGATCAACGCAACGGAAAAGTCAAACATAATGATATCACGTGATCAAGCTGCAACTCCTCCGATTGGTGGAACGTTAGACCTTTTGTTGGAAAACGAGAAAGTCAAAGGTAATTTGCAATCCATACATTAAAGACCTAGTATTATTCATCATGCTTCACGCGTCTCTGTTATCAGTTTTGGTTTGCACAGGAGCGAGGCTTCTATTGTTCCGAGGCGTGTGAAGAATAATGTTAGCCTAAATTAAAGTTAATTTAGGCTACTAAAAAAATGCGTTGAACGTAGTTCTTTCAGTTTGTTTTTGGTCGAAAACATGTAATTGTTGTTATTATTGAACTACAACTGTCAACAATGCTATTGAGTTAAATTTCGTTTGGGTATTTTTGAAGGAACGTATAACAAATTGAAATTCTTTCCTCCTGGGCGTAAGATGTGTCATTTTGGTAACAGAATATTAGTTGTATTTTATTTTTAGATCTTCAAGTTTAGTTTTCATTTCTTTCAAATTTCGTTTGGGTATCTTAAAAAGAGCAAACAACTAATTGCAATTCTTGTCTCCATGAAATTAAGAAACATGTGTTTTGCTCGGGGTAAGATGTGTCACCTTGGAATATTAGTTACAGTTTTTTTTAGATCTTTACGTTTTAGCATGATTAGCTATTTCTTGTATGGCCAGCTATTTCTTCAACCAATGCTGTACTTTTGCTTTTCAAGATATTCCCGCTAACGTATCTGCGGACGACCTGAAATCCATTCTCGAAAACAATTTCAACATCGGCAAGGTCAGTGTCAGTCGTGTTGGCACATGCGCGTCTTATAACTGGACGGTGGAATGGGCGACAACAGGAGGAGATCAACCAACTATATCAGTCGACGGAACCGGTTTAACTGGAAACGAGGTGTCAATACAAGCCAGTACAATCAATGATGGTGGAATGTTTTTAAGGCCAATTCCCGGGGATATGCTGAGAGTGGCAGAGACCAAACCACAGGTCAGAAAAAAAGTTTTACTTATTAATTTTTCATTATTCGTGTCACCGTGTTCGATTTCTCAAGTTTTATTCTTAAATAGAGCGTGAAAGATGTTAAAAATTAATAGTAATAAGTAACCACCTCTTTTGAAACCCCTTTGGATGAAAATGACACCGTCAGGTTTACGTTGGTAAAACTGTTCCAACGAAGTATGCCTATTTGCACATTTTCAAAATGATACTGAAGTCAATGTAGTGTGATTAGAACAGAAAAGCCGTTATGAAAAGCTAGCCGGTCCCGCAAAATTTGTCAAAGAAAGAACTTGTCAACATGGCCCTTTTTTCCATGCTGCATGAAGTGACCACTACGTTTATTGCCAGAAACCTCAGTTGTTCGCGGCCTAATCTAAATGGCTTTCAAGAGACGTTTAACGTACAGTTAACAACTATTCACCGAAGTGGAGGTGGGTAGTGGTGGATATTTACCGAGCCGCCACTACTTGTAAGCGAAGGTCTATCTGCATTACCGATCTAATATGTTTGTTGGTTTAAGCGTTTAAGTTTTCGATCTTTTAAACAAAAATATCCACTTATTAAACTTCACAAAAGTAATCTCATGCTTATATTTTTGTGTAGGTGACTGTTACATTAAACAACATTCCATCCAGCTGCTCCAATAGACAATGCTCCTTCACGTTTTCATCTTCTGCGACTCCTGCTCTTTCTTCTGTATCACCGCAGAAGGGAACTGTTGGAACGGAAATAACACTGACCGGAAGTAACTTCAGCTCCAGCGTACCAGAAGTGAATGTCACTATTGGAGGAGTCACCTGTCACGTGACAAGTGCTAGTTTAACCACCATTAAGTGTACCGCTGGCCAGTCAATCGGCGGCTCACGTGAGGTTGTCGTTAAAATAGCTGACAAGGGTTTTGCGAAGCCTTCAAGTGGAAAAGTTACCTTCACTTATCAAGTCATCGTGAACGGAATACAGCCAGCACGAGGAAGTAGTGGGGGAGGGACGCTTGTTACGATTAAAGGAAGTGGATTTGGAGTGTCGACGAATAGTAGTCACGTGACAATCGGTGGTTCGATCTGTGACGTAATAAACTCCAGCCTGACAGAATTGTCGTGTGTCACGTCATCCCATGCTCCAAGTAACGCCAGTGTTGATGTCATGGTTGGAAGTGAAGTAGGGTCGCTGTTGAACGCTTTCGTGTACGATTCAGGAATGACTCCTTTAGTTTCATCGCTTAGTATCTCTGAAGGAAGCGTGAGTGGCGGAGAACAGTTAGTGATCCAGGGAAGTGGGTTTGGACTTTCAAAAGCGACCGTTAAAATAGGACCTAACCCATGCAAAGTGACTTTACATTACGGCGTGCTTATAAAATGCATCACGCCTGCAAATGCTCCTGGGATATATGACGTGCTAGTGTATATAGATGGTAAGGGGTATGCGGTAGATGCTCGTTTGGGTTACAAACCTCCGCAAGTCATATACGTCCTCGAAATGAATGACATCACGCCTCGGTACGGCTCCGTATTTGGAGGAACGGTTCTAACTGTGACTGGCCGTGGATTCAACGATAACACCACGGCAAATGTAGTGACTATTGGAGATGTCCCTTGTAAGGTCTTGTCGTGTAGAAGTACTACAATCATGTGCAAGACTAGCGCTTTCTATACTACTCACACTGTGGACAACACTGGACAACACCCAGGTAAGATCAGGATTTTTTTCGCTTTCAAGAGCGCGCAAAATCAAAATTCAAAATCCCAAAGCTCATTTTGTATAATGCTGACAGTAAACAAACAGTACCAAAGGAAAGTAGTAGTAGAAAGTAGTTTTTATATAATGTACATCAATGTGGAGTACAAATAAAGTTGTTGTTGTTGTTGTTGAAGTGCTTTCAATTGAATGGTCACACAGAATGATTACACCTACAGACTCGAAAGGTAGAACCAAATTGTCACGAAAACAACAATACTACCGCAAAAGACTGCTTAGAAGCTTTTATTTGAATTGTTGCACCATAGGATTTCATCAACAGACTCAAAAGTTAGAAACAACTTTTACTTTGGCACAGAGATATAGAAGGATTCTTTTTTACCATCCTGAAAGACATTCTAATCATTTCTCTCCTAAATCATATTTCACCATTTAAGCCGGATGTTTGTTTGTCTGTTTGTTTTTTCCTCAGAGTATGGTCTTGGTTATGCCTGGAATCCTCAGACGGTCGTCATCAACGTTGGAGACCTTGTTCAGGTAAGTTTCTGCCACTTTGAAAAGCTACATTCTTTTTCTTTCGGAAAACACAAACGTATTTTAACCAATTTGAAATTTGAGCTAGAGTGGTTTCCTAGTTGCGATCATAGAAACAATAAATGAAAATTAAATGGCCAGCTTTGATATAAAACAAAACTACTATAATTAAAGCGTCCAAACATTGTGCTTGTGACCGTCAGTTACCAAAGAAGGATCTCAATAGGTTTACTCATCGAGTAACAAGTAATTCCGTCACTGACGGGAAAAATCTATTGTTTGATCCGTTAACCTTCAAGGCAAGCAGCCCACCGTTATAGCGTTTTTATTGGGTAATCAATCTATTGGAGCACCTCGCACAAAATATTTGCATCAATTGTAGGCACAAAACCAGTGAATACATGGTTATGTGGGAAAATAATGGAAATCCGCTTCAGTATAGGAATCAGAGACAGATCAGAATTACTTTTGGTAAAATCGCCACGAGTCACAGGTGATGCACACGAGTCACAGGTGACCCACACGAGTCACAGGTGGCCCACACGAGGCACAGGTGGCACACGAGTCACAGGTGGCCCACACGAGGCACAGGTAGTCCACACGAGTCACAGGTGGCCCATACTGCCGGAGTTTAATCCGGTTTCTGTAGCATAAAGCAACTTGGAAAAATGCTACTTCCCCTGGCTCGAATGCTAGTCCATCTGGGGTTACCCTCAACATGTTGTTGACGGTACCCGACGGTACTCGATGTTTAGTCTCGGGAAACATTGAGATTCTCGAAAAAAAAAAATCCACTGTTTCCCGAGGGATCAGTCATTGAGTGATTTGTTTATAGAAACACCAGGCAATTTGAAAAACGCGCCGAGCACTCGAGGAAAACATCAATTGCATCGTAATCATGCAACCTGTTGTCACGGTCTGATCACGTGCGCTAGCGGGCAACAGTGCTCTTTTACTCTCTCACGTCAAAAATGTTGTCCGCTTTCGCAAATGTTGCCGGCTCATGGACGTTTGGCTTGAAACAATTTGTTTGTTAGATGTCATGTGACCATGAATCAACCAATGAACGCGCGCGTTGTATTAAGAAAAACTCCAGCTATATAACAACAACTCTTGTAAGTCATTCGAGAGCAATTATAACTACTTTGGTATTCAGTATCGGACACTCCCCACATCAAACTGACGAACTTGGAGTTCTTTTTATATTTTATATTTCAGTGGAAATGGATGAGCCCTGAGCTATCAGGCTTGAGCTTCGGTGTGCAGCAGACACGTGATTCAACTACCACAGTGTATGATGGGAAAGGCTTCAAGAGCGCCCGCAGTGGAAACGGCAATTTCAGTCAGCAGTTTAACGTGGCAGGGACGTACTTCTACTCAAGTGGCGCAGTGGATCCATATGGGGCTATCATTATGAAAGGAAGAGTCGTTGTTAACGATTTGAGGACCAAGTCCTTTGACGTTAAGGTGCAAGTAGTTGGAGTCATGGCACCTTACAACGCTTCTGGTGCAAGCCCCTCAGGTTCCAGCTCCACTGATTGTCAGACAGGCGTAACTAGTGCAATTCCGCAATGCGCTGCTGCAGACCCGTTGCCAAGCAACCTGGCTTCATTAGGTTTTACATCTTGGAAGTGCAGCACACCGGAAGTGACGTCAATTAGCCCGAATAGTGGAACAAGTTCAACTATTCTGACCATAAAAGGCAGTGGTTTTGGAGTTGATAAGTGCTTAAATGAGGTTAAAATCGGATCACGTGACTGCATGGTGCAAAGTTCTACAGAGAATGAAATTAAGTGCTTAGTGACGAAAGGAAACCAATTGACGGCAGGTAAGATCAACGTGCTTGAAATTGTTAGAAACCATTCTGTTTTATAACTAACATTTCCTGGCTTACGTAACTCGGACCTTCTGTTCCAAAAGTAAAAGTGTCAATACGTTGGGAAGACAATTCGTAAGATATACTACAACTAAAACAAGCTAACAGCGTTGTGAATCATTTGGCTTCGAAATAGGTGGTTTTGGCAATCGCTCATTTTCAAATGATAATTTAACCTTCAAATTTATGTTCGTATTCTTTTCTTTTCTTTCAGGTATACCTCACAGGGTTTCCGTGCGAGTGAATAACAGGGGTTTGGCCGCCATCAAAATAGCGAACAGCTTAAACGCTTCGTTCACGCTTCAACCAACAATCCAGTCTGTCTCGCCACAGTCAGGTTCCGTGATGGGTGGCTCCATACTGACCATCAATGGCGATGGCTTCTCCTCTGACACCAATCAGACTGATGTGCAGATCGCAGGAGCTCCATGTGGTAATGTCAAATTCATTTCTTACACTCAGATCCTTTGCCAAACCTTTGCCAAGGATGCCTCGCAAGCGCTCGTAGTCGATGTTAAGGTGAAGGGGATGGGAAGTCACTGTGATTCCATCGTCGGCTGCTCATTCACTTATTCAGTCGCGAAAACTCCAAAGGTAGACTCCGTAACACCATCGGCTATCGTCGGAAATAATAACGACATTCGTATATACGGTTCCGGACTTCCGAGCAAAGCGTCGGATTTGGACGTTAAGGTCGGTGACACTCCGTGCGTGGTGACGTCTTCGTCGCGATACTCAGCTTCCTGTCGGGTTGGTCCGATAGTGGCGGGAAAGCATGATGTGAAAATTCACGTTGCCGGACAAGGGTTCGTCATGTTTGAATCTGGAGCATCTTCGGTGATTGACAGCCTTGCTGTCGTGTCGACTATAACACCAATCGAAGGAAGCATAATGGGTGGAACAGAACTATCAATCAAAGGGAGTGGGTTTGATCCAGCCGCTGGCCATACCACTGTTAAGATTGGGGCTAACTACTGTAAAGTTATACGAGTAACATCTTCAGAAGTTGTTTGCAGGACCTCCGCACATGCACCGGGATCATTTGAGGTGTGTAAGCATATAAATATAAATATAAGATTAATAAATATAGATAGCTTTCTGTAAGGACAGTGAATAGCGAATTTGTCTCACTACTATGCGCGGAAAAATTACTTTGGAGATTTCTCTTCATATTTTAATTGCCGCAATTCCCGCGAGAAATAGAAGTGGTTCTTATTTTCGATCCCTTTTATAGTCTTTGTCATAATCCAAGTAAATCGCGTTTCTCTGCTGCGGTTCAAGTTCAAGTTGCATGAGTCATTGCCCAGTATAACACACTTTAAACAACTTGTAACAACACTGTAATGCACGGTTACGTTGCCTGGTCTACATCACTCGTAAACACTATTTTTTGTAGTACTTTTTCATGTCTCAGGAAAATACCTAAATTATATCTAAACATTTTCTATACAATAGGTTCAAATACAGCAACAATGCACTTTAAATTGTATCTTTGTGTTATTGGTCTTTCAATAACCCATGTCATATTGTTTTGTAGGTCGTAGTGACAGCAAACTCGGTACAATTTCCAAGACTTCGATATGCATACCGGACATTCACAACGCCGTATGTGACGTCAATATCTCCTGCCCGCGGAAAAGGTGGACAAACCGTCACAATTTCTGGTTCCGGTTTCAGCACAAATACAGCCAACATGCACGTGACAATTGCTGACACTTCCTGTATTAATGTGACCAGCAGCAACAAGCGTTTAACATGCGTACTGGGGAGTAGGTCTGCAGGGATTTACGATGTTATCTTGCACGTGAAAGGAAAAGGTTTGGCCGCGTACCCCACAGCTAAACCGCTGACATTTCTGTATGAAATATCCCTGGATAGTATTACTCCAAACGATTGCGGGCTCGGAGGTGGGAGAATCGTGTCTATCAAGGGACATGGATTCGATTCATCCACTACTGTCAAGATATGCGACAATATTTGTGGGACAATCAACAGCTCACTAAACGAGATTAACTGCGAGGTTCCTGCTTATTCCGGTTTGACAGGTAACCCTGATATTCCATGTCTAGTAAGTGTGGTTGGAGATGGCGAAGAAACGTCATCCAAGCCTGGCTTGTTCACATATCGGGAATCTCTTACGTCACGTATTACGTCGGTGAGTCCGTCACGTGGTGGTACCGGAGGTGGGGTGCAGTTAACCATTAAGGGAAACGGTAAGTTGAATTTGAGGAGTTTTGCGCTTTCGGAAAATCCTTGCTCAAGGATTTTCCTCAGTTTGTTATTTTGATTTTTAAGGGTTACACCTCTGTCGCTGGTAAGGCTACCGAAGCCATATTCATACACATGTTCGTTGACTTTTAATTGAATGGTCACTCCTGTGGATTTCATTCAAAGACACAAAAGTTACAACCATTTCAAGTGGCACTAGAATTCACAACTATCATCTCAAGTAAAGTTTATTTGAAACGTATTGGGTAAGACATGTTCTAAAACACGGAACACGGAACAATCCAAAATGGCCCTAAACATCCAAAAGAGCGTAGTTTTCTGCTTAAAGATTGGTTAGTGGGTTACAGTTAGCACTTAGCATTTCCGGCCCTTCGGGTTTGAGTGCTAACCAAAGCGAAAATGCTCTGATCTCATATAATCATGCACGGTTTCAATTTAATTTTAAGACTACTGAACTGTAAGAGAGCTGAACTTCATCAACCAGACCTTCTTCATACTTTTGTACAGAAACCGTTATTTCAAATAAAAGAAGTCGATCAGAGCGCAGTTTTTTGTCAATTTAATTTATCGGAAATATTAACTATATTGCTAAGACAAGGTTTCTCTTTTCTTCTTAGGATTCAGTACCAACCAAGACGGCAACAAAGTAACAATCGCCGGCGTCCCTTGCAAAATAAGCTCCTTTTCTCAAACCGAGATCCGCTGTACAACGGGACCGCGGTCGGGCACCATACAAACCAAGGTACGAGTGGAGGTTGGTAACCAAGGAATTGCTACCCAGGCCCGCGCAGATTTTCAATACATCGATGTGTGGTCGTCTCAATTCACGTGGGGTTACAAGAACCCGCCAGTCAAGGGTGACGGGGTTGTTATTTCGAAAGGACAAACGATTCTTCTGGACGTAGATACTCCTGTTTTTACATTCCTCGTTATACAGGGAGAGTTGATTTTCGACGAAAAGGACATCACGCTAAATGCTGAGAAAATACTTGTCGTTGACGGTGGTAAACTCCAAGTTGGAACCGAAATGAACCCATTTCAACACAAGGCAAGGATTGTACTACATGGTCACATGCATAACAAACGTCTGCCCATATTTGGAACCAAAGTGTTGGCGGTAAGGGAGGGGACTTTGGACCTGCATGGCAAAGTTGTTCCCATCACTTGGACGCACTTAGCTAACGCAGCTCGGCCAGGTATGTAATCAAAGAAATTGAACTTTTAAATTTAAAACTATAAATGCTAGATTTTTCAACAGTTAATATTAAACAATCAGTGATTTTAAAGAATAGCTATTTGAGGTTGTGATCACCTCGCACAGGATAATATTAAAACAGTATCAAAGGGAAGTCGTGTTCCACAGTGTTCAGTTTTAATTGTCACACTTTCATATAAAGTATCTTTTCTTCTATATAATACATCCGTCTACAGGTTTATTTACAAGTGCTTATTTATGATTACACTCTAAGGTGACACCCAGCTAGTACTAAAACAAGCTGTGACATGGACTGTTGATGATCAAATCGTACTGGCCTCCACAAGCCGAAGTCAAAAAGAAAACGAAGAATTTAACATCACGAGCGTTTCCGATGATGGCCGAACCATCGGAATCAGTCCGTCCGTAAAATACCTGCACATTTCTCTTGTTCAAACCATTGCTGGAAGACAAATAGAAACGCGAGCCGAGGTCGGGCTTCTCACTCGAAATGTTGTCGTTGAAGGGTCGGAAAACGATGAATGGTCCGAAAAGATCGAGGAATGTCCCGAGGGTTTTGATCCGGGAATCTTTGCAGTTCAAACGTGTTATCAGGGCCGGTATGGTAAGGCGATGGCAAGCGAGCAGTTTGGGTCCCAGATCATGATCAACGCCAGAATGCAGAGCGAGGGACTAGTGACGGGCAGAATATCTTATGTTGAGGTTCGCAAAGCAGGACAGGCGTTTGGATTGGGTAAGACTGGATTCATGTGTTAAACGAGACCAGAGCACATAGATTTCGTGCTTTTGCAAATACGAGTTATAAATTCGGACAAGTGAAGAAAACAGCAAATTCTAAACATTATAAATCGAGAAACTTCTATGGTACAGTAACCTCCATTAAAGAGCCACCATCCGAACCAGGAGAAGTGTCCCCTTAATAGAGGTGTCTCTTTAAAAGAGGTGATAATTACAAAGATTATATGAGTGTTTTGCTGGCCGGGACCAGGAGATACGGTGGCCCACAACTGTCACGGCAACATCATTTTGGTCACGGCAAATTAATTTTGGTCACGGCAAAATCATTTTTGCCACGGCAAATTCATTTTGACTCACGGCAAATTCATTTTAGTCACGGCAAAATCATTTTGACGCACGGCAAAATCATTTTAATCACGGCAAATTCATTTTGACTCACGGCAAATTCATTTTGGTCACGGCAAATTAATTTTGACTCACGGCAAATTCATTTTAGTCACGGAAAAATCATTTTGACGCACGGCAAATTCCTTTTGGTCACGGCAAAATCATTTTAGTCACGGCAAAATCATTTTAGTCACGGCAAAATCATTTTGACTCACGGCAAATTCATTTTGGTCACGGCAAAATCATACTAGATTATACTAGATTTTATCTTGTTTTTATACCAAATTGTATTGTTTTTTATGTATTATTTAATATTTTAAATATTATTGTAGTTTATACCAGATGAAGAGCCACCTTTGTGGAAACGCTGATATTACAATGTAAACCATTATTATTATTATATTACTATTATTACTTTTCTGACCATTTTCACCGTCTGAGATTGTTATCCAATCTACAATGTATCGTGTCACATTCAGTACCTTCAATTTGATCTTTCTGCTCTAGTATATTCTTTACCTGTTTCCACCACCCGGCAGAATAGCCGCTAAATAATGTTGCTAATAAAAATTTTCATTTCGGTCATGTAGCACTGCTATATTCGAGCAACCATCAACAAGCAAACGGTTCAGATTCTGATCCTGAAGGGAAGAGGACTTTGACGAGGAGGAAGTTCTAAAGCAAAATACTATTTTAATCGTGGTTTTAGTTATCAAGAGATTCTTCTCTTTCTTTCTGAACGCCATCAGCATCCGTTGAGTTACAGTACGCTGTTACGACGACTGAAAAAGTATGGTTTAGCCGGAAGGTGTGGTGTTTCAGACAAAGAGTCAAAGACGAATTTAATTTTACCTTTTGTAAGGTACAGCGTGACCGCAATGTACGCAAAAGTGTGCTGATTGAGTTACACTTGCCCCGCAATTTGCACAAAACATTATCAGTTAGTAGAGGACATCGCTTCAGCTCTTCTTCTTTAGCCTTCTTGACACCTTGCGGGCTTCCTTGTAAAGCTTGCCGTCACTCAACTCGATCTTGCCGTGAGTCAAAATGATTTTGCCGTGGCGAATGACTTTTTTCGTGACTAAAATTAATAATTTGCCGTGAGTGAAAATGATTTTGCCGTGGCAAAAATGAATTTGCCGTGAGTCAAAATGATTTTGCCGTGACCAAAATTAATTTGCCGTGACTAAAATGATGTTGCCGTGACAGTTGTGGGCCACCGTAAGGAGAAGTGTCGCCTTAATGGAAGTGCCCCAAGGTAGAGATTCCACTAAAAACTTTCCGTCTTTCAATCTCTTCATGCTAATTCTATAGCACCTTTATCCTTTATTTTATTTATTTTTGCATTGTCCTGATAACTTAGTTGGACGCTTCGTTTGAGATTGTATGCTTTAAAAAGCGTTACCTAGAAGCGTCTTGCTTTCAATTATTATAAAAGGGTGTCAAATATGTAGAGTGGAGACTTTGAAAATGTTACTTCGCAAGTATTCATTGGTCTTCGATTTCATATAACACATTCAAATTTGGGGCTCCTGACAATGAGCAATCTTAACGGACCTGACAAGATTTTTTCATTGGGCATCCACCCCAGCCGCATATTGATAACACGTTGGAAGTCAGATTGGTGCCATTTCTCTCCTGTACTTCTTCCAGATTATCGAATGAAAATCGCTCACAATTGTCTTTTGTTTCCAGGTCGCTATCCAATCCATTTCCACTTGAGTGGTGACGTATCTGGATCGTACGTCCGCGGCTGCGCAATTCATCACACCTTTAACCGCGCCGTGACAGTACATGGAGTGACTGGCTTAGTGGTCGAACACAACGTTGCCTACCATGTCATGGGTCACGCATACTTCATCGAGGATGGGATAGAGACTGGTAACACAATACAGTACAACTTGGGAGTTTTTGTACAGACTTCCAGTACACTTCTAACAACTGATGTCACGCCTGCTACATTTTGGGTGACAAATCCAAACAACACAAGTAAGTAAAGTGACATTTGCTGTTATCTTCTTTTCTGCAGTATGATCCAGTAACTCATTAAATGGTTTCTTTAAAAAGAATTGAACCCATCGCTGACCTTGGTAACTGATTTTCTGATCTTGGGAACGTTGGAAGTTGCGTGTCGTAGGGTCTAATTTCGAAACATTTTCTTTTTTGGCAATGCCGTCGAAGCTTTCTGGAGGTTTGTGTGGACGTTAGTTGAAAGATGCGAGACACAGTACAAAAAAATAACATTCAGTCCGATACATTGAAATCCTCCCCAAAACCTTACTTCATATGTAAGGACTAAAGTCCATAACGAGCTTAGGTGCACGTCCGGATTGGTTTTTAAGAGGATTTCTGAAACTCACAGGACACAACACTTATTTAAACACTTATTTATATGGACATTTTTCAAGGAACCCGATTTAACAACCGAGCAGCTTTGAAAACTGGCATTAGATGGAACTGTGGCACCTCAGTCTATGCTGAAAGTGTTAATATGATTTATAGAAAAACTCTCATAAACTCCAGTTTTAATTTATAATTTTCGGGTTTCTACAAATCAATGTTTGCCCGTTAATAAATGACAGGGCGTTTTAAGTTAAATATTTGAATTTGTTTTACTCGTTCCCAGTTCGTCATAATGTTGCAGCCGGTGGTAGTCACCATGGATTCTGGTATAACTTACCCGAACATCCTGGGGGCCCTTCCTTCACGACTTCTGTCTGTCCGAAGAACGCACCTTTAGGAGAATTCCAGAACAACACAGCACATTCATTTGGAAGGTTAGTACAATAAGGACTTAATGACTGGCCCCGAGAGAAACAGTGAGTTTTGTTTCCCCGAGACCCTCAATGTTCCCCGAGGAATTAGTTAAATCGTGTTTTGTTATCCCTCCCAACTCAAAAAATAGAAAAATTATATAGAAAAAATGTGTGCTTGACGCGACTGGTACACAAATTTGCCGCGGTTTCAAGGCGCACGACTTGATCACGTGTGAGTCGAAAGTTAAGTTGTTGTTGCCCTAGGGGGTTAGCGAATTTTGTTCGCTTTTGGGAGTTAGACTGTTTTGCCCATGGCACGTGACAAGTTCTTGTCCAATCAAAAAAGGCGTTTGAGTTGGGAGGTATAACAAGTCCTGTTGTTATATCATGCCATATCTTATTTTTAAACAAAAGGGTTATAATCTACTCCGGTCCTATCAAGTGGTGCATAAGCCCATATGAAGCGAATTGGAGTATTAGTCTATACTCCCCTTGTATATTGAGGATGCTAGTCCATCGCAGAGAATACCACTTAGTACAGTCGAACCCCGAAATAAGGAAGTACTAAGGGACTGGGAAAATGAAATCGTTATAACAGGGATTCGTTATATCGGGGATTCGTCATATCGGGCCCCTGTTACCTGTAGTTGTGTGGTTCTCCTATATCAATTTATACAATCGTTGAAATGAAACAATGTGGAGTTTAGAAAAACAGGATTTTTAAGACGAACCAACTGAAATGTAGCTATAAAACCAACTGAGATGTAGCTATAAAGACAGCTTTCTTACAAACTATAGCCCTAATTCATATTTACGCCAGACAAGCTATCCAACTCTCAAACCTCAGTTTCGAAATGCAAACAAATGAAGTTTCTCATCAACAATTTGGCAAAGCAACAAAGAGAAAAGAATGCACACGCACTGAAATGTTTGCAAGAAATTGCGTGTAAAGAGGTGTGAGAGTGAATTTTAAGCGACTGACTATATTGACTTGCTTGCTAGGTACGGTGTGTGGCTCTTCCAAGATTACTTCCCGAAGAAAGGAGGTGGATGTCACTCGACAGTCTCAGAACCCGCTAAGTTCTACACCTTGCTGGCGTACAATAACCTCAAAGGCTTTGAAGTCACAAACGGTGGAGCCATTCAGACAATCAACTTCACTCTTATAGACAACAATGAAGCCGGCTTCGAGTTTACCCAAGTGGCCGGACCTTGGGGTGAAAATGGACCCTTAGTAAAGGACTCTCTTGTGGTTGGACATAGTGCGGTAAGCGGAAGTCCTTCTGACTGTACGCAAGGAGGACTCGTTGGTCCCCAGTCTTCTCGCCTCACGGTCTTGCGAACTACATTCGTAAACTTTAATGTGTCATCATGCGCCGCGCTTCGCGCATGTTCATTCTGTAAGCCACGGGAAGGAGGCTTCAGCACGAGATTCGAGAAAATCCGGTTTTTGAACTCGCCAAATAAGGCGGCCTTCAAATGGGAACACGAGGCTGTGTTTGAGGATCTTGATGGAACCTTGACAGGTAAGTGTAAGATACTAACTGATTCTCCTATATTGTATTCCTACGCAATGATACAAATGTCAATGCATTTCTGAATTTTTGGACACGATTTAAGAGCAAATCCGTGCAAAAATCAAACATTACACGGCAAAGTTAAAAAACTAAAATTCGCTCTTCTTTTGCATACAGGTAGCCTTTAGTAAGTATACAATTGCTGTGTAGTTTTTTTCTTGAAAAACCTATTTGTTTCTGGGAAAACGAAAGCATTAGTTTTCAGCCCGGGGTTCGATTTGGCGACGCCAAACAGGCTTAAAATAAGTCATGATTCACTCGACTCGCGTAAGAAAACTACTGGGCCAGAAAAAGCTGTCATAGCTCCGATTTGTTGTACAACTTGTCACAGTCTAAATACCATGATTTCATAAAAATTAGATTAATCTAAGTTTTCAAATGAAGTCAAAAGCTTATGGCTCTCCCGTTCTCCGTAAAACAGTAGACGAAAAACAGCGATGATTTTGAGCATGTGCCTTTGTTCAGAATTTCGTAATATTATGAATGACAATACTACAGTTGACGATCTTTCAAAATATGTAAAGTTTAGTTTGGGGAAATGAATTTGGGATTTTTAAGAATTTGTTGAAAATCGTGAACGAAAGACGTAAAATCACGCCATCTTGTGTGTGCGTGACCAACAACAAAAACAAAAACGTTTTTCCTTGAGAAATCTTGGCAACTCTGACGCTAAAAAACAAAAAAACAATGAAAATATACAAACCTTAACTTGGATATGACATTCTTGAATGTCCATAGTGTTTCGTTTTGACCTCTGTTCAATTTCATTCGTGAAGTTTATCATGAACAGTGAAGCACGTAGCCACGATCAAAAACGCTTTTAAAAACTTTTCGCTGAATTCTTCGTAGCTCGCTTTGCACTTTCGTACTCTTTATACTGTTGATGCATTTTTTTACCAGATTTCTGGCGGAAACTGTAAAAGGGCTGACAATAAAGCGAACTAGTTCAAGCATGTGTTCCCAGCTTTCCAACCTTGCACAACCGTGAACCGTTTTGAGACTATATGCAAATTACGTCTCAAATTTGCATATCAGGTTGAGCAAGCGTTCGTGACAGTCACGGTTGGTACATGGGTAGACTACGAGCAGTCTCTCTTTTCCAGCTTAGTTCGTCGAGCGAGAAACGAAAAAACATCAGCGAGCGGATAATGGTCACGCGAAACTGGGGGCGAGGCAGGCGCTCTTTTCCCGCGCACCTGCCTCGCCCCCAGTTTCGCGTGACCATTTTCCGCTCGCTAATGTTTTTTCGTTTCTCGCTCGATGGACTAAGCTGGGAAAGAGAGACTGCTCGTAGTCTAGTACATGGGTGGATAAGGTATTCATTGGGTTTTTTTGCCATATATTTCATGTATTTTTTTAGAAACGCTTAATGCTCGCGCTATGTACAGTGCGGTATGCTTCAAGGCTCTGAACACTGTGCGACTGCAGTACCTGAACTAGAAAAAACAGAACTTTCCCAAACGTTTTCTGCCCCATCTCTCCCAATAGACCTTTCCCGCATTCCACTCCAGTGAGCACACACAATGAAACGAGGTCGAGGCTTGGGTGGACAATTTCATACAAATCGCTGTATTTTGTCCACCCCAGCCTCGAGTTGGTGCCTTTGTTCACAGGAATGCGGGAAAGGTCTATGGGGTGCATGGGCCCTGAATACGACACCAGAGGGTGTATTGGACTATCATATATTGTACAAGTGACGTAGCACTCGCTTAAAGTGGAATGAAATTATGTACGTATGATAGATGGGAGGTACTGTTGTAATTGGAAGGTTTCAAATAAAACTGTCGTTGTTTGTTGTTGTTGTAAAAACCCCTAAGAATTCAGAACGCGGAAGATTTCTTTGTTCCATGGTTTCCTAATTTTCTTTCTAGGACCAGTAGTCCATAAGGGTGTTTTAGAGTTAAATGCCTTATAGCTCTCCTACAATATACACACAAAAAAATATCACATCAGTTTATTTTTTTTCATTATATTGGCATTAATTAATTTGATTAGTTGATCAATTATATTTCTTAATGCTGTGCATGAAACGTGCCTTGCATTGATTCTTTTCCGCTAGTTTTCAATGTGTTTTTAACTTCATTTTATTATGTTAATTTTTTTTTCGTCTGCAATTTTTCGCAGGAATTGATTTCTTATTGGCCCGACCTCCCCCTTAACAAAAAACAGAAAAGGTAATACCAGAGCAAAGAATGAGCGGAAAGCGCGAATCATGTACGGTATCGACTAAAGAGAAGATAACCGAAATATTTCTTAATAAAAGCGGGACAATGAAGGAGGAATGTTCCTCTCACAACTAAAGCATTGTCGATTGTCACACTCTAGAAATGAAACTAGGGCTGGCCTGTCTTTGTTGTTGTTTTACCATAGCAGTCCAATCAGATACCAGAAGCGGAAGTAGAAGACTTTATAAAACTCTAAAAATAAAAACAATGACAAGTAAATGGATCAAAATTTCTCAATCTTTGTACCTGCGTTCTCGTTTGAAAGATTATTTGTGTAGCTTAACATGTGAAATCCAGGCCGACAAAATCCACCCCAACCCAACCCCACCCATGTAATAAATATTGGTTTTCTGTCAATACTGTATTTTAAAACCCACGAGATCTCTTTCTTGTTTTGACCTGTATTTATTGACGGCTTCCGAACAACACTCATCAAACTTTAAGGAAAAAATATGGAGTTTTGGCCACTGAGAATACCTTAATATCCACCCTGTGTACCAACCGTGACTGTCACAAACGCTTGCTCAGCCTGATATGCAAATTTGAGACGTAATTTGCATATCATGGGTCTCAAAATGGTTCACGTTTATGCAAGGATGGAAAGCTGGGAACACATGCTTGAACTAGTTTGCTTTATTGTGAGCCCTTTAACAGTTTCCACCAGTAAAAATTGTATCAATAGTATAAAGAGTACGAAAGTGCAAAGTGAGCTACGAAGAATTCAGCGAAAAGTAAAGCGGTTTTGATCGTGGCTACGGGCCTCACTGATCTTCACTGTTCATGATAAACTTCACGAATGAAATTGAACAGACGGCAAAACGAAACATTTTGGACATTCAAGAATGTCATATCCAAGTTAAGGTTTGTATATTTCCATTGTTTTTTGGCGTCAGAATTTAATAAAATTGCCAAGATTTCTCAAGGAAAAACGTTCTAAGTGTTTTTGTTGTTGGTCACGCATACACAAGGTGGCGTGATTTTATGTCTTTCGTTCACGATTTTCAACAAATTCTTAAAAATCTCAAATTCATTTCCCCAGACTAAACTTTACATATTTTGAAAGATCGTCAATTCTAGTATTGTCATTCGTAATATTACGAAATTCTGAACAAAGGCACACGCTCAAAATCATTGTTGTTTTTCGCCTACCGTTTTACGGAGCACAGGAGAGCCATAAGCTTTTGGCTTCCCTTGAATACTTAGATTAATCCAATTTTTATGAAATCATGGTGTTTAGACTATGACAAGTTATACAACAAATTGGAACTGTGACAGCTTTTTCTAGCGCAGTAGTTTTCATACGCGAGTCGAGTGAATCGTGACTTATTTCAACCCTGTTTGCATGTGTTTGGGATTGCCAAATTGTGCCCTGAGATGATAACGGCTTTCTTCGTTTTTCTCGGAAACAAATAGATATTCAAGGAAAAAACTACATGGCATTCATGTACTTACTATAGACGATCTATATGCAAAAGAGGAGCGAATTTGATTTTTTTCAGCTTTGCCGAAGATTTGCGATTTTGTTTGATTCTTGCACGGATCTGCTCATAAAAGTCGTCCGTGCGCATTTTCTACATATCTGAATTCCTAATAACAAACGAAGCGCCACTAAAAATGGTAGGCAAGTGTACCAAACTATTTTCATCAAACTGCAGGTTTATCTGGGGGAGGAAGCATTCTCCCATCAAACCCTAATCTTCCTCCAAAGCATTGTTCCCAGTCCCAATCCGCAAGTGTGAGCTCAGTTCCCGGAAGTGTTTGTGACACGACTCTGCGTATGCGTTTTCGCCGGTTGTCATGGAATAACACCTTCCCCACGTCTCTCAAGTACCGAGACGCTCTTCTGGCCAATGAAGCTGGAACTAGTCGAATTCCGTGGAGATTTATGAGAGTCACTCACAACGAGGGCTGGATGGCGACCGTGATTTTGGGACAAAACTACAACTTCACTTTTGACAATGCTCATCTCACCAACATTTCATACAGGTATGCAAACAGAAGGGAATTTAACTACGTTGATAGTGACAAAACATTGTGCATGTCTTTTCTTTTTTTATTTCTTGGCCCAACATAAATGAAATGCCAATACCAATGCCAATGAAACAAGGCTTGATTCATTTTAAGATCATGCTGATCATGCTGATCATCACATCTATCAATACAATACAATAGACTTTATTTTGAGAGGATAGCACATGACAGTGATAAAACTGATGACCCTGTGGCCCTCTACAAAATAAACAAAAGATATGAAAATATAAAATTATACAAGGTGCGCTACAGTAGAAATTAATATAACTAATTTTGCTATCGTGAAAAACCTAGTAGCAGATATAGAGCATTTGCACATGACGTCACGGCGGCCATATTGGTGTCCCAAAACAATGAAATGGCGGCCATATTATTGTGCCAAACGAATCCTATGGGACTATTGTTTTAGCACTCCAATATGGCCGCCGGTCACGTGAGTGAAAACATAGGTACAATCTGAATATTGCCAAAGATTTCCAAAGAAGATCCAAAGATGTTTTGACAGTAGACCAACACCTTTTTAGCTCGTTAGACATTTAATATAAGGGCAAATATAGCCAACCTCGTTCCCAGGGTTTTTCCCTTCTTTTCCTTTCCTCTCTCTCGAAGGGAAAAGCCCTGGGAACGAGGTTGAAATATAGCAGCTAACGTGAAAAATGTATATTTTTACTCTTCAAAGTGAAGATAAAATTGATATCTATACATGTGTCGGGACATGATTTTTCCGCGGTGGAAGAAATCCTTGTATTCAGTGCTTTGTACTTAAAAGAGAATGCCGCGCTGCCATTTTTCTCTAGCCTGTTCTCTTTTGTTGTTTTATTAACGTACGCACATGTTATCACCACTCTTACAGCGATATTTTCGTTGAATTTAATGTTTTAGCGCTATATTCTACGAATTTGGTGACCAGGACTTTATCTGGATGACACATCCCATGAAGCAAACCCCAGATATGATTTCTACAACCGGCAAGTTTGTCAACATGACCAGCGGCATACCGTCGGCGGAGAATGCGTCAAATGGTGACTGGTTCTACAACAACATAAGCAAGCAATTAACGTACATCGTATCAGGGAGAGGAGAGTCGGGACTTGTAGACAGAAGTGTAAATTTGCACGTGAGAATGATATTCTGTAGCCTTTAATTTATGTAATGCTCCACATAAGAACTATAGTAAACTTCATTGTTCTGCGGCATTGGCTCTTTCCCACATAGAATATCTTTGATTTTAAGAATAGGGAAGAGCTGATGGTTCATAATTATATTACATTATAAAAATAACGAAACTCCATTTGCGTCAAATAAATTTTAGGAAATGTTCGTGCTTAACCAATCAGAATAGGAAAAGACAATAGCTAATAATTTTACTTCTTTGATGAAGTTTCCCAAATACCATATCTTTTAAAACTTGCATGTTGTGCGACTGGGTCTCGAATTACTTGAAACCTTAAAAAAATTAGACTAAATGCACCTTGAACCTTAACTTTTTAGCAGTTGTTGAGTCTTGGCCAATGAGATTACTAGTTGTAGCAATGAAAAAAGTTGACATTCCATCGTGCATTGCCGTTCAGCACTATCCTTCTTATGCGAATCATTACTTAAGGTGTAATGCTTTTGTATTGTCAGTACGATTTTGAACCGTAAAAACAGAATTTATGAGCTTCGTTCTCTTTATTGCTCTACATTGTCTCTCTCCACCCAGCTGTATAAATGATGCACGCAAGACTAACCTGCTCCACTCCCAATTGGCCATTTCCGAGTTACGTTATGCCTCGTTGTCAAAGCGAGGCTAGGTGCACAACCTTTTATATGGAAATGAGTTTTATTTGCATTTGAATGAAAAACTCATTTACATATGAAAGGTTGTGCACCTAACCTCGCTTTGACAACGAGGCATAACGTAACCCGGAAATGGCCTATTGCAAACCAATTTCGCAAAGCAGCAAGGTGTAAAGAATACGCACACAAACAATTGTCAAGGCACTAGATGTTTGCCAGGAATTGCTTACTTTTTCACAGGAGGAAATCCTTTGATAAACTAGTAAACATTCCATGTTTAAGTAATAATACTCCTATTTGCTTCACGTCACAGAAACCGGGTTATACTCCGGTCATGTGTTTTCTTTATAACCGTTTTACACTTTTGAACCGTTGTGCAGCGGTAGTCTTCCATTTATGTGACGTATTTCGGAATGAATGAAATAATTTTCATTGCATTAATACTTGCTGTTTAAAAACAATGAATTGTGCGTTGATTAATTCTTCAGGTGACAATTTTTTTCTCCAATCAATAATTTCTCCGTCAGCCCCTTGATTTGTATTTGTTTTTAAAGTTACGATACATCAATTAGACTCGAATTATCGAAAAATCTTGACACGTATTTGTTAATTTACTCAGAGCTAACATTTCTGAACACAGGTCGAACGCTGCTATTATAAGAACTGCATTAAACCAATTCCACCCCCACCCCCTGAGAAACGCCCCATAGAATTCCTGCTATGGTCAGACGCAGAGTCCTGGTACGGAACAGATCCCGGATATGGCGGATACAACAAGCAGCTTCCGCAGGACGGAGATGACGTCATCATCAAGCAGCGTAAGTTTCGCAGAAAAATTAAATGTTTGCAATTCCTCATATGTTCAGTGTAAGTTATATAACCATCATTAGAATTATGTCAAGGTTGATCTAAAAGCGAGAATGAATGCCATTGGTATTCAAAGGAGAAGTTAAACTAGCTAAAGAGGTCATACTTGCTAAAGTTAATTGCGATTGTTGAGATTTACGAGATAGTTGTAGTTGTCGAAATTGAAAATAATGTTATGATGACATCGAAACATTACTTACTTATTCATTTTATTGTTTCATACTGTTTTGAAAAGTCGTTGATAATTGAAAAATATCGCTGCATAAAATGATAGATCCAAATATGTTTACTTATAGATCCCCTAGATCTTGCTCGCTTTCTTGATTAAATGATTGACTGACTGAAATACTGGCCGCCTATTTGATCGATTGATTGATTGATTGACATTTCAGACTGGTGGATGGTGGCAGATACCGAACTTCCCTCAATGAGAAAGCTCTTCATATACGGCACACTGGAATTAGAACCTTACATGGACTTTGTCCTTAATGCTACGTACATCGTGGTTGGCGATGGAGGCAACCTGATCATTGGCTGGGAAGACCAACCAATGATAGGCAATGTATTAATAAGTCTAAATGGAAATCATGATACCCCGGATATTCCTATCCAGGATGGGCCAAATGTCGGCTCTAAAGCTATTGGTGAGTGAAGACAAGATGTGTTGCTCTTAGTTATTGGACTTCATGATTTGCAAATTTTTACGTTGTGCACTAAGATACGAGAGATAACGAAAGATTAGAACTCTCTAACAACACACGAGAATCAATAAAAGCACATGACAGCTAACTGTCAAAAGAGAGAGCTTCGACCTACCCTTACTTTTGTTTGCTTCAGGGTTGACAAATGCGAATGTCAAAGTGAGATTTTACATCCCCGAAAGGATTTTTTGAACGCTGCTATAAAATTTTTAAAGACACGTGGAAACTACTGCTAATTAATGCACCTTTTCATTGTTTTGAATAGGTTCTTATTTTTAATAACCATGATTCTTCTCATTGTTTTAGAACCGAGCAGGTCATTATTGTGGTCAGTGATGTGGAACAGGAGGTCATTATTAAAAATAATGACCTGATCGCAATAATGACCTGCTCGATTCTACTTAGTTGACCAGAATAATTTTTAGGACAACCAAAATTGAAGAGCCGAATCAATTTGTCGTTTACACCTTCTTGAGACAATCTCGAGACCGCTGTTGCTCGCAAAGAGTGATTAGTGAAATATCCCTTAATTCCAGCTTCAGCCATCATCATTTTAATCATGGAATTGAGTTTATTATGACCCAAAGGGACAATAGGAAACCAAGCATTGTTACTTTCGTACTTTCGCAATGGCTTCAAGTAAAAATCTGTATCTAGGGATCCTTCAGGACATCGCTCAATATAAGTCTTGACAATTCTTACAACACATCTCTCATGACATTCAACATTAGCATACGCTTTACAAGTTCTCGGGCATAATTTTCTATGTTTTAATCCACCCTGGTTCGTTTTACTTACTCCTTCGGAATAAAGTAAATATTCCCTGCCCTCCACATCAGTGTGAAACGAAAACCTATTTGCACTCAATTTGCGGTGTTCATCCACCGCCTGCGACAACAAATCATCTAAACCATCGCTCATCATCTCGAATGAACGTTTTTCCAAATAACTGAACATATTGGCAGTAAAAGCAATATCGACTAAAGCGTTATGGAACTCAGCTGCTGAACTGAAAGAAAAGCCTACAAACACTAAACCCCTTGAGAAAAGGCAGATATTCAATTTGTAATACATGAGGGCTGCAAATCCTAACGGGATTTCATACAGTGTTTCTCGACTCTTTAATTAGCAAACCATTCAAGCTATTCTTGGCTTCTCTTGTTCTAAAACAATGGAAAGGTGCATTAAATCGCATAATTCTCTCGCTCCTCGGCCTTCTAAAAAAAATAATGACTTTGCACTTCGCGCTACGCGCTCGGTCATTATTTTTAAGAAGGCCTCGGAGCTCAGGCATTATCCTATATGTATTTACATGGTATAATTTTTTGTTGTCTATCAAGCAAAACTAAGACTTCTTTTTAGAACAATTCAACAAGTTAACGCTTATTATTTTTCAAATGTTATATTTTGCGTTCGAAGTGACCGATTTCGTTGAGTTTAATCTCGTGTTTTTACCCGGTACTAAAAACACATTTATAGTTTGCATTGACTCTCGTCCTCCCAACATTCAAGTACACAATATTAAATTAAACGCTGGTCATCTCCAATGTAATAAATAGTTTTATTGCTTCCAAATTGACTTTTTTTATTCTCCTAACCAGGCGTCTTCGGGAACTTAGAGATCCACGGCCTCAATAGATCGGTTTACTGGACCCGACTGACCAAAACCGCTGACGTGGGAAGCAACATCATTCATTTGGAAGAGACTGTAGACTGGAGACCTGGTGACGAAATCGTCATTGCGCCAACCTCCTTTGAACCTTATGACACTGAAATCCTTAGAATAGGTAAGCTGGTCACTGTAATTCTGGTTTTGAAGCGCCCATGTCACAGGAATATTTTCTTTTCTTTGTTTGTTCGTTTGTTTGTTTTTCACACTGAAATATTTCTATGACGCTAAGGAGAATCAAAATTAAAGACAGTTTCCTGTTGTCGTGGAAGTTGTGATTACCAAATGACGTAAAAGAAAGGACTAAAAAAACACTAAACAATACCCATATCACAACACAATAGTTAACCAACAATAGTTTGCGCAACACCAAGAAACACGAACCATAAATAGCATGCCATTTTAGCGGTTTTTCCGATAGTTTCGCACTTCGTTACTATCTGTAAAGAAATTTTAGAGGGGTGGGGAGGGGAGGACACAAAACTTTTTCAACTTCGTTATCAAGCAGTTTATCTTTTCAAATTTAATTAACCCTCTTTCTTTGAATGCCATCGGTAAAAAAAAAAATAAACACGCTCTTTCTTTTTCTTTTGTTTTTTTTCAGTTGACGTTTATCCCGATAGAAAAACTCTTCAACTCAATAGAACCCTAAAGTACAGACACTTGGCCGAGTCATACAGCACGGGAAACTGGAACTACACTTTAGCCGCTGAGGTTGGCCTGCTGACCAGGAACATCGTGATCGAGGGCGCGGATGATGCTGAACAAGTTCTGGACAAACAGTCATTTGGTTGTCGTGTGCTGATTGGTTCATTCAGTGGCAGCAGTATGTTAAACCGCCGAGTGCGTGTTGAGAATGTAGAATTTCGTCGTTGTGGACAGGAAGGGTGGTCTGATGATTTTGATCCAAGGTAATCAGAACCAAGCTGAAAGTACTTCAGATAGTCATCAGTAGAAAACGAAAAAAAGTTGCTAGTACCGTTCTGAAATAGTTCCAGTTATGAATATTTTACGTGGTTAAAAGGTTCAAACCTTGGAAATGCTAACAAAAGTCACTTCCCCCTTTCCATACCTCTCGAGGTGTGTCCCCTCTAATTTTGCCACCGTGTGAAAGTACTTGGGTGCTTTAAAATCAGGAGATTCCTAAAATTAAAAGCTCCATCTTTCATAGAATCGAATGATTAGCTGAGTATGCCTTTGAAGTGTTGTAAGATTATTCTTAATTTTGAAGTTTTGATAGGTGTTGAAGTATTATTTCTTTTGTTTGGTCAGAACCGAGTATCGCTTTCAGTGGTGTAGAAAAACAAATTAAAATTAGTCTGTCATGCGCTCTCTTAACGGTCTGTTGCAGATATCGATAAGGTAAATTGGCCGACTTCTCCACCGACGCAGCACCAAAGTTTCTTTACAAACTACCCCCTTTATTTAATTGTTGCAGATATTCACTAGCTCTATTAGATGTTGGCAATCTAAAGACATCTTACATCCGGGGAAATTCGTTCCATGACGGATTCAACACTGCTATCGGCGTGTTTGGAACAGACGAGTTAGCTGTTCTCGACAATGTCATCCATCACACAGTGGGTTCGTCCGTGAGAGTTTGGGGAAGAAAAAACAAAGTGCTGCGTAATTTAGTTGTATTGAGCGTTTCTCCAGGTATTTCATGTATTTAAATATATAAGGCCAAACTTTCCTCGTTGTCGACTAGAAATGGGTTCAATTTATACAGGTGGCTTCTTTTTTCACGCACTTCCTTTTACGTACTTGAACTCATAAGCCATGAGAGGCCATCGCCACGTAGTCGACTTTCTCGTAAGTTTCCCACCAAACGGGTTAAGCAGCACCGTACAGAAGAAGCAACAATATTATTGGTTGATAAAACAAAAGATGAAAGAGCTAGACAATGTCCCTAGCCCTGATAAAAATGCATTTTATTGTTAAAGAGAACGAATGAAATAAGAGATTCACACGAGGTACGATCCTACCACACGAAACTAATAAAAAGCTGATTTTGTTAAGTCGATAGTAAGTCTAAGGATGTTTGACAAGTCATAAAGCTAATCTTGTTAGAGGTGAATCTTTGCTGACGTTACAGTTTCATTAGTATATATTTAACTATTATAGCGCGAAAGCACGCGAGATATCGCCGAGTCGGCTAAAATTAGGCGATATCGCGCAAGCTTGAGCGCAATAATAGTTTTATAATTCAACACATTGATAACAAAGCATACATTAGAATACATTAGCAGATGTTTGCTACTCAAAATTTTCGAGTTGAAATAAAGTATATGTATGTATGTAAAGCACAATTTGAAGAAAAAATATGGAGGCCGGTCCGTCATTTTTGCATTCTCTTGTCAAAATGCGAAATTTACCTCCATCGTTGGATATACGTCATGTAGACAGCGTATATCGAAAACTTTTTGACCATATTTGGGCAGTGTATCAATGTGTTGAATTATAAATACGAATAACCGTAGAGAAGGCATCTTGCATGTAATGACTAAGGAAATATAGGCAATCGAAAACTGCAAAATTACTTGGTGGCAAAATCGTTTATGAACCATACATTCTTTGTAAAATTTCGAGTTTTTATGCACCAAAAATATCTAGTATATTGGTCTCAAATTTCCAGATAAAGCACATTGTGCTGTGCTCTTTCAATATGCGGAGTGTTTTTTTTTGGTAACTGGATTAGAGAATTAGGCGCATACCCCTCCCCCCCCCCCCCCCCAGTTATAGGCCCATCAGTTTGGTAACAAATTATTATACCGGATATCCTCCTCATATATATAAGCACACCACAGCTCCTTGACGGTAATTTTGTACACAAATTTACATCAAATTAACTACAACAACGCTTCTTTATCAAAATATTTTCCGCCTGGCAGCCAAAAAACGGTATATACTCCATGGGAGAATGCCATGGGTGCTCCAAAGAATGCATCTATTTGCAATACTTACCCCAACTTAGCCATACTTAGCCATACTTACCCAACCCTTACAAGGTAAGCGGCATTTTACGGTATGCTTATGAGGCAATAATTGTAAACAAAGATTCGCTTATTCGTAATATGAAATTACCTTTTGATAGCTACCTACAAAGGAAGGCACGAAAGCCAAAACCAACTGTGGCATGCGTCCTTTGACATCAGCAAGGCGTCTCATATTACCCTCCGGAACAACGCAGCAGCTGGAAGCGAGAGGATTGGATTCCACATCCGGGGAGAAAGCTGTTATCAAGATAACAGCGAAGAACGCTGGGATGCCAATACTGCTCACACCACCCTACACGGGATTCATATTGGCTATCACGACGGACTTCCAGGCTGCCTAAAAATTGCGAACTTTGTGACTTGGAAAAACTGGGATTATGGTATATTCGGTTTTCCTGCGTCCCGTGTTATAGTTCAGGACACAATTGTGGTTGATAGTAACATAGGTAAGGCAAATAATTTGATAACATTTTTGGATGCTTTCTTGTGTTTCGACAAAAATCAGTGTAATATATTCTCCCTTCCTTCATTGCTCTTGGGTTAAGGTATGGAGAGCGACATTTTTCCTTCGGGCATGTAGCGAAAAAGCGGAACACCACACGGAAAAGCGAAGGCAAAGCGAAGGCAAAGCGAAGACAAGGAAAACTTAAAGAAAAACACGTCAGGATTAAAATGTTAACGCTACGCCGGCAGCATACACAGAACACCGATCGCGAAGGCCGGGAGGGGGCATGGGTTGCGATATTTGAAAATGTGACATTCATTCTAGGAAGCGGGTATAATGTGGCACCGCTGCACCAGTGAGAGAGAGTCCTGGATAGCTCAATTATTACTATATTTTCGTTCTAAAAAGATAACAATCGCGGTGGTGAACAGTCAGTGCTTGGGATTAAGATATGTTTTCAATCGTTGAATTAAATTAGAATTTCAATTCTTCATAGGTCCTTAGCACCGAAAATGTTCATTAAAATGAAAAACCTCACTTTTTTGTCCATTCACGAAAACTGCTTTTAAACATACTCTTCCTTCGTTTTCAGGCATTCTCGTTAACATCTGGGCTCCATCAGCTCTTTCTCACCGTACTGCTGACAAGTTTGTTCGTCTTGACCGAGTCTTAATAGTCGGTACCAGTTCCAGTTTTGACTGCGTCGGTGACACGGTGGTGCCACGAAACTCTGATATCACTCAAGCCGTGCGGGCGCCGCGTTACCGCGGAGGCGGTAATACCGGTTTTGTACTGTCGACGTTTTCTTCAACGTTTGGTTTGGCACCCGAGAAACCCTGGCATTCCATCATCTCTGCGCCCGCGATACGAGGAGTTGTAAAACTTAACGATGTTGCATTTGCGCATTTTGGAACAAAATGCGGTCAACGCAGTGTTGTATTCACCACTAACCCAAGCTCGCCTGATGCGTTCCATCCAGTTTTGGGTCAGGGCATCTCTTTGTACAATGTTGACAATGATAAGTTGTTCTATATACCGCCATCAAATATCGAATGGATAAACCCTTCGGATTGTATCGACATGGACTGCGATGGAGCTAAGCACGTGTTAATAAAAGATCTGGATGGAAGTCTCACTGGCGTTTCCGGCGGAAGTGTGATTCCCAAGGCTGAGAACGAGTGGAATGGAGACCCGCGTAGGGGACTAGGTACGACGTTTCTTAAGTTACTGTAAAAAAGGTACGCAACGCGTATGTATATTCCGCAAGAAATTGTTACCCTTAGTTATTTTATGGTTTGAAGTGATTTACGTACACATGGCTTTGGTTAATTGTTGAATCACTAAGTCCTTTACTGGTTTCAATCAATACTTGACAAAACTCGGGTTTTTGATGGGAGTGTAAAAAGGTTTGCGTATCTTGATAAATTGAACTTGGCCTTTGCGTGGAAGTGAGGCTGAAGTTGGCCAAGCTCTGATACAAAACCTTTCTTCTTTTCACATGTAAATCATGTTGTTCTCATGCTAACTAACATGATTTACATTTGAAAAGAAAGAAGGTTTGTGTCAAAACAAAGTCAACGTCAGTGTCACTTTCATTCAAAAGCCAGGATACTAAGCACACAATTGCAAGAACGAAATGATGTAGGTGGAAATTGTATAATATCCTCACTGCATACTCATTACCTCATCGCGTAAGGCTAAGTTATGGGAAGGGTTCGCGACTGTTGAGGCAATAGGCATGCAACGAGGATAGGACATAAAATGCTGTCAACCGCCACCAGGGGAGGTGGGCGGGTCGCGAAATTTGGCCGTCGTCCCGGAGTACGGTTAAAATGACCACGCCTCAAGCGGGACGGCGGAATATGTACTCTAAGACCGCAAAGCATCAACCTCGCAACGAGCGTGCGCGGGCACGGGGGAATCCGAAGACGCAATGAAAATTTCTACGATGAGCTAATTAATTATGCAGTGAGAATAGTATAATATCCTCACTGCATACTCATTACCTCATCGCGTAAGGCTAAGTTATGGGAAGGGTTCGCTCCTGCCCTCACCATAAGACCTGAACGATCAAACTACCAGCACACCAAGAAATCACCACAACAAAAGACCAGACGGGCGCAACACCCTTTATTTCCTCCCATTACTCAGAAGCACCCAACTAACAATCACTACCCTCGCCCATAACTATCACTACTGAACCCACCGATGCTCGAGCTCAATAAACTCGTATGAAAACATGGTTAACCCGTAGCTAAAAGATACACTGGAGGTTGCCTGGGTGAGAGACGGGGGTATTATGAAGGGGTTCGATGCCCGAGAGGAGGCGCTCAGCGAAAGGGGAGGAACCAGCGACAGTGGACATCTTAGTGTAATGGCTAACCATATTGGTGTTCCTCCATCCTACATAGCGAGAGATCTCATCTGGAGAACAGCCCATCATGTTAAGGGTGTTTGAAAGACCGAGTCTAAAGCTATGGGGGGTCTCCCCACAGTCTATTTTCGCCGTAGCAAGGTGCTTGCGCAGACGGTTATTAACCGCAGAGCCAATAAAAGGTCTTGAGCTTACAACTTTACGACGGTCAGTAGTCCTAAACAAATACCCGCCAGCTAACTCAAAGGCAAGTAACCGACAAACAGATAGATAATATTCAATCCAGGAAACGGGACAGACCTCATTTCGCTTAAAGGGTTCTAAGATAAACGGACAAGATGTATCACCCCGAAAAGTTTTAGTAAGTGTGAACTTAAGCAGAAACCCCTTTCGATCTCTAAGCCTAAACACCTGGTTCGCCAAAAGGCGGCCGAGATCCGACGCGCGATCCCCGGTAAAGAAATCGACAACAAAAAAGGTAGCGTCCCTAACTAAGATATATTTATCGATCGCGGGAAGGTGACCGCTGGCCTTTATAGAGTCCCCAAGGAAACTTATCAGCTTAGAAAACTTAACAAAAAACAAGGGGACTGCCTGTGTAGGCACTATAGCTTTACTCGCTTGCTCCTCCCAAACGAATTTGAGGTACTCCTTAACTCTGGGGTGTGCTATAGGATTAGAGTCACGCAAACGGCCTAGCTTGTTGAAAATAGCCCTCAACTTTCCTAGCAAAGAATCCACCGACCCTGCAGCCAAGCGAGTTGGACAATTACAATGAACTTCAGGACAAGATGGACTATGTAACACAGTCCGTCCTGACTTGTCCTTGCTAATCAAGAATCTAATTATATCGTCAGAAGTGCATGACGAAACGTCCTTCGGGGGAGTCAAAGTGGCTAGGAAATCCAAAAGTTGCTGCTCAAGGGCGGACTTCTGTCGCTGGTAGGGCTTGCCTTTAAACACGTCTGTAAATTCTTGGAAACGTCTACCAATCTCTGCGTGGTCCACATTTCTAGCAGGCACGACAAATTTTTTGAGACACGTGCGCGAACCACAAGCTTGACAAAAGTTGGCGTCCACATCGTTAGGGTATAGACAAGCGGGACATCGCCGGGCAGCTTTCCAAGGCCTTGAAACCTAAGGAACAAGGGAATGGTGAGGCGAAGGCGCAAACACTAGCAGACACACCGGAACGCCCAGAGGTCCCACTGCAGAGGACGGGATACCCATTCCTGGGAATGTCGGGAAGGAAAAAGCAGGACCGAACTAGATCCGTGCCTGCCCAAAAGGAAACGATCGACTGCGAATGCTTGGGCGGTTGCCCACCAGAAAGGTTTCGGGCGAATATCCGGGGCGATAAGTGTAAAGGCGCCATGAAATTCCTGGTCGACAATGTAGCGGAGAAGAGGCCCAAGGAGAACGAAAGGTGGAAACACGTAGATGTTGTGTCCAGCCGAAAGGGGATTGGTGAAAACGTTCACTCCAGCAGAGCCGGGGGTAGACCAAGGCGTGTAGTGGGGCAGGGGATTACCGATGTTATCCTTCTGACAGTTACTGTCCAGGGCCATTAAATCGAATGAATGAGGACCGAACAAACGTTCCACGCATTGCCAAGCCTCAAAAGAGAGCATGCAGTCCAAATCTGAATGCTTTCGTGAAGGCTCATCAGCGGGATTATCCTTCGATGGTACGAAGGAAGTCTGAATGCTGAAATTCTGGTCACGACAGCAGCGGTGTATTTCTTTGATGACCTCGTTAATTGCGGAGTTCCTACACCCATCGTTGTCCAATGCTGACTTGAGGACCTTGTTGTCAACATGAACATCAACTCGGGAATTTGACAACTGCCCTTTGAAGGAAACAAGGGCATTCAACAGAGCTCTTGACTCCAACAGATTGACGTCTGTGGCAGGATCAGAAGGCCAGTAATCCCTGGAGACCAACCTCTGCCCGTCCCGAAACAGGACCGCGCCCCAAGCACGTGTAGAGGCGTCCGAGAAGAGTGAAACCGATACGTGACGCTCGGAGCGCCAAGGGAAACAATCCAAACAATTATCGAGAAAACGCCAGTATAGGACCTCTGCACGGAGGTTTCCCTCAACACGAACATAAGGCTTGGAGGAGCGGCAAAGTTGTGAGATGGCCTTGAAAGCCTCACGAACGTAGAGCTTGCACCCGGGAATGGCCAAACTAAAGGAGATCACTTTGCCCGCGAATCTCTGAAGTGTTTTAACGCTAACGGAAGGGGACGATAAAACTTCCTCTCTGAGAACCTTGAACTTTAGCTTCTTATCGGGCGGGAGAAGGAAAGCTTGGCGAGAGGAATCGCAAAGGAAACCAAGAAAACGAACCACAATAGAAGGGACACACTGCGATTTGGCGATGGCTATGAAGTAACCCGCCTCTATGAGAAGATAGCATAAAATATAGGCGGCGGCCTCGGCGAGGACTCTGTTAGGAGGTAGAGAGGACGCAACTGGAGCCCGGTAAAGCTGACCAACGTGACGATCGTCGATATACTGGGACACAGGAACCCCAAACGAACGTGCTGCGCTCGTAACCGCAAGGCCAAGGTTGTGGTATATGTAAGCACTCGTTTTCCAACCGAACGGGAGGGTACAAAACACAAAATAAACGCCATTCCATTCCAGGCCGAAGAAGGTTCGCGATGAAGGGTGGAGAAGGACATGCTGATAGCCGCTTTTATCATCAAACGACGTCTGAAAATGGCCTGGAAGAACGTACCTGGGCAAGTCCGGGAGTGGTCAAGCTTAAAAGGGAGATCTATCATCCACAAATTCAAAAATCGTTCGTCGTGGCACAAACGAGGCTTGGAAGGTTCCACGGTGAGGGGAAGGACCAAATGGGGGGGGGGGGGGGGGGGGAGAGACTTCGCCAACTCTGCCCCAGATCGCGAGGACCCCAGCATTTACCCAATCGACAATGGTGCCGGTGATGAAATCCCTGAAACGCTCACAAACCTCGGCGTTCTTAATTTGCATGGGAGGGGGGAGCCGCGAATCATATGAAGAACCCCTAAAGTTTCCCCTGAAGGGCTTGAAGAACGAATCGATTTTGACACCCTCCTGGATGATCTCCATAAGGTCTACCTGAGGGAAACTACGCCCGCTCAGTAAGTGCTCCCACACCGGCACGTGGTTGTGGATTTCGCCTGCTCTGAAATGCCGAGGGTCAAGGAACCGAAGCTGGTCTAACGAAACTAGACTGGGACCGGCTGCGACCATACTTGGTGAAGGCAGGGGGCCAACAAAGGGGTGGGGCCCCTGCCTTATATCACATAGTGGGATTTCGCCCTTTGAAGAATTTGCGGCGACAGCAACAACTCTGGCATGGAAAGAAGAAGGACCCTAAAGGGGAACAAAGGAAAATACCCGTGTGAGAAACCAAAGGACGGCAAGCAGGGGACCCACCCCTTCGTTGACCCCGAGCTCCGAACTAGGTCCGAAATTGAGACACAGAGCAGGTCCCCCCAAGGTCAACGAAGAGAGTGGATGGGGAGAGATGAGGGGAACAAACAAACATAACACGTCAGGATTAGGAACAACAATTTATTAGACAAAAAATACAATGCAAATCCGTTTAAGGGTGCCAGGACTAAGGGCTAAAAGCGTCCGGCTCGTCCCCGAGCATTCTGACGTCTAACCGGGTTACTGCGGCACGAACGGGCGACATGCCCCCATTTCAAGCAGCGAAAGCACTGGACCTGTTGCTGGGGCGGGTAAGGGGACGGTCTGCGCACAACGGAACGATAACCAGGTGATGGAGGGGGGCCTTGCCCACGCCCTTTAAGATGGTGGTGGCTTCCTTGGCGATCTTAGCGCGTGTAGGATCTCCCAATAATCCTAGGTATAGGCGCTGTAGCTGGGTGTGTTCCAGGGTGTCCGATCGGGCCCGAATTTCATCTAGCGCGGCGGCGTATTCGTCTGCCTTCAGGTGGCTCTCGTATCTCGCTAGCCTGACCAGAGACTGTAGCAGATCCATGGCTTCAAATCTATCGAACATGGCCGAGGGGCGGCTGATATGGAGACGTAAAGCAGCGAGAGCTGACTCCGAACTTTCCAACGTCTTAAGTTGTTCCAAGGACTTAATCCTGCCCTCAAGTGTCTGTATACGAGCAGCGGCCTACAATCAAGGAGAAACCCAAGTGAGCGCGACTTAAACTTGATTGCTCAAAATCCAATTACACGGGAAATCTTTGGGTAAATGGTATCTCACAAAAACACGTTGGTTTCGCGTGCGGTATACGCATGAGGTCGCCACGCAACGAACGCCTTGCCTCGACCGGCGGCGTACGCGAGACGTTAACATAATAACACGCTGTCCTCACCGGTGGCAAACGCAAAGCTATAACGTAGCGGTACGCTGCGTTCGCCAATAACATACGCAAAATTGTCACGCAACGAATACGTCCCTCTAACAACAGTGCACGCAAACAGTTGCGCGACAAACACGTGGTCTACGAGAAACCATCACGCAACAACTCGTCGGCTCCACCCGAGGTATACGCTAAACGATCTCGCAACACGTTACCTAGACTGGTGGAATACGAAAACAGTTGCGCAACAAACGCGTTGCCGTCACCAGTGGGACTTGCATATGCGGAACTTCACGCAACAACATGTTGTCTTAACTAGTGGTGTGCGCAGGCTGTCACGCACAACAAGTGTCACCGGTGGCATACAAAGAATTATCACGCAACAATGCGCTGCCTTACTAGGAATACGCAAAACTTCCGCGCAACAACGCGTTGCCTTCACCAGTGGTATACGCAAAACTGTGCTAAACAACACACCTCTTCACCAGTGGCATACGCAAAACTGTCACGCGACGACATGTCGCCTTCACTAGTGGTATACGAGAAAAGACCACGCAATAACACTTTGTCTTCACTAGTGGTATACGCAAAACTGTACTAAACAACGCAGTTCTTCACCAGCGGTATACGCAAAACTGTCATGCGACGACATGTCGCCTTCACTAGTGGTACACGAGAAAAGACCACGCAATAACGCTTTGTCTTCACCAGTGGTATACGCGAAGCTACAACGAAACGACACGTAGCCTCCACTAGTGGTAAACACAAGACTGTAACGCAACAACACGTTGCCTTCACCGGTGGTATACGCAAAACGGTAACGCAACAACACGTTTTCCTTCACCAGTGGTACACGCGAATAGCCGCGCGACAACACTTGCCTTCACCAGTGGTACACGCCGCGGAAAGTGTAGCTAAACGACACGAAACCTACACTAGAGGTATACACAGAGAGCTACGCATAGATAAGCCGCCCTAGCCTGCGGCACAGGCGAAACAGAACGATGACCGCGCTATGCTAAACAAGTGGTTTGCGTGAACGTTGTAGAAAAACGAGTTGCCTACCAGCGGGAAAACACAATAAATGGAATGCACCGCAAGCACTGCCTAAACTAGTGGAAAAACACAGCAAACACATGCGGCGAACAGAAGGCTTAAACTGGTTGTATGCCGCACGCGAAAAAATAAAGGCGGGTAAAAACCGAGAAACGAATATGCGAAAACAAAACAAGAGAGCTATGACTGCGAGCGTACAAGCGAAATAACATAATCCTAATTGGTAAATGCAAATGCACAAATTTCCTAGCGCGAGGTGACGGAAAAGAAACGCCCAAACGATGCCGCGAAAACAACAAGAGGGCCTAATTGTGGATGCACGAACAAAACAGCATTGTCCTGACCTTACCCGCACGAGGTGGCGAAAAGAAACGCCCAAACGATGCCGCGAGAACAAAACAAGAGAAGCTAAATTGCGGATGCACGAACAAAACAAACATAAACCGGCAAATACAAAACGTAAAGTTACCTGCATAGGTGTAAAAAAAACCCCGAACCAATGTGACGAGAAATAGGAAACAAAAGGCCCTAAAACAATACGAGCATGAAACAATAACCCCAAGGCCAAGCAAACAAAACGCATGGAAAAGTTAAAACCGAGGAGAGAAATAAATATACTGGCGGCAAACGTAGGCAACAAAGCTACGGGCGATGAAACACGCAAAACCTGGCTAGGGCAAGAATATGCTAGGGAAAAAGTTACCTCGTCTCCTGCTGCACCGGCTGGGGCCGGGACTGCATTGGCTGCAACGGGAATTTGAGCCGGCGGCGGGACGGCTGGTTGGTCGGCCGCAGGCGGGTCTTGAACTGCTGGCGGACGTTGAATAAGAGCATCTCCAACAACGGGAGCCGCCGGTGGTGGTGGAAGTTCATCTGCCATTAACGAACTCAAAGATTGCTGGTGGCGGTTGACTGAAGTACCAAAGCGAAATTTGGCCGTCGTCCCGGAGTACGGTTAAAATGACCACGCCTCAAGCGGGACGGCGGAATATGTACTCTAAGACCGCAAAGCATCAACCTCGCAACGAGCGTGCGCGGGCACGGGGGAATCCGAAGACGCAATGAAAATTTCTACGATGAGCTAATTAATTATGCAGTGAGAATAGCCTGAAAAGTTATTTTATTTTGTAGGAGATTACCGCATACCAAAACCACTGATGACGTCATTGGACGGCTCACGTCTGAACGCCTCTGATGTTGCACCACATCATGGGATCGTGCGCGGCACGCGTGCACAGAGCTTTTGTTCCTGGAATGCTGCGTGGAATGCGTACAAATGTACCAACCTAGGTGAGGTTTTAAACCGAGAATCTTATTGCGATGCTATAGACCCTATTCATAAATGGCGGCCGATTTATTTATTCTTTTATATTCATGCTAATCAGCCCAACTAGCCTCATTTTAGGGCAAACATTCTTTTGAATTTTGCACATGCTAACGAGGCTAGTTGGGCTGATTAGCATGAATATAAAAGAATAATAAACCGGCCGCCATTTATGAATAGGGTCTATAGGCCACTTCAAACAATGCCATAATAATCTTTTATGTGCAGGCTCAGCCTCACCGGGATGTAATTATTCAAGTCTCCTTTGTTAGAATGGCACAATGGAATTCAGAGTACATGTATGAACGCCAGGACGTAGCATTGTGTGTTCGTATGCAAATGTGCACCGTATGCAAATTGCCAAGAAGTTGAAGCATAGCACGTGCAGTTCGTGCCGAAAACAAAAGAAATTGGAAACATCAGGCTTACATCAAGCATCACCCAAACCTGCACTTTAAGAGCATTATGGTATTTTTCGAAGTGGCCTATTGTCATAATGAGTCACTTTCGAGATTGTTTGGGTATGAATGACCCTTTGAAATGACTCCCGTCACTGTTATGATAAAGGACATCGCAGATACCGTGATGCGATGTCTCTGATATCAAGATCAGAGTAGAAAACGTTGCAAAACAGCTTGTTACAAAATTTGCGATAGAAATTCGTTTTCCGAGATTAGACAGAATTGCAATGTATATGTTCTTGCGATATGCAGCTGTGGCCGAACTAGCCAATCGGAATCGGAAAAATTGACAATGATAATTCAAGAATTGACGACTTATGCCGTGTTTACACTTAATACCAAGGTAAACTTTTCGTGAGTGTAAACGGCAACTGATACCTCGGTAAATGCCGCCAAAGACAACTGAAATTTGACCAAGGTAAATGTTCGCTAACCAAGGTCAAAATGACAGATATATCCGCTTGTGGTGGCATACTATTTCACTTGACCCGCGGTGTTCAGATCGCTTTAATTAACTACGTTTTGCTGTGGCACAAAATGAACCTTCAAAAAAAAACAATGCTGATATAGCATTCGATCCTTATGGCGGGCAATCCGACAGGAAAACTTGGCCATGACCATGCACGTCTATAGCACGCCTTGTATTTCGTAATGCAATTTCAATTAAAATCATCCTTTTTCATCTCAATTTCTTGAGGTGCTTTAGCAGTAACAGCTGCTAAAATCTTGAGGCTTCTGCTTCCAGCTAGGCAAGAACTAGAAAATAAAAGGCATGAACACGAAAGCCACCGCGTCACTTCTAATAGAGCGTTTTCACTCACGTGACCTTCAGTCCCGTGGGACTCAAATGACAAAGGCCATGGCAGCCATGTTGGTGTTCCTAACAAAAGAAGTTTATTAAAATTCTTTTGTACGAACACCAATATGGCGGCTATGACGTCACGTGAAAACGCTCTATAGCGGGTATGTTTTTAGAAATTCCTGCCAATTCGATTTGTTGCATTGGCGAGTCTTTGCACTAGCGTTGGCACTTTTGAGCCAGTATAAAAACTGTACGAATCTTAAGTAACTTGACCTCAGTAAATTGAAACCTCAGTAAACGTTTAAGTCTAAACACAATAAAGTGAACTCACACAAAGTTTTCGCCCGTCAGTGTTCTTAATTTTGTTAATTCTACCGATTTTGCTGCTTCCTTACTGGACGAGTCAATTTGCTGCTTGGAGACTAACCTATCAAAAATCAGCCACTGATTGAGAACCCAACACGACTGATCGGTAAAATCGATCCTGATGAACTCTGTTTCTTTTTTAGTTCTATGCTGCTGAAATTTTCGTCACTATGTGTGACTATGTCAGTCTAATGAAACGTCGATAGCGAGGTTTAAGTTTCATGCTATGGCTACAAACTTTTTTTTTTAAAAATTTAGGAACGTGTCGTGAACCCAGCTGCCAAGGGCATATTTGTTGCACCAATTTCGCGGTGTTTTTGTTTTTGCTATGAACAACTTTTCCGCTTACTAACTGAACGAGAGCTTCAAGCTTTCAACGTTTTATGTTTATACGATTTTATCCGTAACGTTTTTTGTGAAATTACATGAGATTCGTTCCTTAATTTCTTGAGCAGTCTGTGATAGGTTGCATTATCAATTTTAAAATATTACAATCTTTATTACAAATGATGACAGGTACATGTATTACGTAAACTATAATCCTTACATTTTACGTCAGGCACATACCTGTTGCGAATAGCCCATTTCCGAGTTGCCTTTAGCCTCTCTATCAAAGTGTTTGTGTATTTTTGGCAATTTTGATTTCCAAATCAGTTTCTCAGGCATTTTTTGACAAGCAACAACTATTTTTTAACAGTAGTCGTAATAGTTATTCTAGACGGAGAAAAAGTTGTTTTTGTGAACTTTTGTAAGGTCTAAATGTACTGTGCAGACGGTCGGGTAATACTGTTTTTGAGAATTGCTAAAATTGAAAAATAGCCCGGTCGTCAATATTAATCTTAATTCTTGTGCTTTCGACCTTTCACCTATTAGTTAAGTTTCATCTTAGTTAAGCTTGTTCAGAGGGTCTTCAGAGGGCGCCGCTGTTAGGCTAAGCCTAACTATATATATTACACAGAATATAAAACTAGTTCAGCTACTATACGATCAATATTCAAAGCTAAAGCGATTATCGTACTTTTTACTTTTTTTCTCAAAACATCACGAGTTGATAACAATGACATCAAGGAACTATTACAAAATTAATAACACTAAAAATGGCAATCATTAAAGCATCAAGGGTAAACATCGCTATTGACGTTATATTTGACTGACCGGCATAGTCACACATTCTAGCACTATATATTTGACCCACTAACACGGCTTCTCAAACTCGAATTTTCATCAAAAACAATACGATTTCTTGTTAATTAAACACGTCGTTTGTTTCACATCGGTCGTTTTAATTCAAAACGACGCCGAAGCCGTTTAATTACTTGTCATTAACAAAAACTGGCGGCTGCCGAATAAACGAACTTGTAACTAAGGAGTTTGCATTTACTTAGGCTATTTTCCTGTCTCATTTTCTACATCCTGGCACAAATGTCTTCCCCAAGACTCATACTCAACTTGTATAGTCTCAGAGGCAGTATATTTACAATGACAGACAGCTAAACATAATCTATCAGTTCGTTCATATAATAAACAGTCAAAATTCAGCAGTTTTTCCAGTTTTGTTCATTCGTAATAGTTCAGATCTTTACGATATTTTTGTGTCTTCTTGTGAACTCATTTAACAGCTACATCATGTCAGTTTTAATTGTTCTATTTAAGCCCCGAGAGACCCACTAAACAGTTTGCTTTTAATATTAAGAAAACAAATCAAAATTCAGTTTTTCCCTTTTGTTTATTGGTACACCGATCAGAACTTACTGGTTCTCAAATGTAACAGCTACATCATGTTTTAACGGTTAGTCCTATAGCTTCCCATGCCTTTTAAAAACCCACATATTGACACTAAGAGGTTAAAAGGTGTCTTGTGATGGGTGGAAAGTCTAAAAAATACCTTATTTAAAGTGGGTTTGGCATATAGTTATCATATATAACAATTACAAGAAACTGCTTCAGTAGTTGGTTTTTGTTTCAAATATAATACCTAAGTAATGATGATTCAGTTCAGTGTCACCAAGAGTTTCAATAGTGATGAATGTATAATTATGTGTATATATATATATATATATATATATATGTTAACACAATAAAGGAAAAAAACTAGTTTGATTAAATTGCACCTATATTTCAACCACTTAAAGTGGTCTTCGTCAGGGTGACTGGAGTAAACCGTTATTTACACGTGTTCTTATACAAACTGCTGACGCACACAAACATAATAGTATATGCGCGCGCAAAACCAAACTGTTTTGCGCGCACATTTGAAACTGTGTAGAATAGAATACAAAAGAAAATACATACAAGTAAATCAATGGCTTACGCGCGCCCTGCGATTTTGAGAATAGAAAAAGTCATTAACATTAAGTCCATCCGGAGCCGTTGTTTTGAGTCTATAGGCCCACTGACCCTCTTTCTCTCTTAACTTCTCTTCGTTATCAACCCTGTCTATTAGCATAACCTCAACATTACTGACTCTGTGATGTCCATTTGAACAAAAATGTTTGTATATGAGATCATCCATTTCCTTGTAATTCCCCGATGACTTAGTGTGTGTGTTAATTCTACTCTTATGATTATTGAAGCGAAACCGGAATGGTCTTACAGTTGATCCCACGTACTGAAGTCCACATACCTTACAACTTATTAGGTACACTACATTATCTGAGTTACAGTCTAATTTATAATTAATACTGTAGGATTTATTTGTCCTCTTACTGATAAACGAATGTCCTATTTTGAGATGATTTTTGCAAATCATGCAACGCTTATTACCGCATTTAACAGTTCCTTTCACTCTCACTTCTGAGTCCGCGGGCTTCAGTCTAGCTCTAACCAAGTAGTCCTTCAGGTTTTTAGGTCGTCGGAAAGCCATAACAGGTAGATCCTTTACTGCCTGTTTACACCTGTCAGAGCTCCCCAAGACGGGTTGAAGTTCTCTCAAGATTCCTCCGATATTTGGCAAGGCAGGGTGATACGATACCACAAATGGAATCCTGTTGCCGTTTTCTCGTCTCCTAGGTGTCAAAGCTATTTCTCTTGGTACCACTCTAGCTCTCTGTATTTGTTCTCGTACCATGTTTCTGTGGTAACCACGGGCTACTAAAAATTCCGTCAGTTCTTTAACCCGTCTTTCAAACGCTTCTTGTGTGGAACAAATTCGTTTCAGCCTCATAGCTTGGGCATAGGGGATGCTGGTTTTGCAGCCACGTGGATGACAGGAATTATACGTCAAGTATTGATGCTTGTCTGTAGGCTTCACATACAAGTCTGTGTTGATCTGTCCCTCCGCGACCATTCCCAAGTAAATTTAATGTTATTGTGTGACCCATTAATGTATTCCAAAAATTCAAGAAGTGTTTGTTCACCATGCGTCCATACCATGAAGATATCATCAATATATCGAAGCCACACATAGGGTTTCAATCTTGCAGCGGAAATGAGATTCTTTTCCAGATCGTCCATAAACAGATTCGCATATGATGGCGCCATTTTAGTGCCTATCGCAGTGCCTAGCTTTTGAACATAATGTTTTTCTTCAAAAACAAAGTTATTGTTCTTCAATACTATGTCGGCCAAATCGACGATATCCTCCGTAGGGATTCCGAGGTTTTCTCTTTGATCTAGTGCTCGTCTGATCGCTTGTAAGCCCTCATTATGTGGGATGTGGGGGTATAATCCCACCACGTCAATAGTAACCAAGATAGCACTTTCTGGTAGCCTGTCCATGTCCTGTAACTTGCGTAACATGTCATTACTATCTTGAACATAAGACGCGATACGAGGGACCAACGGTTTCAGTTGAGCATCAACAAATTCTGACAATTTCTCAGTCGGTGTGTTGCACCCTGAGATAACCGGTCTTCCCGGACATCCTTTTTTGTGAATTTTTGGTAGTAGATAAAATTTTCCCGCTCTAGCGTCACTGTTAATTAATAAGTAATCCAACGTGGAGTCATTGATATGTCCTTCATCATATAGCCTCTTGACTCTGTCGTTGACTTTCTTAATCTTCTCCTTCGTAGGATCTCGTTCCAGTGACACATAAACGTCTCTATCATTCAACTGTCTCATAGTCTCATTTATATATCTGTTTCTGTCCAAAATCACTGTTGCTGATCCCTTGTCTGCTTCTTTAATGACAATATCATCATAACTTCTCAATCTTTCTAACGCCTTCTGTTCTTCTCTGTTAATATTCCTATGACATCTTTTATTGAAATCGTGGGATAGAATTTTTCTTTCGAGAGCAACAGCGTAAGCCTCCAAGGCCAAGTCTCTGTTTTTGTCCGGACACCAAGTGGATTTTTTTCGGAACGACGGCGTGTCTGAGAAATCTCCATCTACTTCATCGTCAGAATAGAAATATTCTTTCAGACGTATTCTCCTGACGTATTCTAAAATATCCTTCCTCAACGAAAATACATCCACTTCTTCCGGAGTAGGGCAGAATGACAATCCTTTCGATAGTAAAGAAATCTCTGCCTCATCCAGTGTTCTATCAGATAAATTAACCACGACCGACTGTCCTTCCAGGAACTCTTGTCTTGTACCATTTGCCATCCCAACTACTTCTACCATAGGTGCAGCTCGGTTCTCTCGTCTAAACTCTTCAGTAGATACATTCTCTGTAACCTCCGCTACCGATGTAATGTCCACTCTATTATTGTTTAACAAAGTGCATATATATAATTCATCATTTTTAGAATCATTTCCGCTATATTGTTGTAACGCGCGCGCTTGATAGCGCGCGTGAAGATTAAACTGTATTGTAACATTAGCGTCTCGCATCAGCTAACGCGTATTTAGTAACGGTTTTAACCGCTGTAAATCAGTTGCCCTGATGAAGTCTTTTCTAATAAAGACGAAATATCGGCAAAGTCGAATTTTCCAGTTTGTGATTGTTTTATATATATATATATATATATATATATATATATATATATATATATATATATATATATATATATATAATCCAAGAAGGAAAATCACTCAACTTTGATGACCATAAGTTTAATACAAACTTGTTTCGTAGGTGTTGCCACCCACTCCTCAGTTAAACTTACAATAAGCCGATATTTCGTCTTTATTACAAAAGACTTCATCAGGGCAACTGATTTACAGCGGTTAAAACCGTTACTAAATACGCGTTAGCTGATGCGAGATTGTAAGTTTAACTGAGGAGTGGGTGGCAACACCTACGAAACAAGTTTGTATTAAACTTATGGTCATCAAAGTTGAGTGATTTTCCTTCTTGGATTATTCTGCTCCTACACTGTAGAGCACTTTATTGGATTCGCCGGTGAATCTTCAACTTGGATATATATATATATGTCTTTGTTGACGATTTAAGTTTATAAGCAGCGTTGTAGGTTTTTTACTTTGTTCTTTCGCTTTAATAAAGTACTCCTCTCAGTTGTGTCCTGGAAGCATATTCTGCAAAATGTTTGTCATAGCGTGTCGAATTTGTTTCATCTTCCAACAATAAATTAGAGGATTTAAGGATGAATTTAGCCAAGCAAGCGTCCAGGCGTAAAGTAGGTAGTGATTTGACAAGTTCTTTTCCAGGTCAGTTATAAGCGTGGCGATGTACCAACAATTGAATGGTAAATAACAAGCCAGAAACACGACATGGACGTAGAAAGTTCCGATGGCAGACTTTCCTTGCCTTGCAGCATTAATTGCTTTACCATTTGGTCCCTGCTGTTGTACTTGCAGGGCCCGAATCTCCCTTGTGTGGCGTCGTACGGCTGAATAAATCTTACTGTAGAGCAACGCTGTAGTCAAAAGACATACTAACTCAATAGTTCCATAAATAACCGCACGAGTTCTCTGTGGGATCCACGAAAGTAAATAAAAACATGCACTTAGTATCCATATTGAGATCACCAGAAGAACAGCACGCTTGTTAGTTACAAGTTCCTGGTATCTTAGATGAAGACGAATAGCCAAAAATCTATCTACAGTTAAAGCAGTAACGCCAAAGAAGGTTGCATAATAAAATATATAAGCAGGGAACTTAAACACGGTGTGTGTGATCTTAGAAGTTGGAATGATTTCAACGTTTGGTTTTACCTCCATGGCAAATCCCGCAATGGCCAAAGGCTGTACCAGTAAACCAACACCAAGATCAGAAACCGCCAGGTTCAAGAGGAATGTTTTTAGAGGCTTTGGCAACGACATAGTTCTTCTTATCGCGTGGATTGCGAGACTGTTCAACATGATGGCGGTAAGACACAGGACAGCATTGAAGACAAGAACTGCGATGTACGACGAAAACAAATTTGTATCCTCTGCCGTCATTGTGTACTTGTAAATTTCTTATTTTATGTACTCAGTATTTTCAAGGTTAAACTGCGAAGGAAAAAATATACGTTTGAAGTTTGAATTACACGCAAGCATCAGCGCTTGAACAAAGTTAAGTTTAATAAAAGCCTATATTTCATGTATTTTAATGGTTTCCCTTAAGGCTACCTTAAACAGATGTCATGAATTTCAATTGTCAAAATAATTGCTCATTTTCGATAGGCTAGTCTCCAAGCAGCAAATTAATTTGTGCAGTAAGGAAGCAGCAAAATCGGAAGATCGAATTAATAGAATTCAGAACACTGACGCCGTAATCGGGGAATACTCTGTTTGCGTGAGTTCAATTAGGGCTGCAAGTTGTACGAGAAATTAGCGCTTTGTAGTTGTGGATATTGACATATGTTAATTTTAATGGTCATAGCAAACATTTAATTTGAAAGAGGTCTGTCAGAAAATATGGTTGATAAAACTTTGTACTGCCGTACATTTTGAATGTAACTGAATTCGCATTTGGTATGTGCCTGTCGTAAAATGTAATGTCTGTAGTTTTCGAAATTCATCTCAAATTATTTCATAAAAACGTTACGGATTAAGTCATATAAACATAAAACGTCGAAAGCTTGAAGCTCTCGTTCAGTTAGTAAGCGGAAATGTTGTTCATAGTAAGAAAAAAAGAGGGTCTGGATGGGGGGATTCAAATTTCAGTTGTCAGTTAAAATTTAGGTTATTTGTCAGTTCAGTTATATTTTGTCATTTGTCAGTTGTCAGTTAAATGACTGTTAATAATTAATTAAAACCTGAAATAACTGTTTTGGCGCATTTCAGACTCCCTATAATCATTAAAAATACATATAATAGTCTTCAACATCATCGTCTTTGTAGAAATTATTTGTTTCAATTTTGCCTGTTATAATAAGCTGAGCACGGGTTGTTATAATTTAACTTGTACGCACGAGAATAATGTTGAATATATTGATGGACAATATGCAAACTGACTAAAGCTAATTGGGATTATTAGACTTAGTTGAAAGAAGACTTGGATCAAACATATTCTTTAATACGTAGTCACCCCTATGAAATCGCGCTGAAGAAACTTTCTAAGGGAATACGAATTGCGGTGGTAAACATCATGTACGTTTTTTTGCCATTGTGTGTTTATCGATCATGCTGATGATACTTACTTACGCTATATTAAGACATTTCTGACATTTTGGATATAATTATACAGCGTTCTCATATTAGAAATGTAAATTTTTTGGTTTATTCAGTGTTTCAAAGGTGCAGGTGTCTAATAATACATAATAAGTTGTTCTCGTTTATGTTAGTATTCTGTTTTAAGTTACAATTTTCCTTTTTCCTAGATAAACTTCGGCATCATCGGCCTTGTAGCAATTATTTGTTTGAATAAAACTTCAAAGCATGAAAATAAAGTTGAATATGTTGATTGATTATACGCAAACGAAAGTTTAGCTTGTTAATGTTCTACTAATACTCATGACTACTGAGGCGAAAATGACTGATTCTTAATTCAGACCGTATCATATACTGCATATAACATGTTAAACGACCAATCTGACCCTGCTCATAAAAACATCCCGAAATCGAAGAAAAGGGGCTGTTTGTATACTGAAACTTCCCTTGAAGTTCATCCAAAAAAGAAATTAATATATTTTTATTGCGACCAACACTTTTAAAACAATCCACTCTCCTAGTGCGTCAGTTTTGTCTGTTGATAGAACAGAATAATATCCGGAAATGAAAAAAATGCATAATTTCGAAAATTTTCTTGTCTAAATTCTGGGTATATACGTATTACAATAAACCTCAAGGTAATGAAATTACAAGCGATCGACTAACGAACACAACAAATAGCGCACAGGCTTCTCTTACTGTACTATTGGATAAAAAATATTGGAACTCGTGGGCAAACATGGTTTGCCAGTGTTTTAAACGGCGTTCTCATGATCCGACATAAACATAACCAAGGATGAAAAGGCTGCTAGCTTCACATCGCACTCATGTCAAGAATTGCATTCAAGTATCAGTATATGATCTAGTATTTTTCGGTTTCTATTTTCTGAACTTTGGATAGAAAATTTGTTCCAAACGTTAACGAAATGGGTAAAGTGTTTTACACCTAAAACCAAAGAACTTCATATTTTTTGTCCTGTTTTTGGATCAACATTATCTTTGGGTGGGCTGATGCACTTGCTTGTTTATGTTCTTGTTGGTTTTTTTAAAAGTAGATCTCAAGAGAATCTGTTTGTTTTTTAACTCCATCAATTGTGTTATGACTGTTTTTATTTTGTTTAAATTTGACTGTTTAAGGTGAACAGGTTATGATATAAACTCGCACTAACAAAAATGAAACGTTTAATATATTTCAAACCGACATGGTCTACTACTAAAATGTGAATTCTCAGACTAGACTCACCTTTGTGTAACAATATTAGCTTTTAATTAGTAGCTTCAAACCAGCTCAAACGTTTATTTAATATGAAACTAGCATTCACCACTGCGGCTTCCTTTTTGACTGCGTTGAAGACACTAATTACAGGTCAGTTAAATGGAAATGTGTGGCCAAAGTTCACCTGCTGTACGTCAAGCGTCCATTTCGTATTTGATTGGATCTTTGACATTAGAAGGTTAGAGAGCTCTCAAAACAAAAAAAAAACGTATTTTTCTTTCCAATCGAGATCTCGATTTATAAGTCGAGTTCTCGAGGTGAAAGACGGGCTCTCGCGTGATAAGTCGAGATCTCGTTTTATAAGTCGAGATCTCGAGTTATAAGGCGTGATTTCAAGTTGTAAGTCGAGATCTCGCGTTATAAGTCGGATCTTAAGTTATATTATTATATATTATAAAATAAAACCGAAAAAAGATTATTCCAAGAATGTTATCAGGTGTCATTTAACCCTGGTACAAATGTCAGTTGTCAGTAAAATTTAAGCTTATTTGTCAGTTGTCAGTTAAAATTTTTGCCATTTGTCAGTTGTCAGTAAACCCCATCCAGACCCTCAAAAAAGCAACGCGAAATTGGTGCAACAAATAAGCCCTTAGCAGCTGGGTTCACGACACGTTTGTAAAGTTAAAAAAAGGTTTATAGCCTAAACCTCACTATCGACGTTTCATTTGAATGACATAGTCACACATAATGACGAGAATTCCAGCAGAATAGAACTAAAAATAAACGGAGTTAATCTGGCTCGATTTCACTGATCAACATGGGTTCTCCATGGCTGATTTTTGATAGGCTATTGTAATCTCCAAGCAGCAAATTGAGAATGTTTACTCCTCATTGTCTCTCTCTAACCACGTGCATAAATGGGTACCATAAACATAAGGCTGAGGGGAAGCATCCGATTCAGGGGGGAGTAGTCATACTTCTATTTTCATCATGCTACGAAAACCGGCTCTCTCCACCCAGGTGCAGGTAACCCTGTAATGGACTCTAGCATCCCAACCAGGCGGAGCAGCCATACTTCTAGTCGCATCATGCTCTGAAAACCCAATGTGCCGCTTTGGTTCACATTGTTTCTCGCCACCCAGGTATATAAATAGGTACTGACGAACGTGATGCTGGGGATAATCCTGTGATGGTCTAGCATCCCATCCAAGGGGAAGTAGTAGCGATACTCCTAGTCGCTTCATGCTACAAAAACCGGACCGTGGGCCGCTTTGCTTCACGTTGTCTCTTCCAAACCAGGTGTATAAATGTGTAATGGCGAGCATAATGCTAGGGGTAACCCTGTGATGGACTTGTATGGATCCCACCCATTCCTCGTTGTTTCCGGAAATAAGGCATGGCATATTGGGAATTAATAGGACTCATAATAGCAAATAATAACATACATTTAATTTCTTAATTAATAGGACTCATAATAGCATATAATAATAGCATATAATAACATACATTTAATTTCTTTTTACATAGACTACCACATGCTTGTCATCGAGAGTTTGGACGCTGACACAGAACTTCGCAGGCTCTCCCCAGTGGCCCTTTCATCCAATGGCTACACAGATCTGCTGAATGGACCAATGGACCACGGTTGCTGCTTTGGTTACGCGTGCATGGAGCGACTATCAACATTCTACTCTGTAGTGGCAGCACAAAACAACTACACTGTTTATTTTACAGGTAAACAAAATATCATAACCCAGTTTCACTCAAAAGAGTGAAGAAAAATCCCCTTTTTAAATACTAAACACAAATTACATCTGTCGTAGGAAAGTAGTGCTGAAGGGCTTTCAGTAAAAGCCTGGTTTCACTAGCGACAAAAGCATAAGAGGAAGCATAAAAGCGCTTATGTTCAGTGAAAACGGGGCCGACGTAAACATAAACTTAAGCTCAAGCATATGCATAAAGATCAATCTTACGCTTAGAGCAGTTTTCAATTGCGTGTCGTAAAACCAAAACCAAAGTAATTACTCTGACCAACCACAGCAGTCGTAAACATTCCAATGAACCAATCAGAGCTCGAAGCAATTACATGTCGGCGGCGCCAAGCGCGGGAAAACGCGTGCGAGCAAGTCACGATTGGTTTTGGTTTTACTTCTGATTGGTCGAGAAAGTGGCGCGAGATTTTTTAGCCAATCACAAAGCGTAGCAATGCAAAACGAAAGCAATTGTGTAATTACTTTCGACACTCAATTGAAAACTGCTCTATGTCAACGTTCGGTTTCACTCAACTTAAACTGTTATGTCTCCCTTATACTTATATGCTTATATCGCTGATGAAAACAAGGCTTTAATGAACACTCACTGCAGTAAATTAATTAAAACTACATTACACGAATTATATTCAGGCTTGTCTTCAGAATTGAAAGTGTAACTTATGTTTGCTGTGATCATTGTTTCTCGAATAAAACGTCATAGACCTATTACAGTAATTGATTCTAAACCTTTAAATTCGATCGCGAAGTAAAGCAGTGTTGAAGCAAATAGAACAGCAAACGCGTTGACATAATAATATAGAAGATTATCCGTTCATGATTAACGCGCGATATGGAGATCAGAAATTTGCTTCGGTGGTATAGCAGGGATGGAAGCGTGCATATTTTTAACAATGGATTCCGCATTACAAAGGGACACCCCTAAGATCTTCCTTCCAAGTTGAACATGTTTTTTTTCTTATTTTAGTTCAAGAGTAGAATTTAAAAGCAAAAAAGTCCCGATTTGATTTCTTTTATTTATCTCATCAATTGGTTTTTACTTTCAGCTAGTTAATCGCAGTTCTCTATCATTATGTAGTGTGTTTTGTAACCTATTAGTTCATTATACTCATGGTCTTCCTCCGTTTCATTAACACCAATCAAATTTTCACTTTTTAGGTACCAATCCCCAGAATCTTCGCCTGACATTACTGAACGCAAATAACACTCAAGCTGTTCGTGTCGCCATCTGGTACTCTACACCTCATCGGTTAGACGTGTATCGCGCAGGCGTTTACATGTACCCGACTAATGCTAAACTCGACGAACAAAACTTCAGCTACAAAAAGAAGGATCCCAATCTCCCGGATGACCAGTTTGAGCCGCCACTCAGCAGCATCAACGGAGCCAACTATTTTGAGCGCGAAAGCCAGCTACTTTATGTAGTGGTTAAAGGAAATGTCGCTGTGGATATTAGAACTGCTCCAGTGATACAAGTCAAGCTAGGTAAGGGAGTTGAATGGAAGCAGCGATTCACTCCGGATTGCTGTGTATTATTTTTAATATCAGTACTGGAGATTGAGTGTTAAAACAGCTATCACGTTTTTACATACATCATCTAGTTGATGATATTTACTTATAGTCGTCACCTGTGTGTTTGACAATGTAATGATTTTGTGTGGAGAAATTAGACTTTGATAAACATTATATTATTAGTATGCGAAGGTTAGTTGCCCATTCTTTAGTAAACCTGACGTTTCATTTGATGATATATAACTGAAAATTCATGTCTTCTCCTCGGGTATTCGACCACATAAAAAATATTTTTAATGGCGATATATGGAAATTGAATCATGACATTAGTCGAGTCGGAAAGTAGGGTTCCCATGCACCCCTATGATGTATTTTTTTAACTTACATTTTCGT
>JAJLRJ010000001.1:18544233-18664233 GCA_024195265.1 Dendrophyllia cribrosa
CTTCTTTGAAAAGAATTTAATACAAAATCTGGCTTCACTTCTTAACATCGACGAGTCCCGTATTCGTGTGGTCGAGATCGTGAATGCTTCTGGAAATTCCCGAAGACGGCGAAGAGATTCCGACGATCAACCGATGATCGTTACGATCGAGATCGGTGATCCGCCGCAACCTCGTATTCCCTACACACCAGAAGAAAAATTTTCCCCTGGAAATTTAAGGTGAGTTGATTTGTTAAGCTTGCATATCCGCCTTTTTGTCCCAATTTCAAATAAAGGTTAATATAGAAATTCTTCTATGACAGCCTATGTGTTTTCCCAGTTTGAAATTGTTCCCTTACTTTCATGGATGTGAGTCTGTGGCCCATTAAAGAGCCCCAAGAATCCATTCAGTGAAAATGAGCCCATTAATGAGCCCCAAGAATCCATTCAATGAAAATGAAATGGTGCAATCATACATGCCCAACTTCGGTTGTAAGTCGAGACTTTTTGTCTAAGATGGTCATGCCGATAAATTCTTACTGATTGCGAGCCTACTTGGAACGATAATGAGAAGTCAGGATTTAATCGCCGTGACCATCAACATTACCAGCAAATGATCGCAGAGGCTTTTAACAGGCCACATCAATAAAATAATGCCGAAGGTGTTCGTTTCTAAAGAAACTGTCGTGCTGCGTCGCTGGGGTGAAACATGACCATTATGGTGTTTTCAACTAAGTTGATAAAGTAAATAAGCCACTGTAAAAATATTCATCGATTACGGTTGATAAGGTAAATAGGCTACTGCAAAAAGACTCATCGATTACGTTTACCAATTTACTTGATCAAATCCGCAGTTGATAAAACTAAATTTTCACATCAATAAAACACGAGCCTTCAAATCTGAATCAAAGATAATGAGAGTTTGAGCTCTTATCGATTGTATATAGCGCCTCCCTTTGTTTCTGACGCATTACACAGAGTTTCGCGCGCTTTGTCGTTCGTCTCGGTTGATGCAATTCAAGTCGTAGTAACAAATAACTACTTTTTGACAATACCAGGTTGTTTAGAATCACTAAATTACTCCAAAACGAAGTGCGTAGTCTCTATTTAAACCCCCGGGGGAGGGGGGGGGGGGGGGGGGGGGGGGGGGGGGGGGGGGGGGGGGGGGTACTCCCAACAATTTAGGATAGGTGTGTGCCGCCAAGGTTCTCAAATCCTGACCATATTTAAGGGTAGAAAATCGAGATTTGATACCTTTTTTAAAGCCCAATTCAGGCGTGTAGTACAGTTTTAACAGACCATATCTTTTTCGTTTTGCGCGTTGGGGTGGATACTGCAATTTAGTGACCCTATCTAAGGAATATCTAAGGATCACAATACCAAAAATACCAAAAAGGATACCTTATTTATTAAGGACTAACCCTACCCTATCGGGCGGCACATACCTATATAGTGTATATAAGGAAGTACCCCCTCCCCCCCCCCCCCCCCCCCCCCCCCCCCCCCCCCCCCCCCGGGATTTAAACACACAACGACCACTGTCTTCCTCCTTTCATTTATCGCACAGTTCTACCACGGCTCCTCCGGTTACCATGACGACCACAGCTTCACCGACCCAGACTCCTGCGGATCAGTACATTGCTCTCCAGTCCTTGGCGTCCAAAACTGTCGAGGCAGCACAGACAGGTCGCATGGCATCCTTAGTTAATCTCGACATCTTATCAGTTGTAGTGACCGATCCCGAACCTCCGCGGGAACTTCCGAAGGGATGGAAACGAGCGACCCCGGAAGATGGTAAATGTACTACATATACTATACGATATATAATATACATTTCCGTATCTTGTCTAAGAGCACTTCATAGTAGTATTTAGCATAAATTAGCATAAATTAGTATAAATGACACAACTTGCTACCAATGAATGAAATCCAGAGTCGAAAGAACTTGGTAAACTTAGTACTATCTGACCGTCGTATGTTTTTCGACAAAGTAACCTTTAAAGTATCAAAGTCTTACTAAGAACTTGCCACCAGCCATACATTATTTGTAAATTTTACGGTATTTGAAAGCTAATTTCTCCGACTGAATACCAAGTGTGGCATGCTGTTTTAGTTTATGCAGTGACTTTGTTAGTAGCTTATTGTCTGATGTATGCTTTTGAGGCACAATTCAAACAATGGGTGCGGTTACACACACCACGGTAAACAGTGGCATTTCCCATGGTAGATCATCCTACGGTGCATCACACTTGGGTTTAGTATACCGTGTTAACCAGCGGTTATACGTACGCGATTTGTGATTTGCAAAGGTAAAGAAATGTCACGCAATTCAGTGAATCACTTTTCCTTTGCGCTTACGTGTTGATGTCAAACGGAGCATCGTGATTGGCTCTTGTACCTTGGGCTTCAAAACACCATTGCAAGTTACCACGTTAAATGTCATGGGCGCTTCGTGTGATCTTTGTTATGTACCCATGAATATTTACCACGGGAAATTTATCTCGGAAAGTGTCGGTCACACTCACTAAATGCAGTTTTCCGTGGTGAAAGGGTTATTTACCACGGTAAAAGGTGCCCCGTGCAACCGCACCTAATGACAACAACAACAACAACAACCTTTATTCATGTGTCAAATCTAAAATAGCAGTTATACAACCACTAACTGGGGACACTAAATACTACCTAAAAATATTGAAGAATTTAAAATAAAACTATATATAATATGTACAATTTAAAATCTAACCTAAGTCTTACATAAAAGGCAGTTGTCACATTTACTATCAGTCAATTTAGAAACAAGGTCTATTCTACGTATGTAACATTCAAACGATGATATGGATGTCAGTTCCCTTACATTTCTTGGTACAATTGCCCATATTTTGGGTCCCATATATCTAAGCGAATGTTTTCCAAAAGTGACAGTATTACATCTAGGTTACCAAAGTCATTATTACGTAGTGTGTACTTAAGTTGTGGAATTTGAAAAAGGCTACATATGTAATTAGGAGATAAATTGTTCTTTACCTTATACATAAGGATGGCTATATCCTGTAGTCTTCTGTTCTGCAGTGTACTTAGGTTAGCAAAGATTTCCAATGGTTCTAACTTCGTGACGTTCTTTTCAGCGGGTCCAAAGAATGGCAGTTGGCGGTTTGATCAGGTGGAGATGATGAAAGAAAACAACAAGTCCAGTCCGGTTCATGATTACCTTATCCCAGTTCGACTCGTTGTAATGCAGGAGCCATATGGAGCCAATGAAACTGTTCCCTTCCTGGTGCAACCTAAGTTGGTGATGGTAGATAAACTCAACCGCACAGTTAACACGCTGGGACATGGGCAACAGGGACAGTGGTACGTAGTTCTAGATGTAATATATCAAACACGAGGAAGAGTGTTCGTTTCATCAGGATTTCCAAACATCGAGAAGTAGGCACAACCGATTTTTTTTAACCGACTTGGATACCTGATGAAACACTCTTTCGACTGCTTGATGTAGCTTCTCAAACTGATCATTAAATACAGAGAATACGAAGAAATAAAATCGCCAAAAAAATGTATGTTAATAAAGATTGTGTTTCCAAACCACCGTGAGTTTGAGGTGCTTCTTTATACTGTCTTTTCAAAAAACTACACCTCCATATTCTATAGATTCTGATTTTTAAATATAACTCCGGGTCCGAATCGGGACTTTACAAAAACGGGCTCCTGAATAGCATTTCCACACCTGCTGAGAATGCCAAGGTACGACTTCGACAAATAACTTTGAAATTTTGTTGCTTTGAGGAACACGACGAAAAGCAAAACATAAACGGATTCATCACTGATCAATAGCTTTCATTTGAATGGTCACACATTAGACTTCATCTACACACTTCTTGAAGAAGGCTTAGTTTTATTCTTTATCATTTTTCAGGTATGTTACTGCGACTATCAAGAATGGCACAGGCGACCCAGATGCCTTGTTAGGCGGGAATACCACAGTCTCCTTCATTAATGGCTGGGCGAACTTCACCAATTTAAACATTAGCCACAACGCAACAGATTACGTACTGGAATACAACATAACTTTTCCTCTGGATGCGAATTTTACCGCCCTTTCACAACCATTCGAGGTCAAGGAGCGGATCCTATATTTCACGCTTGTTAGCCAACCACGTGATGCCAACGAAACCGTTCCATTTGGTCAGCAGCCTTTGGTAGAGGTCCGCGACGCGGCTAACGGAGAACTGGTGACGAATACTGGTTGGAAAGGACGCAAATGGATTTGTAAGGCCTCTTTGGTGAATCCTCAAAATTATCAAGGTAATCAGATTTAGATTGTAAAATCGGGCGGGCTGACAACTTTTGCAACTTCCTTTCAACTTAGACCTTTTTTTGTAATGGTGACCAATTTATTTATTCTTTTATATGTATGTTAATTACGTAGCTTAACTGGCCTATTTTCAAGTAAAAATTCCTTTTTTTTTATTTTGTACACGCTAACGAGGCCACCTAGACTGATTTCACATGCATATAAAAAAAATATTAAATAAATCGGCCGCCACTATGAATCAAAGTGCTCTAAGAGCCATCTCGTGAATACGAAACAAGGTAAGGTTAAGTCCACAGATCGGTTTTTATTTTCCACACTGAGTTTGAAGTAAAAAAATTGAAGAGTAAAACAGATTTAAAACGGCCAAAACATCTTAGCCTGACAAATATGCATTGTGTGAAACGAGACTGTCTAGATAACTGGTTGACGTAATTACACTGGGAAATTAAAAAAAATTACTACAGCAATCATCTTTTAACACGTAATACACTGGGGAATTAAAAAGGAGTGAAAATTTGCATATATATTTTCACGAGATGAAAAGGTATATTGATGGACGTTTAATATTATAGGTTAACACAGAGATATCCGGATATCTTTAGCCTATTAGAGCAGGCGCTTTTTTCAAATCTTGTTTTATTCACCTGCTTTCTCAGAGAAAGTAGGAAAGTACTGCTCAACAGTTTTTATTTCAATGGTCACACTTTAGGACTTAATTTAGACTCAAAAATAAGAGAAAAAAAGAAAAGTACAGAAACGTACTGCTTAATATTAAGATCGTCCATATGATTAAGAATTTTATCCACACACGCGAAACTGAGTAAAAACCACATTATTCAAAGGGAAAAGAAGAAACTGCAATGAAATAATGGCAACGTTGTTTTATTTTTGTTGTACACCGACAGGAAAGCTTAACGGATCAGCCACTGTAGGGTTTTCAGCTGGTGTTGCAGCTTTTAAGGATCTTTCCATTGATCACCAGGGTAAAAACTACATTCTGAACATCGAGGCTTTCACTGTATCTCCATCTCGATACCAGTTCTTTTCTAACGCTGATCCATTTGACGTGAATGAGAGGGTCCTGGCTCTAGTTATCACTCAACAACCGGGTAAGGAAAAAAAGTACTTTGTATTTCGGTTAAATGTTTTGCAAAAGTGGCCTAAAAAAATGCAAGTATATGTTTAACTTTGGCGCATGCGTTTGCCGATAAGGGATCATGCATTAATACGTCAATAATTTGTTTCAAAGCCATTATAATAAAAACTTTATGGAACTAGCTTGTTCGTTCCGTATTGGGGAATATTGTTCTCGTCCTGAATTTTTCATTTTAATGGTCAGATTAACGTATCTTTTCATTGTATCCTCTAGGTGACTGTAATGATACAGTATCTTGTGGTTCCCAACCAATTCTTGAAATCCGCGACACTGCTACAAACACTCTGGCTGGAAACCTGGGTTGGCGCGGACGATCTTGGACAATACAAGCAACCATGGAACAGGGCGCCTGGAACGAGGTGATAATCGGCCAAACTCAGTTCCAGATTCCGCGCTCAGGCTGTGCCGAGTTTACAAACATTAGCTTTTACAACGTGGCGTCTGGCTATAAAATAAAATTTGAAGTTACGGTCACTCCGCATTCCCAAACCTACTCAGGAATGGTTGCCATTTCACACACGTTTGATGTAAACCCACGGCAGTTTTATCTGGCAATGATAACTCAAGCTTCCAATGCGAATCAGTCGGTAATATTTGGAACACAACCCGTGGTAGAAGTTCGTAATTTCGGGACTGGTAAGCGAGCCACGCCCCTGAAGACTCCCTGGTGGATTGCAGTAACGCTGTATTCTAATCCCAAGTTAGGACAGGCATTCTTAAATGGGACATATAATATCTCAGTGGTGAAAGAGCGGGCAGTTTTTTCTGATCTTCTTATAACGGTGTATGGGCGTGGTTATGTGCTGAAGTTTGAGTCGAACTGCGGTCAAAGTGTGCTGTCATCGCAATTTGAGGTGAGAGAATCAGGGCTGTTATTTATCCTTATATGAGTGGCTCCGTACAAAAATGAATCTATTATCGGTTCACCTTTCCGGTAGGAATGGTTTGTCAGCGAAACGACAGGAAAGCTTGAACACAGGAACAATTTCCTTTGTTTTTTGTCGTATTTTTGTTATGTTCGTTGTTTCAATAGCCTAAACAAGTGTCAAACAAAATGCCGTCAAAAACACTAAGAAAATATCTTTCTACTTATTTTTGTTATTTAATTAGCCGCCAATTAACCAACACGTGGCAGTGATAAACTCGAAAGCGTAAGCTAATTTGGTCACTGTGCACATATTTTGTATCATTTCTCTACAAAAAAAATAAACTTTTTCCTTACTTTTGTAAACGTATTTTATGTATTTCTACTTAGACTAATTTATTTCTTCTTAAATATTGTGTACTAATAAAAACCGAATCTGAAACTACTTTCTTAGGTGCACTACGTCAATGACTATTCTCCAGTCTTCGCTCCCTCGAGTGGCAACTACATCGTCAATATCTCCGAAGCAGCATCGATTGGTTCCAGTGTAATCAATATCCAAGCGACTGACAACGACAAAGGAAGTCAAGGCGATGTTTACTATGCCCTGATCCGAGGAAATATTGGAAGCAGCTTTAATTTGGATCGGACTTCCGGCAATATCACCACTGCTAGGAAACTCGACCGTGAAACAACTGCATCTTACCACTTGATCGTAAAAGCGTTCGACGGAGCTGTCCAGGAAAAAGTTCGTTACACTATGGGCCGCGTTATTGTGAACATTGGTGACATTAATGACAACGCACCACAGTTTGCGAAAAGGGAATTTGCATCAAGCGTGAATGAAACCGCTGATCTTAATGACGTTATTTTGCGTGTGAATGCGCTAGACCGTGACGCTGGAACAAACGCGGAACTGAAGTTTTCTATCACATGCGGAAATGATGATGGCTATTTTGACGTTATACCTGGTACAGGTGACATTGTTGTGAAAAAGTCGCTTGACTTGGAAGGGGCATCTCCACCGTCGCTTAGCTACCGTTTGGGTAAACTTATTTATTGTTGTTGTTATTTTCTATCTTTCTCTTTTCCTTTAAAGGTTATTACTCCATTTACTGTCAAACGTACTATCGCTTTAATATTTTTTAGAAAGAATCACTAATTTATTTTTGTAAATTATCGAACAACTGACAGCATCAAAGAGAAGTGCTGCTCGTTAGCTTCTATCCGAATGGCCACACCTTAAAGTTTCGTTTACACACTCAAAATATACAAACGTCTTATGTGACTTATGTCTTGGCGGGGACTCCACACTCGCATTGAAAAAATGCCTCTGCAGCTTGACTGCATTACTCAGGCAGTTTTTTTATTGGAAGTGCAAAAAGTGAGTTGATATGATCAACCCGTCGGTCTTAAAGTCAGTGGTTAGATTCTGGGTCTCTGGTTCGTGTTATTTCTAAAAAAAAAAAACAATTAATACAAATTGTCCTTACAAACCCAGGTGTAGAATCTCATACCTCATTCGGGCGATTATACTAGTCAGGCACTGATGATATCTGGGTCAAGCCATTTTCTATGTCTGTAGTAATACTCCTAGATGATTCCAAATGGCCGTTTATATCTAGAATAATTTGTAATTATCTTATTACCTTTCAGGTGTTCACGTGACTGACATGGGTGTTCCTCCACTGAATAACTCCACCAATGTGTCAATAAGCATCTCACCGGTGAATGAATTCTCGCCCCAGTTTACTCACGGTCTGTCAGCTCGTGTACGGGTGAAGGAAAACCTAGAAACTGGGAGCGGACTTGAGTTGATTGACGTGAATGCTACAGATAAAGATTTTGGATCACAAGGTAAACAGTGAGGATAATTTTAAAGCTGATATGTAGAACATAGAGAATGCACTCAAATGGTCAAAATCACGGTTTCTTTCTGAGGTTTCGTTTGGCATACTGGCTTCCACAAGCAAGGAAATATCACTTTCCTATTTTGTGTTTTGCCTAGAATTCGGTCATTTCACGTCGTTGTTAGTAGTGGAGAGCGCACCGGTTACTCCGTTTTTTTGCGGAGCAAACTCATTAATTTGCGGAGCAATCTCATGAATAAAATGCGGAGGTATACATTAACGTAGATGACGTCATAAGCTATTGTCTTTTATCTCATGAATAAAATGCTGTGGTTTCTCATTAACTTGCTGTGGATTACATTAACGACCGTTATTGCTGTGGTATTTAATTACCTAGAATAACCAGTTCCAAAAACCGGGTTAGCAGGGATAACCCCTTTCACCACAATGGCGCAATGAACTCGCCCAGACTTGCCCAGACTTGCCCTATTGTTTCCACCTAATTTTCTACGTTGATTGGTTTATCCAGACATCTATTGTTGTTACTCTATATCGATTTTCAGTTTCCCAGCCATCACCCACTTTAAGTTATAATTTCTTTTCCGGTAGCTTCAAAGTTCAAACTTTTTAATTATACGAACTTTCACTGAACTAAATTTGCATGAAAAATTAGCACCTCGGAAAAATAAACAAAGCAACCAATTACATGCCTTACTAAAACAATAAACCCGCACTCTGTTTAAGTAATAATATATTTAATAATAACAAAACGCATTAAGGTTTCATCAAATCATTATGTCAACAAAAGCTGTTTTATTTAGAACAACTACTCAAATCCATGTACTCCACAAATGATAAGGAAATCAAGAACAAAATGTTAGAATGAAATTACTTTACGGACGTAGCGCGAATTCACTATAAGGCCGTATTGCAGGCCTAAAGCTTTGTTGGCTTTTTTTCGGAAGCAAAGGTTTCCTCTTAACCGATTTTACGTTTGGTTCATCTCTTTGTAAGTAAATACACTTTGTTTTATCGTTTGAATAATGTCTTTATTTAACTGATCAATTATTTCCTCCGCAGTAATAAACTTTAGAACTCGGACGGGGATTGTAAAGATGTCGGGAACTGATATATTTCTATAACGCCGCGTTTATAATATCCAAGAAATTTATTATTCGAGGCTGTTTTTGCAAATCCACCACCACCACAATTCTCCGCCACCACCACAATTTTCCACCACCACCACCACAATTTTCCACCACCACCACAATTCTCCGCCACCACCACCGCCACCACCACCACCGCCGCCACCACCACCACAATTTTCCACCACCACCACCACCACCACAATTCTCCGCCACCACCACCGCCACCACCACCACCACCGCCGCCACCACCACCACCACCACCACCACAATTTTCCACCACCACCACCACCACCACAATTCTCCGCCACCACCACCGCCACCACCACCGCCACCGCCACCACCACCACCACCGCCACCACCACCACCGCCACCACCACCACCGCCACCACCACCACCGCCACCACCACCGCCACCACCACCACCGCCACCACCACCACCACATCGATCCCACATCGACCCTACATCGACCCCACATCGACCCCACATCGACCTTACATCGACCCCACATCGACCCCACATCGACCCTACATCGACCCCACATCGACCCTACATCGACCCTACATCGACCCTACATCGACCCTACATCGACCCCACATCGACCCTACATCGTCCCTACATCAACCCCACATGGTGGTGGAGGCGGGGAATTGTGGTGGTGGTTGTGGCTTAGAATTGTGGTGGTGGTGGTGGTGGTGGCGGTGGTGGCGGTGGTGGTGGCGGAAAATTGTGGTGGTGGTGGCGGTGGCGGTGGTGGTGGTGGTGGTGGTGGTGGTGGTGGTGGTGGTGGTGGTGGTGGTGGAAAATTGTGGTGGTGGTGGTGGAAAATTGTGGTGGTGGCGGAGAATTGTGGTGGTGGTGGTGGTGGTGGTGGTGGTGGTGGTGGTGGATTTGCAAAAACAGCCTCGAATAATAAATTTCTTGGATATTATAAACGCGGCGTTATAGAAATATATCAGTTCCCGACATCTTTACAATCCCCGTCCGAGTTCTAAAGTTTATTACTGCGGAGGAAATAATTGATCAGTTAAATAAAGACATTATTCAAACGATAAAACAAAGTGTATTTACTTACAAAGAGATGAACCAAATGTAAAATCGGTTAAGAGGAAACCTTTGCTTCCGAAAAAAAGCCAACAAAGCTTTAGGCCTGCAATACGGCCTTATAGTGAATTCGCGCTACGTCCGTAAAGTAATTTCATTCTAACATTTTGTTCTTGATTTCCTTATCATTTGTGGAGTACATGGATTTGAGTAGTTGTTCTAAATAAAACAGCTTTTGTTGACATAATGATTTGATGAAACCTTAATGCGTTTTGTTATTATTAAATATATTATTACTTAAACAGAGTGCGGGTTTATTGTTTTAGTAAGGCATGTAATTGGTTGCTTTGTTTATTTTTCCGAGGTGCTAATTTTTCATGCAAATTTAGTTCAGTGAAAGTTCGTATAATTAAAAAGTTTGAACTTTGAAGCTACCGGAAAAGAAATTATAACTTAAAGTGGGTGATGGCTGGGAAACTGAAAATCGATATAGAGTAACAACAATAGATGTCTGGATAAACCAATCAACGTAGAAAATTAGGTGGAAACAATAGGGCAAGTCTGGGCAAGTCTGGGCGAGTTCATTGCGCCATTGTGGTGAAAGGGGTTATCCCTGCTAACCCGGTTTTTGGAACTGGTTATTCTAGGTAATTAAATACCACAGCAATAACGGTCGTTAATGTAATCCACAGCAAGTTAATGAGAAACCACAGCATTTTATTCATGAGATAAAAGACAATAGCTTATGACGTCATCTACGTTAATGTATACCTCCGCATTTTATTCATGAGATTGCTCCGCAAATTAATGAGTTTGCTCCGCAAAAAAAACGGAGTAACCGGTGCGCTCTCCAGTACTGTTGTTTATCATGACACCTACAAAATATCGATATTAAGATGTATAACGCACATACAGAGCCAGATTTCTGTTCATAAATATTTTTTCAGCGGCCTCCCCCTCATTTATTTTTGCTTAAACATTTTAATCGATCGTGACCTTAAATTGACAATCAAGTGAAGAATTATTCCTATCACTTTCGGAAGAGGTGAAAAGCCTGGAATAAATCAAAGATGATAAAATTCTGAATTTAATATTGAACAATTGTGACAATTGTTAAGTCGTCACACTTCAGGACAGATTTCAGATCATCGCTGGACAGCAGCGGGTTAAGCAAAGTTTTCTTATTCATCACTTTACAGGCGTAGTTCGCTATTCCATCTTCTCTGGAAACAGTAACAGAAAATTCCAAGTAAATTCAACTTCTGGTGTAGTTATGCTGATATCACCGCTGGATTATGAGACTGCAGACAACCACACACTGATCATCCGGGCATCCGACACTGGTGGGCATGCGCGGTATGCTGATTTCACCCTGCACGTGCAGGTTGAGGACGTCAACGACAACGCTCCTGAATTCAAAGATAATAAAACTGTAGTTGAGGTGCCTGAGACTCTCTCTATAGGTGAGGAAAATGGAGGTTTATGATTAGGATTAACAACATTAAGGTGATTCCTCAGAAATAAAAGTTGTCGAACAATTTTTTTAAAATTTTCCCTAACAGCTCCCTACCATAAGTTGTTTCGAAAAATTCAATAAGAAAGATAGGTCACCATGCTCGGTAAAGAGATATGATGGACCAATGTTGCCCCATTTATGCCTATAGCAATACCGATCACGCACGTCTTTATTTGATCGGTTCATGTTTCTTTTCCCGGTAACCCGTGAAAGCAAAGTTTACAATTCTTCAAAAAAACTTGATAGGTTAAAGTCTCCACCATATTGGAACACTTTGAAATAAAAGTTATAAAAAAGTCACACATCTTCAAATGACACGGACTCAAAACATTCCTCGCGTCCATGTTTTCAAGGTCATCAATTTGCTCCCACGAGTAACTGATTTGAGAACGTTTTTAGCGATATCTTTTTTTTTTCCTGTCGAGGATTTTTTTTTTTAACTTTTTTAACTTAAAAAGCATTAATTTAACATCAAAATGATGCAATAAAAAATATTGGTCACCATGCTCGTTAGAGAGAAAAAGACAGTCGCATTTTCTAACGAGCTTGCAGGCCTTGCAGGCGCTTACACTGTCGTTTGATTTTCTTTTTCTCTCTAGATCTTGAAACAAAATTTCAGTTCTTTTTTTCACTGATGATTTTATGAAGCGCCCATTTTTATGCCTGGTGAGGTTTCCGGCCAAAAAAGCAGCCATGTTTTACTGCCGATGTTGCGAATTACGTGTGTTATGCGCAGTACAGGATGCGCAGCGCAATACTGAGGAATCACCTTAACAATGTAATTAAAATAACGCGTATTTATGTACAGCAAGTTGCTGTAACCTTTTTTATCTTCTCAGACCGGATGCGGACGGGGGGGAGGAAGGGGGAGGTCTGGGAATAACGTTGTGACGTAATGATTCCAAATGGCCGCCATCTTGGATCCGCCAACCTTAATAGCCCTTTTCGCGGCTAACCTTTCTCATTTGCATTACAATAAAAGTCAACGTGGTTGCGAGGCAATTTCGTGCAATTTTGTAGTTTCTGCCCGAAATTGCCTCGCAACCTCGTTGACTTTTATTGTAATGCAAATGAGAAAGGTTAACCGCGAAAAGGGCTATTGTCCTGATTAGCAAAACGCCAACGTTGAGTCAATAGTAAACAATCCCTTAGAAAGATGCTAAAATGATCTTAAATTGTTAAATTTACTACAAGATTTAGGCAAACATGAGTGTAAAGATATGGTTGCCATGGAAACGTCACATGTCATAAACAAAAATCTGTCCCGAGATAAATTTCAGAAAAGTCACGAATTTTTGTGGGTATTCGTTAAAAGCTTTTAAAGTTATAAACGTTCAAAGTCAGCGTGGACGTTCTAAATAGGGTTAAGGCTTCTTCAAATAAACACACTATTCAACCATCAGCCCTTGATCCGAGCTAAAAGGAGAACAAATTCTGCACTTTAATTTTTGTTTCTTGTAAGCTCTTTTCAGAATGACTTAAGCATAAAAATATTTTTTTTCTGATTAACTTCTTTGCAGGTCAAACTGCTGCAACAATCCAGGCCACTGACCGTGACTCCGGTGACAACGGCCGCGTGAGTTATTCCATCGTTTCAGGGGACTCGGGCGGGTTTTTCAGTTTAGACCCCGACACTGGTATACTAACAACACGAAAAAGCCTCGACCTGGAGTCTGCTCGAACCCCTAACTGGACCTTTACACTTGTGATAGTGGCAAAGGATCATGGGGATCCTCAACTGACTGACAATGCGAGCTTTGTGCTTAAGGTTAGCGGTGTCAACGAATTCACGCCCCAGTTCACTCAGCCCGGGCCCTCTCTGCAGCTTCCAGAAGATACCGCCGTGGGAACTATGCTTTGTAATGTGACCGCCACCGACAAAGATTTTGGACCTGATGGATTGGTCACGTGAGTATTGCTTTGTCACAGTAATAGAGCTTTTTATCTTTCTACAACAACTGGACCGTTTATGTTTTAATGCTCCAAACCAAGTTCGAAGTTTTATCCGAATCATGTCATTGAAACTTCGTCGAAGCTACGTTTCGTGAGTGAATGTTTGTAGTATTTTACAGTTTGGAATAATAAATCCTCTGATGAAACCTTTTGTTTGTGGTCAATGAACACAGTTGTTCTGTTGTTTGCTTTTATATTTGTCGAAATTAATTCAATAAGCAAGGTTCCTATTCAGGTTTCTTTTAGGGGTGTAACGATTCATATTCCTTGCGATTCGATTCGACTTCGATTATTGCCTTTCGATTTCAAATATTTGGATTCGATTACGGTATGCAAATGTTTCTTGCAGATAGTTTTAGACTTATCTGTTGTACCGTCTTTAGCCACAAAACCATAATATTTCCACACAGCTGATCTAAAAGATGCAGGCAGAATCACGATTGCATTGCTTGGTCGTTCGTCGCCATGTTTGAATACGTGACAATGAGCGTGTTGCACATGGTTTGCCTTATTTGGAAATTCTCAAGGGGTGGTAGAAAGGCAGCAATTTTACCGGGCAACACAAAATGACGCACGAACTGCAAATGCCTTTGATCCTCAATCAAAATCGCAGATTTTAAAGAGTTCTGAATTCTGATTTCACAATATAATAACTCATTGAGGGCACCTTGGAAAAGGTATGCAAAAATCGAACCAAAATCGAAACGTGGAAGCAAAGAATCGTGAAACGAACCGAATGGTCATAATCGCGATTAATGGAGAATTCGATTGATCGTTACACCACTAGTTTCTTTGAAACACTTCTATTTAGACTTTCCATCATGAACATTGCTTTAATAATAAGTGGATGAACCCTTTTGTTTCCATTACCATTAAGTACAAAATTTTCAAGATTTACAATATTTACATTCAATACTTACATTATTGTCCATCGTTTTTCTTGGCATCCCTAACTGATGGACCTCCATGATGTTTTCTTACTACATCAGATACAAGATTGCGAATGGAAACGACGACAGACGTTTCCGGATGGATTCTTCTACTGGACAAATATACGTGCACGCACCACTGGACAGAGAAAAAACACCCACCTATCACCTGAAGATAACGGTTTTTGATAGGCCCTCTCAACCAGCCAATCAACGGTCGTCATTTATTTTCGTTGACGTATCTCTAACTGATGTCAATGACAACAAACCAGTTTTCCAGTCAGGTTCTTACTACGCCGCTGTCAAAGAAACCGCGGGCGTGGGTAATGAAATCATCACGGTGAAAGCGACTGATGCTGATGCAGGTCCGTGGAATTATTGTGTTTCAATTTTAGTGTAGTTATGGTGTTTATCACCGCAAAATTGTACCTTAGTTTTCACCTTTCTTCCTTGTACTTCCAGTGCAAAATGATTCCGCACCATTAGAGAGACACAAGATAACATTAACGTGCTATTTCTTTTGTTCATACTACACTTTGTGTTACCTCGTAAGTTATGGTTAAGACGATAATTAAAAAGCTCAAATTTAAAGGGGCCATCTCACCAATTTTAATATCATTTTGAAAAGCCAAAAGACATCTGATTCAAAGTGATACTGAAATTTTTTTCATTTTTAATTAACATTTACCTAAATTAGTTCCTTTGATTGTTTTTGTAATTTAAAGTGCCCCTGTGATCAAATTTTTTATTTTGATTTTTTTACATTTTCGTGTACAATTAGACTTTCTTACTCATCTTGCCAATCGCGAATGGGAGAAAGTGACGTCAAAGACTCAAACATACCTCACGGGTTGAAATTATAATAACAATAAGTATTGAAAATCACGCAAAAAGCAACAAAAACTTTGGACTTGTTCTTCGTGCAATTTTCTATTCTGATTGTTATTATAATTTCAACCCATGAGGTATGTTTGAGTCTTTGACGACACTTTCACCCATTCGCAACCAAGCCTTGGAACAAGGTTGATTAATGGCGGCCGTAAATTGTCGGAAATAAATGTTAAAATAAAATGACTTCTTATGTTCGTAATGGATTGAAATTTGGCAAGATGAGTTACAAAGTCTCATAGTACATGAAAATGTAAAAAATGAAAATCAAAAATTTTAGTAACTCTAAGTTACTCCTATTTATTGTCATGCGTTTTACACATGAGCGTCTAGCTCGGATATGGAGGGCAACCTCATCCCACGCTTTAATAAATTGATTGAATGATTGATTGATTGATTGATTGATTGATTGATTGATTGATTGATTGATTGATTGATTGATTGATTGATTGATTGATTGATTGATTGATTGATTGATAGTGTAGTCTTGTACTGTAGACAATTTACCAGGAAAAATCCACACGGCATGAATGCAGACAAATCTCCCGTTAGAAAGCTCCCTCGAAAACTGAACGAGTTAAAACAAAAGTAAGTTGCCTTGGAGCAGCCAGGATGAACAGCCACTGTTAGTCCTCAATGACAATTCAACATTGTTCAACCAGATAACTGAATTGAAGGTAATTCAGGCCAGGAATAACAACGTTTAGATTCCAGGTTTAGTCTGTCTGCGTTCTTTTACGATAGTTGCTCGCTAGACAAGTTGTAAGTGCATTGTTTTCCTCGACAAATGGTCCACGATACGAGTTATATTCAATAGCTAGGTTCCACTGTAAAATAGAATTTATAGAATGCCTGAAGGTTTCAACGTCTGTATATTTTCTTTCTTAGATTTTCTACTTAATTGTCTAGTCTTATACAGAGATAAAATTTTGTGTCTTAGGGACGAATGGTCAAGTTGAATACAAAATCAAGTCTGGAAACAATCATGGCTTCTTTGAAATCAGCACCCACACTGGAACAATCAAAGTTAAAAACAGCCTTGATCTGGAAACACAGCAACATATAGACGATCTGCTATACACCCTCACAGTCGAGGCCTTCGACAAAGGCTCCCCGGTATCGCTTAGCCAGGATGTTCCGGTTACCATAGAGATACAGAGTGTCAACGAGTTCCCGCCAAAACTTCAACACCCCGACAGTATTTACGTGAAAATATCTGAAGACACTGCCATTGGCTCAAAAATTGCTGACATCAATGCGACGGATAAAGACTTTGGTTTAGACGGAAAACTCACATATTCGATAGTTTCCGGAAACGAAGACAATAAGTTTGTTATCAACCCCAACACAGGTGTTATAACCGTAAATAACGAGCTGGATTACGAGACTGTCGTGAGGTATTCACTTGGTGTACGAGTAAGCGACAAAGCTCCACCTGCTCAGCGGCTTTCTACTGTTGCCAAGGTGACGGTTCGATTGACGAACGTGAATGACAGTGGAGGTGTAGATGTTTTAATACAGGATGTGATTAGTAGCATAACGCCTCCAGGGGACCCTGCTGAGGTCGTCGGTGTGGCCACGCGTAGCCCTATATCAGTAGTGCTGCTGTATGAAAGCGGTAAGTGATAACAATGGCACACTCACAATCTGCTAAGTGCGTTAACCGTCCATAGGAAACGTTACAAACGGAGTTCAGAACAGGTTGAAGTAGGGGTAGCAATCGATTACAATTGATGCAGGTTTTGAATATCTGTACAAAGACTTCTTTTCCGATTTTAGCAACAGTACTGTCTAGTACTGTGTAGTATTGTCCGCGTGAAATTGGGCCTTAATAAAAGAAGTTCGCTTCCAACTGACGTCACGTTATGAGTGGTCGTCAGTTTTTTTTTTTTATAATGAACAACTTTATTTGAAACAGTACATTATTTACATCACAGCATTACAATATGATACTATACGGACTACACAGACGTACGATTACATTAATAAATTTACTGTAATATTAATTACAGAAGAACTGTCCATTTTCGGCGAAACGAAAACAAGCATTTCTTTGCAATTGCAATTTCTTTCATTATTTCAATTTTTTCTTGTATTCGCAGCAGGAAGTTACAAAAGTATAATCCACCTTGGCGCCTGTTTGACGTGCAGAATATATGATATTTTGCTATTAGAATTGAGTAATTTAATGCCTGCCAGTATTTTGTTTTGTCAAAATAACCGTATAGTATGCTACTATGTTTTAAAGAAAGTCTTTCACGTGCTTTTCCAAACCACCACTTTTGAAACGTGTTCCAGAAGGAGAGTAATTTACTGCATAGGATTAACATATGGTTTAAAGTTAGTTTTCTACGTTTTGCGCAATTATAATCTGACCGGGTCATATAAACTTATCTAGGGGAAGGACATATTATTTCTCCACTCTTTAATAAAGCAACTTTCGTTTCTGTTCATTATTGTCTCTCTTGACATTCAAATCTTTGGTTTCTTCGCTAGTTATTAAAGTGCGACACCATAGTGTTATAAAGATGTTACGGTGATCAAAAACAATATACCGGGCAAACAATGACATAAATATTATATTCTTCTTTAAAATGCATGTCAACAAATGAACACTTTGGAAATATCTGCAAGGGCCAACGGACAATGCAAAAGCGTCGGATCCTGGTGGATCTAGTCAACAAATTTGATATAAATACGAAGGAACTAATAAAGCAAGTTTGACCATACAACTGGGATTATAAGTATATTCTTTCTTTCATGAGGATGAGAAAGAAACTTTGATATTCTTTTCCCTTGTTTTTTTTTAACAGGAAAACAAGAAAAGCTATCCGCTGATGACAGCAGACTGATATTTGACGACGGGTCAGAATCACGTGGTCTCTTTACAGTCGTCCAAACCGAAGGAAAGAAAGTTATTGAAGCAAACCGCGCAGGCTTACTGGGTCATGGATTTCTTATAGTTCGCGTTCACAATGTCTACAATGTCCGCGTCAAAATAAATGTTGTGGGGTATTCCTCGTTACAATTGAAAGCTGTGCCTTATCCTTTGATCAACCAATCAAACGTGACTATAACATCATTAAAGCGAATTGGCAGTTACTATGGAAACTACCAACAGGCTGCTCTCAAGTTATGCCTCGTTTTGACTGACAATACCACCTATGATGTTTCCAGGATGACGGCAGCTTCGTTCAGTGTCGTCAGCAATGACGTAGGAGTTAAAGTTTCGCTTGGTCCCAGTCTCAACAACGTATTATCCGTAGACAATCAAAGCACTAGTGGGAAACTGAGCGTTTGTGGAAAGTTCTCTGGAAAAGTCTCGCCGAATCTTGACCTTGAAATTTCAGCGGATGTAATAATGGTGAATCGAATCCTTGCTGTGGAATTGGATGGCCTTAATCATAAGACTCTTCTCGGGCTAGCGTATTCCACTCAGGCTCAAATTCAAGTTGATTTTCTTATGAATGACAGCTCTGTGCTCAGAGTTCAAGATTTTTCCACGTTTCCTGGCCTTGTGACATTTACAATCAGTAACGCTCAAGCGGCTTCAGTTGATCGCGTGACGGGAGTTGTCACGCTGAAATCGGACTATCATGATATCGTTGCCGTGACTGTCACGCCACTCCAGGGCCTTATGGAACCAAAGATTGTGCAGTTCTATTGCAATACAGTCCCTCCAGTGGGAGATGTTGATGTTGGACACGAGTATGGCGCAGCACTGCCAGCACTAACAACTATAAACCAGAGGATTATAATCCCTGTGCGCGTGAACCAAGGAAAATCCAAACTTCTTGCCTACGATGTAAAGATCTTATACGACGATAGCCAAGTTCGTTTAGTTGAGCTAAAGAGAGCCAATGTTTACTCGCACACGAAGGGACTGTTGCATGTAGCTGATGTCACGGACCTTGGTAACACAAGTTCTCATATTGCAGATCTGGTTTTCGACACATTATCGGATGGCGTACTTAGCATCCAGGCCTCGGTGAACATGTTGATGGACGAAAGGCTTGATTTCATAGGTAACAACAAACCAGCTGTGATGCAATGCACGGACCGACCGTTGGGCGATGTGACCGACGACTGTGTGTTCGACATTCGAGACGCTGCTTTCACGATGGCGTACAGTTTGGCACAGGAAAAGAACTTCGTGGGCGAATTTGAACAAAATTTGTTAAAGAGAATGACAACGAAAATGGTAAGCAAAATGGAACAATATAGTAGACTCTTGCTATCTGGAACACTCAAATGTAACTAAAACGTTTTTAGAGTCAGGGGTAGTTCGAGAAAGCCAGTACTGACAGAGTGTCAATCAAAACTAAAGCGATTACTCTGGCCAATCACATCAAACACAAACAATCCAATGAACCAATCAACTCAAAGCACAAGCGCGGGAAAACATGTGCGAGAAAGTCACGTTTGGTACAAAACTTTCTATAAAAACACATCAAGTTCTTTGAAAGACACCGTATTTTCTCGATTAAACGCCGGGAGCGTTTATTTAAAACTCGGCCTCGCCGACCCGGCGTTTATTAAACAGGGGTAATTTTTCATCGTTTTTCATATTACATTTTACATTTTTTATTCCTAAATTCCCGATTCAAAAGCTAAATTGAACAAAATGTTACTCAGTAATACCTTCATGGAAAAAGGAACGAGAAGTCTCAAAGAGAATGTATGTATAGTCTTAAAGTTTTGTTCAAATTCAAGTGATGTTACCTGACCTTGACACTTTTGTCTGTCTTTGTATATAAACTATTACATCAGGTAAAGAAACGATGGAGCGACCCCAGGGATGATAAAGATGAAGAAATTGATATCTCGATAAAGAATGTCCGCTTGACAAAGAAATCTCATCACATGGTCAAAATGTTGTGGACTCACGAGGCGCAGCCGAGTGAGTCAGCAACAAATTTTGACCATGTGGTGACGTAAATCGTGGTAAATAAGAGTCCACACCACGGAAAACCGGTGGAAATCTGTTTTTTTACCACAATATTTAGAAAAAAATACAGGGAAAAATCGAAGTTTGGTTACAAAACGTGACAGCTAAGAAAGAGCAAGCATTGTCTATAACTTTCTCGCAATCTGATTGCCATTGCGTGATGTTAGCGTCAGCACCGTTGTCTGCACTCTCATTTACCACCCGCATCGACCAATCAGATTCCGAGATTATCGGCAATTGTGGTAAAATCCGCGGTAGAATTAATTCTGCTTTTAAATACGAATGCGTCTAGTATGCGTCTGGAACCGATGTTCTCGCAAAAAAGTGATATTACAGTTTCGTTACAACTACAGAACTATCAATATTTGTCTCCTTTTTCAAGCTTTTTTTTCTTTGTTTTTCTTTAAGCTAACGGCGATGGACTTTAACATCAATGGAGTTGTAGAACGTAATGACGCATTCCTGTTAGCACGTGCAAATATGGACATGGTGGGATTCATACGTGATTTGCACGTGATCACTCCTGACCACCGGAACGAGACCACGGACTGCACTCTTGGAATAACGGTCAAGCTAAGCACGCGGTCAGGAAGCATGGGAACCAACACGCAAGTCTTCTTTGAATTTGCTAGCGGTACAGAGACTTTAAGCTCGGAACTTAATAACACCGTCTTCGATACTGGAGAACTCATAGCAACTTACAACAATTTTGACAAACTATTTGGAGGGATAATAAAAGCTGAGAGCCAAGATGAAAGCTTTCAAGTAAAATCCAAAAAATCAAAGATCGAAATTTCAAACATGGGTTTTTCGATGGTTCAAGTTACTGAGGATTCTCAGCGGCTGGCTCCTGTAGTGACTCCGTTCTTCATGTATGCACGTGTCCCAATGTTTCCCTCCTCTGTTCGGGTCAATTTAGCGCCAAATACTGACATGATTTCAATGAATGGACACTCGCCTCAGTTAACTGTAAATATAACAGAGTCATACGCAACTTGTCAAGACCCACCAGTTACTAACAATGTCATGTTTGTATTCCAAAACGATTACAAAGATGTTAAAGACAAAGAAGACACTTTTACGAAAATAATGATCAACGACTTGACTGACAGATTTCCGCTGATAAAGATTAAAAATGTCAGACTAACGCCAGGGAGCATTTTGGTTTATTTTGACGTCATTACCCAGAAATCCCGGATGGGGAATACTCTTGTTGCATTATGGGATATGGTTAAGTCAGGGTACACACTGCGCGATGGCGACACCGAGTATCAAGCTAAACCAGTCATGCGCGTTGGAGGAACAGATTATTACGGCAATGATAAGCCAGAAAAAGCCGACGAGAATGATTCGAAATTTCCAGTAGGCGTTGTTGTCTCAGTATGCGTGGTGGTTATTCTTGTTGTTATCGTTACAGTGGTCTGCCTCTGCTACAAGAAACGTTTCGCGAAACGAAAGGAAGGCTTTAAATGGAAGAACGTGAGTAAAATAAATATACTCGATTCGCGTTCTACCTCACGTATGAGTGACGATACGAGAGATCATGAGATGATTCTGTTCAGCGGTTTATCCAATGACCACTATGAATGTTCCGACGATGAAGCGTTCCCATCTCCAGTGCCTTCACGCAACTCCCTCGCGCTGATCTTGAAACCGGAAGAGAACTTTGCCAAAAGGAAGTTAAGGAAAGTTGAATCCGCGTCTTCGCAAGCGTCCTTAGAGGCCTGGACCGGGAGTAGCTCTCCCGCGCTTAAGCGACACCAAATGGAAATGGCAAGGCAATCTCCCCAGTTACCAGTCTCCTCTCAGAAATTTAAAGTGCCATCGCCTGTAGGAAGACTGTTGACCAAGCAGACGAGCGACAGTCAGCTTCTGACGCAGGAAAACTCTTCAACTGAAGGCTCCCCTCTCGACTTGAGCCCGCGAGTACCCATACGTGGCCAGTCACCGAATAAAAGATTACTTGTGGCTCAAAATAGCATGAATAACATCAGCAGTGACTCCTCAGACGAAGAGCACGTGGTCAGAAGTGGCACGTCTTCGCCTACTAACGCTCATGCTCCCGGCAGGAGATCTCTTACCCCTCAAACCAGCGGCTCCAAGTTGAAGGATCATTGCTCGGAGGCGTTTGTATTTGATAAAGCTATGTTGTATAAGAGGTTAAAATCACAGGAAAATGGATCGAAACGTTCATGTAAGTTTAATCTTTTTGAATTGGCCATCATCAACAACGTATTAGCCTGCGAATACAGCCGCCTCTCATCGCTCACGGCCGCTAGGGGCATTATTCGCGCGAGAGAGCCATGAGAGGCGGCTGTATTCGCAGGCTAACAATATATTGGTTTAATCTTGTAGTAGGTCTGCTCTTACCCTGCGAACCAGAGGTTGTCTAGAGACGTAAGACTAAGAGACGTGTCATATGGGAGAAATGAGAGCGGAGAAAAGCCTCTAGCACCTAGGGCAGTGTGTTCTATATCCACAAGACCATATTTTCATACGTCGGAAAATGGACTGTGGATTTGTTAATTCCGATGTCCCCCTTCCCAACTATATTCACCTCTGATTTTCGAAATGTCTCAAACGTGACTCATTCATCATATCATAATCATCTTAGTAATATTGCGTAACTGTTTCTACTTTTTAAAGTGAGTAGTATTAGGACGCACGTGTAACGTTTCTTGCAAAGATGTTTTGGGAGTGTGACACGATGCAACTTGTTGCGCGCAACGTCGCCAGTAGAACTCAATTCCACTTCTGCAACTGTTGCGCGCAACGTCGCCAGTAGAACTCAATTCCACGTCTGCAGTTGTTGCGCGCAACGTTGCAAGCAACGTTTTGCACCGTGTGGCTGGGAATTTATTTGTGCTTCATCATTTAAGTGTTACCTTGTTTCACTTGCAGCTCAAACCGGGTCACGTGATTCTAGCCGGTCCGGTTCAGGTCACAGTACACCCAGAGTGAATGTCAGGTCACTACCGCCAGGATTTGTGGGAAATGGCAGCGACGGAAATGACATCACAGTAGAAGGTATTGCAATGTTACTACAACATGTCCCGGATTCCGTTTTAATGGTCAGCCTCTTTACCAGCTACAGCTAAGCGAATAGACTTGCCACAGGTCGACCTTCGCTTTTTCAGTTGAGTTTTATTCGATAAATTTGCGCGCGGAATTAAGTTAAGTCGCGAAGGACTTCCAACGAAGAACCTAACTTAGCGGCGAAAATGAGTATTGGAAGGGACTTTTGGCAAGTCTACTAAGCGAACAATGCTCTACACACTTTGTATTTGGTCATATCAGTCATTCCAAAAATGCAAAACAATAACGTTTTCTTTCTTCAGAAATCTTCATAAGATGTTGAATTGTAAAGTTGAATTAAAAAGAGAGACATTACGACGCGTCGAAACTTTCCTTTTCCCTCAGGTCGCAATAAAAAAAATATTATGTCCTTTGTAAAATTCAGTAATTCCTTTTTTTCTTTCAGAGGAATCGTACACCGTGAGACTTCCCGTCAACGTTCTTAACACCGTGAAAGAAGGTGAAGGCGAAAAGCCTTTCACCAAAATCGGCTTCATCGAGTTTCCCAGCGACGCAACACTGAGCGAACTCCGCAAACAACTCAAAAAAGACTTCACAGAAATTCTACAAGGGAAGGTCTTCCTTTTCCAGGACGCCATGATGGCTGACGTTGATCCTTCTAGTGAACAAACAACTAAGAGCATGTACAACTTATCCATTATCATCAGATTTGCCAACGACCAAGGTAACGTAGTATGATTGTTTATTTTTTTTTTTCAAAATCAATGGCTTGTCACCTTCACATTGGAGTTCTAGTCGAGATTGCGTGCGAGCTTCTCTCTGTTGCTGAACAGTAGAGAAGAAAGCCTCTAGCAACAACACTTCCCGTGATATGCAGGGGCGTACCTATTCACGAGAGGAGGGTTTCAGTAGTTCCGAAACCCGACTTTTATCGGCAGATTAATGAGAATTGAGAACAGAATCCTTACAAAAAAAATAGAGAAGGGAGCAGACTATTTTATTGTGAATCAAAGGGCTCCTAGAGCCATCTCGTGAATACGAAACAACGTAAGGTTAAGTCCACAGATCGGTTTTTATTTTCCGCACTGAGTTTGAAGTGAAAGAATTGAAGAGTAAAACCGATTCAAAACGACCAGCTAACTTCGGAACATTTTAGGTATGCTTCGGTGGTCTCCGGAAGTTTCGATTGGTGTTTTAGTAAACATTGGTTATCTTCGGGAAATTTTTGGAAAAGTTCAGTTTATTTTCGGAAGACTTGGTGTGCACTGTGAATATATTCGGGAGTTTATTAATTTATTGTTTTATTTTTGCCCACAGAAGCAGCACGACTGTTTTGTGCATGTGGCACGCCAGCTCATTTCCAGTGCTCCGCGTGTTTCAAACGTGGCTACTGTGGCCGTGATTGTCAACTGAAGGACTGGCGCTACCATAAAATCACGTGTGAATCGGAGCAGGTCTCCAGTGTTTAACAGAATACCACAGCGATAAAGTAGTTTAAGAGTTCTTAGAAAAACAGTTACATTTATCTCAAGGTAGACTTAGGAAAATAAGTTCTGTTGCAGTGGAGCGCGACACTCGAAAGTCCGGCTTAGTTTTGTTGTTTTAAAATTTAATTTGACATTATGTCTCACAACATAGTGTTCTTTTTCCAGCTTCTCGTGGACGTTTAGGAGTCAGTAATTGGAACTTTGGACGCACAGATACCTTGACTATATTGACTCGACGAATAAGCTGGATTTTGATTGACAAACAAAAGATAAAACATTTGGTGAAAATCAGTCCAAAATTTATCAAATGAATATTATCAAGCGCGCTTCATTGCAAAGGAATTTTTTTTCTGCCTTTGTTTATCAATTTGCTGGATTCAAGTAATCCTATTCTTGCAAAAGTTTTCTTTTTGAAGACGTTTTGCAAATTTCTAAGTATGTTCTCAAGCACTACTCAAGAAATGAATAGGTCAATACGAAGCAAAATGAAACCATTATTCCGCCTCTGTAGTTATTGTGTGTGTGTGTGTGTGTGTATATTACTTCTATTAAGTCTAATCTACAGTGTGTGCAGAATAATCCTAGGTTTCCTGTGTTAAGAAACCTTATCCGTTAGTCGGGCAAATTAATCAGACAAGTTTATAGGTGAAAAACATATGTAGGGTGCAATTTTGAGGACTTGCGCGCCAGGGCCACGCCCTCTCACTTTCGTGCGTATGCTACTCAGAGTGAAATGAATGCGAATTTTTTCAAAAGCGTGAAAAGAACCAGGCCCCTTTGACTTTTACGTACCGTGATATCAGTATCTTGGGAGAATGGTAACAACAAACAACAGGTGTGTCATTCTACAGACAAGAACTTAAAAAAAAAAACGTGCAACAGCAAGTGTGTTAGTGTGTCGAGTGATGACAATAAAATACTCTCCAAACCATCCAAGTCTTTCTCGCAAAATTACTTTCTCCTCTTTCTGGGCTGCGTTGAGATTCATGATCTGGGCGTTTTTTTTTTTCCTCGGGGGAGGGGGGGGGGGGGGGGGGGGGCGTGAATGGATTCGAAATCAAAGGCACCAACTCGTGAATACGGAGCAGGCCCTTTGCGAGCTAACTGATGTAATGATGGAGTCTGGGTACGAAGCAGGGCGATGACAAATTTCCTCCGGCTCCGTAAAGGGTTTCGTGATGAAACGAAGCTTATCTATCAGAATATGCAAATTGATCATTTGGCAATTTTATGCCTTGTTTGAAGCAAAGAGAAGGGTTTCCTCAAGGCAACAATAAAGCAGACAAGTCTACCTTTCTAGGGGTTTGCGTCAAAGTTGTTCGTGTTCCATTTACCGAGGGGTATCGATACAGTTTTCTGGAGACCATACCTACATTTTTCAATCGGCTTTCAAGCGGTCCCTTAAAAGATCAACGTGAAATTTTCACTACTAACTGGTTTTGAATTAAAGTTTGGCAAGATATATTTACTGGTAAAATCGATATTACCATGACGACGATAAAAAAAAAGAAACTTTGAAATCAGTAAAAGTGAATTTTTGCGCATAGACATAGACATCTTAAAATATGGTAGATGGCATTCATATTTTGCAAGAATAAAAACATTCTGTATGTTTGATTTCAAATAAATCGCAATAACATTTTAAACCTTACTATTTGTAAAAACGTTTTCAAATGTTATTTTAAAGTGTCAAAGTTTTTGAATAAGTTCCAAACGTTTCGGGCTTTGCCCTTGTTCAGTGGAAATATGTTCGTTCAGAAATACGCCACGACATCTAAAGTTTAAAATGATTCTCTTGCATGCGCGCGCGTCCTTCAGAAGAAACGAAAGTTAGAATTAAGGCGCGCGGTTGACAGGTACCAAGTTGGAAAATAAGACGCATCTCCTGCCGTTTCCTTTGCTTATTTCCGCCGCAGAGCTTGACGCCACAAACCTGCAAGTCACCCGCAGTGTCCACTGGAACTGAAGTGCTCTGCGACTGGAAAACCGGGTGCACTCTTGGTAATACTTCTGAGATGTTCGCCAAACCGTTCCCTAAGAGTGCGCCCAGTTTCGCCGATGTAAATGGCAGGGCAGCGACGGCAGGAGATGCAGCATATAAGGCCAGATGACAGACAGGTAAAGGACTCTCTGATGGTGAAGGAGCCTTTTGGAGCCAGTAGAGTAGTGTCATTTGAGATATGGTCACAGGTACGGCAGCGGGGGTGTCTTACTATTTGTATACTGGTAAAAAATTGATCGAGAGATTAACACTGGTTTTGTGAAATTACATCAAGATACATGTACAGTGGAATCCCGATTTTTCGAATACTCGACTTTTCGAAACTCCCGATTATTCGAACCAAAATTCATTTCCCTTGGATTTGATTTCAGTCAATACCACCTTCGATTTTTCGAACCAATTTCCGTTTCCCTTGGAGGTTTAAAATATCGGGATTCCACCGTAGTGTCAAAAAGTAGCTTTTTTGTTTGTACATCATCAAAGTTTTGTTTACTTTCCCTTTTGCGATCTTGAGAACTACAATTTTTCCTAACATCGCTCCATGTGCAATTTTTGGGTAATTTTAATTTGAGAAATCTTAAACGCGCAAAATTTCACTTTTACTGATTTCGAAGTTTCTTGTTTATCTTCGTCATGGTAATATCGATTTTACCAGAAAATACATCTTACCAAACTTCAATTCAAAACCAGTTAGCAGCAAAAAGGTCACGTTGATCTAACTTGGAAAAGACCGCTTAAAAGCCGATTGAAAAATATAGGTATCACCTTCAGAAAACTGTATCGAAACACCTTAATCGGAAACGTGTAGTGGAACTGATGGAAAAGTGCGGAAACAGAAGCTAAATGGGAAATCAACTCGGGCGAGACCTAGGGATGAAACGGAGAGAATTCCTTCAAATTCGATAGAACCCGTCACATCAGAGAAAAGAACACCGCACAAATTGAGGGCAAAACCCTAGCCTGCGAGCAGGCTCTCTTGTTTGGGTTTGCCATGATTTCGATTTGCGAGCGGCGAACGTCGCTTCTTCGCCTCATTTTCCCTCCTAGCATAGGTGAATCTAATCTAATCTAATACTATACAGGCCAGTAGGAACGAATTTGAAAGTGAGAGGGCACGATCGACTGTTGTCGGCCGAGACCCCTTCAATATTTTGACGGTTAAGTGGCAGTCTTCCATATTTTTAATTTTCACCCGAAAAGTGGGGGGCACGGTCCTACCCGGCTCCCCTACTCCTACGGGCCTGCTATAATTCACAACGGTTTCCCATCACTAAGCCTGCTAATACAGCCGTAGCCTGCATAGCTGGCGGTTTATTTGCGCGCGATGCTGAATTCGCGAGCGGCGGAGCCGCCCCTTTTTGACAATTTTTGGTGGATAATCACAGGGCGCATCGTAATACGAAACTTACAGTACGATGTTATCGCGCGGCTTACGCTAGCGGGCTATAAAACAACAAAATCTTAATGAGTTCCTTCGATGGCGAACGGCGATACACCGAAAAAAACTCTCAAGGGAGGGAGACTTTCGAATCCGAAAAGCGCGAATGATAACTGCATTAGATTGTGCTTTTGCCCTTTGAAAAGTAAATACAGTTAATTTCAGAAGACTTCGTACATTTCAACTCAAAACTTGTTCAACGGTTTCGCCGCTCGCGAATTCAGCATCGCGCGCAAAAAAACCGCCAGCTATTCAGGAAAATACAGTCGCTTCTCATCGCTCCCGGCCACTAGGGGCGTTCGCGCGAGAGATCACTGTGAATGAAAAAAAAATACGAAAAAAAACGCAGACATATATACAAAATCAGTGATTGGTACAAAGAGAAACAGAAAGTGTCGATTTAAAAGCGTCCACGCTGGGCTGATTTAAAATGGTAGAGGGTTAATAAGCATTCCATTCTTTTACATGTAAAGTTCTAGTAAGGAAGTTGTATTTGTAAGTGTTGCTATAAATACCGATGTTAAGAGGGCATGCTCGCAGGCTACCAAAACCCGTGTGCTCGACAGATTGGAATATCTGCATCTCATGTGTTGCGAGGTGGCAAAAAAGCAGCAATTATCTTATAGCAGTCGACAAGAAAAAGGGGTATAATTCAAACTGAGCATCAGTTTTGATTGCCACGTAAATATACAAACTCCTCTTTTTATTTTAAGTAGTTACATGTACAAATCAATATATTCTTCCTTTTCGTTTAAATAGTTCACTCCTTAAAGGCGAACCGGCGGTATAAAAGGGCAAAGCCCCACGCCGAATCTAATGCAAATGAGCAAGAACAATAGATTTTGCTGATTTGCATGAGTTGGACAGTCCAGCCGCCTTTTATATCGCGGGTTTAGCTTTAACTCAAAATGTTGAGTATTCTGGAGTAAACATTATTACTGGCTTTCATAGAGAAGAATTAAAAATGATTGGACACGAGGTTTGATAGCAAACATGAACAAGAAAATTACGATTGCAACAGTTAAAAACACATGCACTTCCGATCTCATTAAGGGATATATTCCACATTGTTTGATTAAGAACAGCCACAACCCATCCCACCCCTGTTTTGTGGGTGTGGCCAAAAGGGTACAGCGCTTCATGACCCTTTCAGTCCCACAAGAGTATAACAACCTAAAACAGCATAATTAACAGTACCACAAGAAGGCACAACTCGACAGCTTTCATTTGAATGGTCACACATTAGGGTTTCACCCACAGACTAAAAAGTGAGGACCGAATTAATATTACTGCATGGCTTGACTTGATGCTGGGAACAGATGGGTTTACCTTCATACAAGATTTTTTTTAAGCACAAAGAAAATGTGACTATCCAGTAATGAAAACATTTGGTTACTGTTCTGTAGCTATCAAAAGTAATGCAGAACATAGACACACCTTCAGCAATAGGCTGAAGGTGTGTCTGCTGAAGTTTTGCACCCTTGCTTGCACCCGTTTTCACTGAAGTTTTGCACCCTTGGTTGCACCCTTTTTCAATAAGCTGAAGTTTTGCACCCTTGGTTGTTAGCATGTGCCTGCTTATAATGGAATAGATCCAGGAAGAAAGAATTATTGACCACAAAAAAATACCTTGTGGATGCGCTGATCTGATCAACAAACAAATCTACAAGAATCTTACAAAAGTCAATTTGATGTTTTACACTTTTTTTTCAAAAACTCCACAAAAAAACGTGGCAGTCTCAAAATATAATAATAACAATTACCTAAGAGTTGTGCAGAGCACTACATTCAACTTAATACCCTGGATTCAGATTAAACCTAAATTCAAAATTGTTGGTATTGTAATATTATTGCGAAAAAAGCTTCCTATAAAGAGCTGCATCAGTTATGTTCGGGCCTCTTGGAATAAGTACAAATTATTTGTCGCAGCGACAGCAATAATGTTCTCTTGTGGATGCCATGCAGTGTGAAGTATTTTATGGCTAAAGTCCAAGCATTCTACCGTGATATCATCCTTCTTTCTTTTCCCCGTTACAGCTACGCGACGCGGCTTGAGGATCTGCCGAGGCTTGCTGAACTCCCGCGATGCCTCTAGGCAAATATCTTGTTTATCATTCCGGTCAAAGATGTGAAAGAAGTTATTGTAGGAACCTGTCATTATGGACCTGAAAGGAATGATAGAAGGACATTACAGTCAAACTTCTATTGAGGCTCGTAAGAGTTGTGTCTAAATAATGAAATATTAAAAAAATAATGCAACCGGTGATATGGACAACTCTTGAATATCTATATGACGCTATTATCAGGCAATATTTTAAGGGTGCTTATGACATCATAGACATTACCATGGCAACAGTACAGCTCTCTGAAAAGAGCCTCTAAAACCCAGTTTTCGCTAATTATCTTTAAAACTAATTCGGTGACCTATTAGTTTTTTTCTCAATTTGGAAAGCACAACTTATTTTCTTTTCTTTTTGACGCTATAACAAAAATCTATCTAGTGGAATTCAAGAAATTTCCAAAAAGGTTGTTGTCAGATGAGAAAAAAAATTCCACTAGATATTTTTTTCTCAACCTTTTGTTTAAGATAGGAAATAACAAATACTGCTTGCATACAGAAAATCAGGATAGGTCAGTATTTTCATTCCCGGTGAGCTGTGCGCGCTACTTTTTGATAGGAAAATCAGCTGACGCGTGCGTCAATGCATGACAAGTGCACGTCATGTGCGCACGCAGCTGAAAACCTTTTCTAGCCTCCTTAAAAAATGACCATCAGTTTAGTGGTCACCCTCTATTAAGCGGTCACTTAACAAATCCCTGGAAATCACTATCCATACTTACTTTAAACTTGACCTTTTTTGAGCAGTCATCTCTATTAAGCGGGTGCGGGGAGAAGTTGTTAAAATATCAAGAGAATGCATCTTGGGTGATCATACCCTTAAATTCTCATGACCTCTCTGATGGCTTAAACATTGATATTTCAAGGAGAAATTTAATGCTGATCGCTATTAGAGCTTTAAGGGTTCAACTACTTCACAATAATATTATTCCAACTTGTTAAATTTGATCAGGGCTGTCATTAGTAGCTGGCAACCAGCTGTTATGGCTGACAACTGTGGTAACAATTACTGGTAACTTAAGGACAACAGCCATGAGAGACTATTAAACACTTAGTGACTGGTTCCCCGGGAAACAGTGAATTTTGTTTCCCTCGAATCTCAACATCAAGATTGAGGTAAACAAAATTCATTGTTTCCTGAGGGATCAGTCATTAAGTGATTTGTTATATAGCAACACAAAAACACAACACAACACAGTTTAAAAAACACACTGAGCATTTGAGGTAAACATCAATCGTATCATATCATGCCACCTTTTGACATGGTCTGATTATAACATGCGCTAGTGGGCAAGTTGCCTGCTTTCGCAAATGTTGCCCGCTTAGGACAATTGGCGGGAAACAGTTTGTTTGTTAGATGTCATGTGACCATGAATCAACCAATCAACCACATGTTGTATTGAGAAAAACCCCAGCTATATAACAACTTGAGTTCATGATCACCTATTTTCCTTGTTGAGCCGGCCGCCTCAAAGCTTATTCAGTGACCGTCAGCTTCGATTAATTTTGACTACTGTGACTGAGTTGTCGGGGAGCTGAATTTCAACCAATCAGAGTGGTTATTAGACGTTTTTTCTAAATCAGGAATTTCAAGAACAGGACTGAACATACTCTGATTAATGGTAATATTCAACGGTCAGATGACGTCAACAACAAGCCCTCAAACAATGGACATTACAGGGCTGCAAATAACAGTCGGTCATCGGACAATGGCCAACCAAAATTTGCCAATGTCCGACGAAATCGCAACCGTGGTCGGACATTATGTAAGGAAAACTTGCAAATGGCTGACCGTGTTTGAAACCGCCCTATAATGCATTGCAAACCCTCGAGCATTGAATATGTCATGTACGCCCGCTTGTAATGCATGGTAAATAATGTAATGTCCGACCAAATTTTTCGTTTGTCTGACCAAAATGGTGCCCAAGTCAGACGTGTCCTTTCAAGAAAAAATAATTATTTGCAGCCCTGACATTACACACGGGAAGAGGAGGGAGTTGAGTGTGAGTGGCATTGGACCGTCTGAGAGTCAAGCTGAGGTGACAAGTAATTACTTTACAGTATGTACATGTACCTTCAAATGTCTAACAAACTACAAAACTCATGAGACCTCTGAAACTGCACATAATAATTATTACAAAAAAGCCCCAGAACAATACCAAAGCAACAACTTACCCATCATTTCCATTCCAGACACATTCAAACTTGTCAAAGATGCAGTCATTTTCATACAGCGAACATAATTTGCTTCTAAGGTAGTCATGCACATTGTACACCTCCATAGGCTTGTTCTCCATGTTTAAATCCCACACCTTCACTGTTAAGTAGTCACGCGTCAGCATGTACCGACCATTGTGACTAAATCGCACGTCTGATATTGATGAAATGATTTCCGAGAAGAAAGATCTTGCGCCAGGATCCTCTGGTTCTTCAAACACTGCCAAGAAAAATAATCGCGTCATTATTTTGTTAGTGATCATTAATGGAGTCATCCTATTACTAGAGTACAGTTTCTATTCCATCAGAATGATCAATGACAGTGATGATCATTAACAATAACTTTCACAGTATTGTAAAGTTTTGACCAGCAGTTCAGGAATAGCCAATGATCGTCAGAGATCATTTGGAAAGAGTTCACACAGGACAGGAATTGATCTTTCTTCCTTGGCAGGACGTGTTGAGAGACCCTTTTAGATGGAGCACCATTACATCTTAATAGAAAAATTTTGATAACTAAATTTGTCAGTTTAGAAACAAGTTTAAGAATACAGACTCATCTGGCTGGGAAAATGTATGCTCGCCAACTGTTACTTTTGAGCTCCATAAGATGACAACACAGGCAGAAGATCTACTCACTGACAACTTGTCCCTTTGGTTTTTACCTTTTTAAACAGTACTTTATTAACTTCTAACAAAACTAAAATTTCCTTATACATGTATTTTGATAATAAGACTAATGAAATACGCACATCAAAAGCTTTAAAATGATATAATTTATCATGTAAATGAGCTAAAGCTTATAATTAATTTATTTTGTTATTTAAAATTGAAGTAAAGGCTAATGACTCACATTTCAGTTACGAAAAGCTTTTGAATAATTTTATTGCAATATTGGTTTTGGAACAGAGCATTTTGTCAGAGTACATGTACATCATTGTGTAAAAGAAACTTAAACAATAATTGTCGAATAACACGCTTTGTTCTTGCGATATTTCGCCTAAATCTCTCCTAAATCTCCGCGAAATATTGCACAGATTGCCATCTCTTTATAACGATAAATCGCTGATATCTCCACAAAATTTCAAAGAGATTTCATTCTAGTGAAAGATCGTTACAGTGATATTATCGCAGTTACGATATTGTGTTGAGTCAAACAAGATATAGTTCTAGCGAAAAATCGCAGCTACGATATTGAGTCAAACAAGATTTCGTTCCCAGATTCACAACAATGAAACAAAACAAAACTTGTTTGGATGAGGCTATGTACTACACGAAATATGATTGTTTCAAGTCAAAAATAAATTTATCCTAGTGATTCGACAATAACTTGCAAATCACATTGTGACAGCCACTGTGTCTAGATGCCTGCCAGCCGGATTTTAATAACACTCCATGGCCAGCAGTCTGAAATTTGTCCAAATTTGAGTTAGTCTACTCAATGTTAGACCGCTGAGACGTTTACGATTACAGCCGTCAATTTTTAGAGTGCCGAATGGTCAGAAAAATTTGCACTATGCAAATCTTGGCATAATAAACACTTTCTAAGATTGGTCAGAAAAATTCGCACTAAAATTGACGGCTACAATCGCAGGGCTCGAAATTAAAAATAATTCTCAATCGCAATTTGCGAGTAATTCCTAAAATTTAGTTGCAAAAGAAAAAGGAAAAGAAAAAAAAAAACTATCAGAACCAAAAATGGGAAACGAGAAATTTCTGAGAAAGTTTGAAAAAGTGCGCCCGTGATACACTTCTTGGAAACCGCGTTAATGGAGCATGAAATCGATGATTAAGTCACGCAACATTCAACATGAATTTCACAGGATTTTTTGGATAAAATTACAACTACTGTACCAGTTACAAGTTAGACACAAGACTGTTGAATATAATTCCTTTATTAACTAGGCCATAAAAGAGTCGCAAAATCGTGACTAAAAGACAGATTTTAGTCGCAAAAGCAAAATCTTTAGTTGCAAATGCGCCCGATACAGGCGCAATTTCGAGCCTTGAATCGTAAACGTCTCAGCGGTCCAAACAAGGATAGCATACTATAGAACGAATACATTGAGTAGATTGACTTGAAATTAGTTAAATTACAGACTGCCAGTCATGGAGTATTTTAGAATTTGTGTCCGGAAGCTTGCGCATACAATGTACATGTAAACATTTTGTGTCTGATGATGCCGAGATTTGCATAAAGTGTCAACTAGTTGCAGTCAGAATTTGAGGGCTATAATATAAATGTCTCAACGGTCAAAACAAGGATTATTAGCATAGTATAAATCAAATTCATTTGCAGGACAATCAATATTGTTCTATTTTGAATACTGTCAATAAATTGTTGTTGTCGTTGTTGTTGTTCAACGAGTAGATTGACTCGAAATTGGAAAAATTTCAGGCAGCTGGTCACAGAGTATTTTAAATGCGGCTCACCCACTGCACAAGCCGAAAGTAAATAAACTGCAGTAAATCCTACGTTCGCAGATCACAGGTAACTTGACACACTTGGACAAGTCCGCAAGCATATTGTTTGCCATAGTAAATTGTAAGGCATTCCTACTTTCCAAAACAAAACTCAGTCACAGGTGACTTGGTCGCAGCTTCTAGAAAACCCAATGTTGTGTGTCATGTTGTGACTGAACTTTAAAGTGCCACTACGACGAAAATTTTTGTATTTCTTTTCCACTTTTTTTAACGCAAATATATCTAATAGGTTTAGACAAATGTGAATTGTTATAAGTTAAGTTGATATAATTATTCTTATACAGTCCAGAAATAGCTGGCCAAAAACCCACAAAAACCACGTAAAATCTGTCCGCCATAAATCTGTGCCCATAAATCCGTCCGCCATAAATCCGTGCCCCAGTCTACTGGTTTGCGATCTGGTACGACGTGACTTGATTTGTGACGTCAATGACTCAATGCAGTTCCCTCCGGGACACAGACAACAAAGCCAAAAGGCACGTGTTGAGTCACCGACGTCACAAAATCTTTAGGCCAACTCGATCCAACTCGATCCAACTCTCAGGATTCGGTCCCGGTCATTTTTGAATTGAGTAATGGCGGGAAGCCGAATTCGAAATGTAATGTTAAAATAATGGCACTTCCCGTACGAGTTTTGACTTGAAACATCGCAAGGTAAGTAAAGAGGACTTATATTTTCAAAATACGAAGAGAACAGAAAATGTATATTTTTGATCATAGTGGCACTTTAAAAAACATCTGTTGTCGCCATGAAGTCTAAATTAAACAATGATTTGAGCGCTCATTAGTAAACAGGTATATTTAATTTCATCACTTTCGCTGAGTGGCAACGATATTTCGTTGAGCAGTGATGATATTTTGCTGACCGAAAATGATTTTTAGTTGAGTGATTGCGAGATTTCGCTGAGCAACAATGATTTATCACTGAATGGGAATGATGCGTGCGTCGCGTCTGCGTCTGCGATGTTCGCTTTATTCTGACCTGCACTGTATATACATAATTTTCTATACTAATTAAAACTAATACATTGGTTAGATCACATTTTAAAACAATCACATTTTAAGACAACCTTGGGACCAGATCTAGATGAATGCCTTATAGAGTTAGTTCAGACAATTAAGTGAATGTTTGCCTTAGAGGTGTCTGGCATTACACTGGTGTCCACTTTGAGAGACTGTTACTACATGTACATGATACATACTCTTTAAATTACCATAACAACAGGGACCTTGTAATGTTTGAAACAGAAAACATTTAACAGTGATGCATAACAAACAGAATGAAACAATCACATTACTCACATTTAGTATGCCTATCACATAAAGCCGACTGTCTCATGTCACAGAGCCTGACCGTCCCTTTACTACTGCTGTATGCAAATGTGCTGCACTCTATTGGGTGAAACTCAGCAGCAGTGATCACCTCTGTGAGCTCCTCCATGTTTGCTGGCTTAATATCAACAATATCTAAGTGAATAGTCAAGGCAGCTCTAATTTCCCGATTTTAAAATTGGTTGCTTTTTATACTGATTAACACAGAGCAGATTTTTACAGCCATGCTCCGTCACGCGAGACCAGTAATCCATAAGACTGAAATTAACATTTGAATATTTCTTTGTAACATCCGAGATTTGAATGAAACCTTGAAGGTCTCTCTAGAAAACACTTTGAAAGTCACGAGTTAACAGAAAAATAACTTCGCTACATAAAAATCCTAATATTGTTACAAAACTGATGCGTAAACTTGAAAACTCCATTCAAATTTTCAAAAATAATGGTCATGCGTGATGGAGCATGGCTGTAACTACTCAACAGTAGAACAACAAACATGGCTTTAGAAAAACCTGTTAAAGAAGTCAGATTTGCCAATTATTTATGCCAGATTTTATAAAAAAAAAGTAACGGGAATTTGAATGTCTTTGGCCAAACTTTTAGGGCTGGTTATTTAAACAAAGTCTAACTTAGGGCACTTACCATTTGTCAGAACTGCCCGGCTGGACCGCTCAATTCGTAAATATTATTCCATTATTTGCCGGAACTGGTCTGTCAGACTGGTAAATTTGAAAATAGTATGCACCCTTTTGATGGACTTAAGGAACAAGTCTCCAAAATGATGCATTCCAGTTTCAAACAGACCGGTCTGGCCGGCCAGTTCTGACAAATGGTAAGCGCCCTTAGATCACGGTTTAAGACAATTATGGACCTTCACAGCTCTTTATAAGTAGGTCATTTAAAGTGGATAAATGTTTTTTCTAGTCTGTGCTATATGCCGTCTGGACACTGTAAATGACATTTAAATATTAAGGTTGGCCAGATATAAATTGGTTAAGACCGTGGTTTTGTTAAACACCGTCTAAACTTCGTTTAAATAACGGCCCTTAAAGAGTGTACAAATGTATTTTCTGTTGTTGCTCTATTATCTTTTGTTTTGTATAGGTAATCATACGGTTTCGAGTTCAATTTGTGATTAATTTGCACAAGTGAGCTTTTTAAAAACTCACAAGTGCAAATTTAATCCCAAATTGAACGAGAAAACCGTATGATTACTTCTTAATAATTATACATGAAAAAATTTGCATTCATTTTTTTTTGAAAAAAATTTTTTTGGGGAATTTTTCTTTTTTGCAAAAAAAAATTTTTGCAAAACATTTTTGCATCAATTTTTTTTTTGATTTGTAATTCGCACTGGTGTTACACTTTTTGCACTGGTGTTACACTTGAACTGCACTGCTCTTAGCCAATCAGAATCAAGTAATTTTTTCATGTATATTATTATGCATGAAACAAGCATTGCATTGGTTTTTGTGTCATCTGGCAATGGTTCATACAAAATGACAAACAAGAATGCAACATTATCTACAGACTAGTAAGATGTACTAGCCACTATGCTTAACAGTACTGAACATTCCAAATTTCCTCTAATAACACCTACATGTAGGCAGCTATTAAAAATAACGAGTAGTTCCTTCCCGTTCTTAATAAAATACTGTAGCTTGAATTACAGAAAACAATAACACTTGCCAATAAAACTGGAGTGTTGGCCACCATGCAACTCCCTTCTCTTATTTCACAATATTTTCTAACTGTTTTTAGAGCTCAAATGTGTTCAAATTAGTAGTTTTCAGGGGTGAGGGCTCAAGTTTATGGCGATTATTGAGTGTGTATACATGTAATTGGGAAAATACATGTAGTTTAAACTACCCTGTTAAACTCATCACAAACAGGCAAGTTTTGGGGAAAGTGTCAAAGGTTGGGATGGAGCCCTGTGACACTGAAGCAAAGTTTGGATTGCATCCATGGCAACCACGTAAGTGGCAACCACCCGCCAATGTCACACTGATAAAATCAGCAGAACATAAAAAGTCAATATGCTGTCCCGCATGGAATATGCAAGCGGGTCACCAATGGCTAGCATGTCTTGCATTTAACTTAGCCCTACTAAGTAAACAGAAAAATTACAACAACTACTGCATTACTGCAAGTAATAGCTGTCCCTCAATTAATCACCCCCTTTGGTGGAGATATTTGAAAATATCACCTCCCCCCCACCCCCTCCTTTCTTTCACCTCCTTCCAGTCAAGTTAACAATTTACTTCTCATATAGGAAACAAGCTTTGATTTAATTTTTACACTTACAGAAAAGTTACAAAAGCACAGGTTTCATATAGTTTTTCTTTCTTTAGTGGCATTTATATTGTATTTGACTCTTTCCTATAGTTCTGGGAGCTCTCTAATTAGCACATTAGCACTTTCAGTGAGAAATATTTGAAATAATCCCCCCCCCCCCCCCCCCCCCCTCGAATACTCGCTCCCTTTTGGAGTGAAAAAATTAATTATCATCCCCACATATTATTCGATGAAATAAGGTACCTTCTTTAAAACCATTTACTCTGATTATGTTAAAAGGATACTGTAACTCTGATCGTTGATCCCAAGATGCCATAAGTTTATCCTCAAGTCATCTGCTGATAAATATGTTTCATCGTCACTATTTAAAGATATAGAGTTAATGTGGTAAGTGTGTGCATTGGCAAACACTCGTCTTGGACTTGCTTCTACAACCAGGTCAGATGGTTTAAATACTGGGACACGTAATGTCGTAACATCTTCAGGACTTCTCGGTACCCCCTGGTCATCCCGAAGATTGAAGTTGCAAGGCGCATAGCTGCGTTCAGAAATCTTCCACAACTTAACCGTCTTATCTGCAATGAACAAGAACATTTGAAATAATTACAAGATTTCTAGAAAAATCATACACTGAATGCCTCTCCCATGAAAGGTTTTTGAATGACAGTCCTGAAATAATAGATAAAGATCAATTGGGATGAAGCTAATACAAATGCAATATGCCAGGTGCACACAGGATGATATTAGCTGACTGGCAAACAAAAACCTTTTGCAATATCTTAAGATGAAAAGTTGTTTGAATTACTTAACAAGCCAAATTATCCCTTTTACTAAATCATACCCTTACGTTTTATAACAAATAATAATAACATTATACTGGATATGGCAGATTTTTTGTAGTTTTTTTGCTTGTTTCATCCCAATACGAGAAAATTCTGCTATCACTTCTGTCAAATCTCCTACGCTTTTCATGAATAAATGAGCAATATCAGCTTATGAAAGATCAGCAGAAACGACGCAAGCTCATAGACACTCCTATTAAAAACAGGATGGCTATTAAAATAAAGAAGCCAACATGTTTTTTAACACGGCTGTGTTTTTACATAGATTTAATTTAGATAAGCTTAATGATCTCATACCGAATCGACTTACCGTTAGTAGACAGTAAAAAGTGCGAAGCATTTCGCCGTTTTAACCACTTGATTTTATTAATTTTCTCCTCGATCTCTAAACTCTTCAAGTAATCAAACTCGGGTTCGTGACTCTGGAAAGTGCTGTAGACGTTGTATTCGCCATAATGTTGAGATCCTTTCGGCTGAAATTCGAAAACATTACGGAAAACACATTAGCACCTCGTGTAACTGAGTAATGACCGTTGATTCGAAACTTACCGCTTCTTCTTTCTGAAAGATCACAATCCGTCCTCCCTTGTCACCGGTAGCGAGAAGTTCGCCATCGTGGTTAAATTCGACAGTAGAGACAATATCCGCTGAAAGATAACAACACGCCAGTAAGTATAACTGTTTCTGACGAATCGTTCAGGTGCAATGTCATCGTCAAATGTACAGATCGGGTCAGATTTGTACTTTTCAGTTGCATTCCAAGCTGCACTCGCAGCCAAGAAACCTTCCATTGACAGGTGGCATTTACAGTAGATTTTTTTACCTTCCGTGAGGTCCTCATCAAGCGTCCCTTTTACTTGCGAAAAGCACCACTGCACTTCTCCTCCATCCTCTACAGACAGAAAATATCGCGATCAAAATCGCTATGAGTACCACTACGATACTACGCCGACAACAGAGCTGCATACTTCGAAGCAGACGGATACTTACTTGCCATCGCATTAACGGCAAAATACACTCGAAATACGACACATAGATATCCTAGAAATAATTCTTTCACTTTCAAGATAACAAACTAATTTGTAAGGCCAGGATGGCCCTGGATTGCAACCTCACATAGGTGTTTCCGAAGCGAATCCAACATGGATGCCGCTCCAGGTGAAGGTGTGACGTCAAAATCAAGAAAATATGAACATTTCCAGATTTGGAGATAATTTCCATATATGGAAAATAAAATCTTGGCGCTAAGCTTCGAATAGTTTTGGAGTGGTAGTCAGTACGTCAGGGTAACGCAACATGACAAGCAAAGGAAAAAAGGTCGACAGGAAAATAGTACGGGGACAAAAACAATCGAAAAGAAAATAGAACAAAAAAAAAAGGAAAAAATGGATTGTTGATCAAAAAGCGTGACACGTGTCGCGCGCGAAGACAACGGACCTCACGATTCCACGCGGCTAACTGTACTCGACAACTTTTTAGTTACTTTAATTTTGGAGTTTGCAACTTTTTTTGTGGCAAGACAACTTCAAACTACTTTTGCCTCTCGCAGCAACTTTAACTTTGAGCAACAAACTAAATTAGTGTAACGGAGGTATCGATCAGACACAAGATATAATTAGCACCTAGTTTATATGCAGTTCCAAAGCTCTTTGAACTTAAAATATCACTCCACATTCTATGCATTCAACTCGTTTTTAACCTTTGAATATGCGCATGCGTAATGAACGAGTTATCGGTAACGGAGACAGATATGCAAATGAGCACTGGCTCACTCGCTCACTCCTTCCATCAGCTGTAAACTTAGTGACGTAATGCTTTGTTACGAATGCGTTTCGTAACAAGAACAGAGTGAATCCAGCGATAACAATAACTAATTTGTTGTAAACGAATATAAACAACAATAAGCTAAAGATGTTTCGCATTTGGAGTCTTCAATGCGACATAAAATCGATCTAAAAGGATTTTCTAATGGAGACACGCGTTTTTCTTTCTTCTTTTTTTTGCGTTCGCCCGTGACTCTTTTTTTTTTTCCTCGAACTGGACATTATGAAAGTGATTTCCTTTTTTTGCGTCCGTCAAAAATCCGTACGGTTAATTTTAAAAATATATATATATATATATATATCGAACCGTGTCAGTGTGAATAAAGAGGTACCTATCTCTTTTTAAACAAACGCCGGAGTGAACAAGTTACGCTGTATGGCGCGAAATTACTCGCTCCATTATTTAATGCGCCGGGGATCCGGAAGGAAAAGGAAGGACAGAGATGTAGCCTGTAGTTTTTGAGAGAGCAAGTCCGATTTTCTTTCGATCCGCTCCCCGGACTTCAGCCGGAGAGCAACGAAAACGCTATCTTCTTGACAGTTCTTGGGAAATGCTATCTCAGAATATTTTTTTTAAAAAAATGGAGATGAGATTAAATGATACATATTGGTGGATTTTGACCACAAATTTGCAGCTTTAGGCATAGAAATAGAGGTTCTGAATTCAAGATCATAGCTGGGAATATGCATTTTGCATGGACTATTGTCCGCACTCCGTGCCGCGCGCGCATTTATCAGTCTACTAACTGCACGAGCATGACTACATTAACTTGACTCCAAACCTTTATAGGTCGTTACCTTAGTGACCTTTCCAAACACAAACTGTCTACAATTTCACCACACCCCCAAACGCTCCAGTAGCTAGACAGGCCCTATTTATTTTGACCAGAAGGAAACCAAATTACAACCAGTTACATCTTCGCCTTTCGAGAGTCAGTGTCCTTTACCCAATTATGCCATGGTTGTACCTCAGTGACTTTCCGTGAGAAAGTTGTCTTGTATATTGATCGGATTAATTTAGCAGCGTTTTGTTATCGTTATTGTCGTGGGGTCGGGGTTGGAGTGGGAGCGGTAGCTAGTCAATAATTTCGAGCAGCACATGGGCATCGGCAGGTAATAATAGGATTTAGGTGATGATTTCATTATTTGTCTAACAGACTATGTTTTAACAAAGATGTAACGTTCAGCATATCACAAGTATGATAAAAGGACTATTATCACACCCACATATTAAAAAAAGGGGGTGGCTATAATAATAATAATAATAATAATAACTTTATTCACAAACCTTTGGCTTAAAAGGATTACGGTTGTGTTATAATTAAAAATATATATAAAAGTTACTAAATATTAACAATAAAAATTTGGAAAAAGAACTATACAAAATGAAGAATTAAAAATTAAAAATTAAGCCTGGCACCTCTGGCGATAAAAGAAGATTTGTAAACATCTCATCGTTACTACACCACGCACCTCGCATTTCTACCTTTTGCCGAAGATTCACAAGTCTAACAACCCAGGTAGACCTATAGTCTCAGCTTGCAGCTGCCCTGCGGAAAACATTGCGGCTTTTTTGGATGACACCCTGCAAAGCTACGTCAAGGATACTACCCATGCTCCGAACATAAAGGAATCGAAGAATTTAAAAAATTCACCTGTTCTGAAACGGATCAACGCTTTCTTTTCACCATGGACATCAAGTCCCTTTACACTGTAATTCCTAACGACGCTGGTCTGCAAGCCTTATCGCATTTTCTGGATAAACGTCCAATCAAACAGCCGCCAACCTCCACGCTAGTTAGACTAGCAGAACTTGTTCTCACACTTAACGCGTTCACCTTTAACAACCAGTACTTCCGGCAAGTCGGTGGAGTGGCGATGGGTAGCAAGATGGGGCCCAGTTACGCCTGTCTATTCGTGGGCTACATTGAGGAGCAAGTTTTCTCCCAGTACACTGGAAGAGTACCACAATTGTTCAAACGCTAAATTGACGACATCGTTGGAGCTGCCTCTTGAATCGTTTATCCATTTTGTTTCCAACTTCCACCCAGCTTTGCAATTTACGTACACTATTTTCGAAACTACACTACCTTTCCTCGACATCACCTTACGCATCTCTGAAGACACGATTCAAACCACTGTTCACTACAAGGAAACTGACACACACAGCTATCTTCACTATACCAGTCATCCCATCCTCAACACTGCAAGAAAAGCATCCCCAACAGCCAACTTCTCCGCCTTCGCCGTCTTCAGAGGATGGCGCAACCTCGTTCCCAGGGTCTCTCTTCTTCCCGCACCCTGGCAACATGATCTCCTCTCTGAATTAACGATTATCGTTAATTCTTAAATTGCTCCGAATTAACGATTATAGTTAATTCCGAACACTGTTTCCCAGGACATTTCAGAAAAGAAGAAATAAAAAAAAAAACATGTTATTTGGACTGCGGAATTCGAACCCGGAACTACCGCTACTAGGAACGTCTTCTTACCACTAGACTACCAAGGAGATGGGAAATTATATCTGCAAGATATTTATTTGAGTCTTGCATAGAATATCATTGATCTACAGTGATTAGGCCTAAGCGCTGATTTCAAATGGTTAGCTTTTTGTTGAGGTTTGGTGATCATGCCTTTCCATTTACTTTCAAAAATTATTTTCAAGCGAGTGATTTTATAGGCTTACTACAGGGTGTAGAATAAGCGCATGAATTTTATTATGTTAAAAAATTGATGTTTGCTCAACCAGCAGCGTGGTGGTCCAGTGGTTAGAAGAGAGGATAAGTCGGCGAAGGGTCGTAGGGTCGTAGGTTCGAGTCCTGTCCGAACACTAAGGATTGTTCTTTTTCAACAAAAATGCTGATTTCCCAGAATTCCTTTCAGACTGTCAGTGTTCGGAATTAACTATAATCGTTAATTCGGAGCAATTTAAGAATTAACGATAATCGTTAATTCAGAGAGGAGGACGGGTTGACCCTGGAGCGCTCCAGGGGAGGGAAGAAGAGAGACCCTGGGAACGAGGTTGAGGATGGCGATTTCATTTCTAAGTCCAGAGAAATGATAGGTTTCTTTGAAGCACGTGGGTATCCCTCTATCTCTCTGAACAACGATCTCCATGAACACTGAGAGTTGGCTCAATTGTTAGAAAGGATGCGCTGGTCACTCGTATGCGGGACAACATCCAAGACAGAATTCCCACATAATAATAATAATAATAATAATAATAATAATAAATGCTTTATTTATCCTGAAAAACCGATCAGCGAATTTAAAATAAAAACGCTGGTATAAACCGGTGATCAGTGTATATACAAGTCTAAAATAATAATGGAATAAAAAAACTAACAAAAATATTTACAGTAATAAAAACCTATAATCTACATAAAAATCGATGTAAGTAGGTATAAAAATAGAATTAACAAAACTACCTATACTGAACATTTATGTTGTGCCTTATCTAGCTCTATTAAAAATTTAAAAATTCTAATTTTAAAAATTCTTAGTGTCTCACAAGCACGCAGTTCTTTGGGGAGATCGTTCCATTCCTTTCCAGCAGCGAACTCGAAAGTTGACTGGCCCATAGCTGTTTTGAATCTTGGAAGATGAAGTTCCCTATTATCTCTCAGGGCCTTACGGCGAAGTTCGGATCTCATTGCAAAAATTAAAACCTTGTAGTTGCCTAGGACAATTATAATCATTTACGATTTTAAATACTAATTGTAAACGTAAATAACGGCGTCTGTTAGATAAAGTTAACAGCCCGAGACTCTCTCTCATTGACTGTGTGCACGTTAAGTGATTTGTTCTTAAAATTATTCCGGCATTACTTTGTTTTGCAATCTTTCCAGAAAATCAGAGTTCTTCTTGCTGCAGAAACCCCATACAATGCAGCCATAGTCTAAAATAGGTAAAATTGTCGCTTTATAAATCTTTAATAAAATAGCAGGGCTAGAAAAGATGAAATTCTATTTAAAAGTTTCAGTTTAGGATAAACTCTCGAGGCAACATAAGACACGTGATTATTCCATGATAATGATTCGTCTACCACCACGCCAAGATACTTAAAGTGCCTCTGCTGTTTTAATATTGAATCTCCGTAAAAAATGTTAATGTCTCTGGTGGTTTTGAGAGCTTTGTGTGACGCAATAATCATGGCTTCAGACTTTTTTGTGTTACAAATAAGGCCGTTCCTACGAAACCAGTGTCTGACGCTCTTGAGATCATTGTTGACATTGTGCTCAGCTAAATCAATATTCTTGGAGCTGGAATGCATCTCAGTGTCGTCTGCGTATAACGAGAGAGTGGAAGTATAACATGCCTTCGCTATGTTATTTATATGAATATTAAATAACGTTGGTCCCAAAACTGACCCCTGCGGGACTCCAAAAGAAACACGCATGGGATCTGAATTAGCGTCCTTGTAGGCGACATACTGTGATCTCTCGGAAAGGTTATTGTTGAACCACCGAAGTTCGGACTCTTTGACACCGTAGGATTCGAGCTTGATAAGCAAGACATCATGTTTAATGACATCGAATGCTTTTCTCAGGTCGAGAAAACTCACTAACAGACTTGAGGCCACATTAACACACCATCCCTTTAACGCAAAACATAATAGCAAGAAGACCTTTTTTTCTAAACTGTAAAAAAAATAATCCCATTCAAGTCATTTGCAAGGATTCAAGTCAGGACAATTACATCTCAAAAGCGCAGAAATAATTTCGGGATTCGAATTTGAGAAAAAATGTTTGCGGATCGATGGATTTGGCTTTCAAAGTGTAACAGATCGGCGGATTTGGTTTTCAAAATGTAACTGATTGACGGATTTGTTAACCCCTATTGGCCAGCCCCTCCACCGCACCATCATGCCTACACCTTCAGTTGGTAACCCATTTTCCTCATTCAATCGACATTATCGTAACATGGATGCATGGCCTTACCCTGTTTCTTTGCTTCATCTTTTTCTTTATCTTTATTTTTTGCTCCATTTCGCTTGTCCCCGTGCCCGTGTTTCACACTGTGATGATGTCCAATAACTGCAAAATAACAAATAACTCAGGCAGTATGACTTGGCAGGGCTGGGGGGCTACACCCCTGCCAAGTCATACTCTAAACACGGCTGTCCCAGCCATCTCCCGGTCCCGGCAAACACTAGCCTGATTCTCAGACGTCCGAGGTCGATCGCGGCCCCGTCCCTCCCGAGAGGTGGAGGGACGGGGCCGCGATCGATCCCGGACGTCTGAGAATCAGGCTAGGCAAACACCGGCTGACTTACAGGGTCGCTGTCCCACCAAAATAATTAAAAAAATCCTCTTACCTTATTTCAATGTTATATCGCTATCCACAATTCTATAGAGCAATATATACAGAGGCAGTAGTGCAGGATTGCAAGGATGGAAATGGCGTCCAGGTCATCAAATTTGATTTTGTGACAGGCGGTCAAGAAATCAAAATTATCATTCTTGTGGAATTCGAGGGTTTTATTAGCCGTTATGTCATATTTCTTTGCGTTCATCGCTTTTGGAGATTTCTTCTTGGTCATAATCATGAAAACACCATACAGTGAAATCCCGATTTTTCGAACCCTCGATTTTTCGAGCCTACCGATATTAGAACCAAAACTCGTTTTCCTTGGATTTGATTTCAGTCAATGCCACCCTCGATTTTTCGAACTCTTGATTTTTCGAATCATCTTCCGTTTCCCGTGACAAGACCTATTGCCCATAGCCCTGTTTCCGAGACGTTACTATGAACAAGCGGAGAGCGGGATTTCATGAAGTGTAACTTTACTCTGCTGGATCCCGTGGAATGTTTTTCCCAAACAAGTCGAACAATTCCGAAGTTTAGCAAAAGGCGTCCGACTATGTCCGAATCATACCACTGGATGACACGATAACGCTTTTCGTGTCACGCCAAACCTTTTTCATCCATGCGTGACATGTCTCAAAACATAAGTGACAAAGTTTGATGTACCCTTTCTCGATTTTGAACAGTCAACGATTTTAAATTGCTCTTTTGCGTCATGTTGTAGTGAAAAAGGTTTATGATTGTCCAAATGAAAAGAATATGTTTTTTTCGAATCAATTTATCAACGATATTGCTTCGTATTTTCATTCAAATGTGGGTTGCGATAGTGTGTTTATACAAAGGTTTACACCATTCAGTCGTTCTCCGATAAGAACTGTTTGATAATCTGTGCTCAATAACATTTGATCAGCACTAAAAGCGACCTTCTTATGAATAATATATACAGTCCAGCGACTGTTTGCAGATCTCAGAGGATGTAATTGAAATATCAAACAACATGCGATAATTCTTTATTCATAATTACAAACAGCGGCATGAATGAAATCAATGATTTATTTTGTTTCTCCCTGACACCGTCGTTATTAAATATATATGAAATCCTTTATTATATTTTATAATCTTCAACTTGCGGTTAAATCAAGCACGTCTGAAGGAAGCAGAAAATGTACTGAAAAAGTAAGCTTGTGGGAGCCATATAAAATAATAAAGTCGATGGATTGATTAAAAAGAATCGTTCATTTAAAATACCAACCTTTGTTTTGCGAGTTGATCATTGTACAAAAAATGAGATAAAACACAAGAATCTAAGTCAAAGTGGTGTAAAAAAAGGTTGATGAAACATACGCAACAATCTAAAGTCATGCGAGTGTACTTGAAACATTTGCGATTATAAATTTACAACTCGATTCAAATGCGCAATAGTACGACGTACAGCGTCATTGTTGTATGCACTGCACATACGTAAATTGTCTTTCGTCCGCAATATTCGATTACCAATTCCACGTATCGCTTTAATTACTTCGCCCTATTTATGAATTTGAAACGAATTTGAGATCGATTCTATATTCGAACTATAAAGGATTTAAGAACCAGCGAAAAAGTAAACAACTGCTACAACATATCATGAAGCAATTCACTCTGGCACAGCGGACAAATAAAACAGAAACAAGAAAAAAAAGGCATTGCTTACGGTGAAACTTATCCTTGAGGACGTGCATGGCTCGTTAGGACATCAATCCTCCGCGACTTAGCGAAATGATTATTAGCTTGTTGAACTGAACTTGAAAATTTCTCTCGCTTGCAAATGAGCCGGGGGGACACTGGCAGCTAGAGGTCTGGGGCCGCGTTCCTGACTGACAAGAAGAAGTCAAAATGGCGACCGCACAGGTTGGGCTTGGCTATGAAACTTTATAATCGTTTATGTATAGTTTTCGTCGCGATATTTCACCAGTTAACAACATCAGCCTATTTAACAGCGTTTGATGTTGCTTTTTGTGTAACCAAATGGCTTATTTATTTAATTTCTAGACACAGAATGAGGATGCTTCGAGACGAAATGTTAAAGTTTTCGTCCAAAGGGATTACTCGCGCGGAACAGCGTGTCGCTTTCAAACCAAGTTCCCGCCCGAGTTAGAAGGAAAGGTGAGAATAATATATAGCTTAACTTCATCCCTAAATACCTGAAGCGTTTACATTGTAAAAAGGAGTGGCTTCCAGTGCTTACATCATGGAAGAATATTTGTCAAAATTGTTCGATTGATCGCGTTTATATTAATTCGTAATTTTTGGTCGTCGATCTTTTTAATTAATTCCATGTCAAAACAACTAGGCTGATAATCGTCCTTGTCACAATGAATTTTATGACGATCTGTTTTTATCGAATTTGTTCGTCAGAAATTCAAGAAATTCAGATATATTCTAGATAACTGACGCATGTATGATTTGTGAATGTGTTTAACTTGTATGTAAACAAGGCGCGAGTTATTTGCATTGTTAAAATTCGGCCCACCAGTAGCTTGCGATTGTAGCAATTTTTCTGCACTAAAACAAAAGACTGAGGATTCACCTTCATTTTTTCTTTCTTTGTTTTTTTTTTCCTGCAATGACATTATTTCAGCTTATAAGAATATAATCAAAGATGCTCAGAAGGAAAAAAAATCCATTAAGGTGGCTCGATATAGTATTTTGGTTTCCCTGTATAGTATATTTGGAGGCAAAACAATTAGAGTTATACTTTGTGGATCGTCATCGCCTTTTACCCCGAAATATTAATTTGCCATACATGTATCGAGGTTGGCGTTGCCATGGCAACGCCATTGGGCTTTTAAGTAGGGCCTCAAAACAGACATATCTTCAATTATCTTTAAAATTCCACGGTGAATTCTGTTTAAATTTTGCATACGGCCTTCGACCCCTGTGTTCTACCCGAGTACAAACTTTAAAAAAAATCTGTCAGAAATTTTAAAGAAAAAACGCGTTTTTTAGAATTCGTTGGTAATTTTTTTCTCTGTTGACAGAATTTTTTGAAAATCGCGTAAAACGCACTTTGGATAGAACGAAGTCAACATGCAAAAAATGAAAAAAATTTACCGAGCGGAAGCGGAAGTGTGGACTTCGAAAGTTTCAAATTTCTGAAAATTTTGACACGACAAGATCGGCAATTACGCATGCGTGGCAGTTGTCACGCCACTCCTCCGCGCGGATTTTGTGGTCGATTTGCGGATGTTATTCTTGTTTATTCATTTATAGACAAATCTCTTTCGCGCTGTGCAGCTTTTTGTGAGATAGAAACTGTTATCTTTTGGATGAATCGTGTCTAGTAATGGCTGGTACATCACTTGCCTTCGAAATGATTAACAATTCTGGCTAAAATCGCTGGATGCTTTGTTCCTCGTGGTGTGGTGGAATCGCCGCTGTCGGCGCTCTGCTCAAAATTGCGAGCCTCTCTAGAGACGCTGTAAGTCCTGGTAGGACAGGCCACTTTCTGCAATTTTTTGTAGGAGGCTTTGCTTTACCAGCCCATTATTACTCTGAGAAAAGATGTTATCCCTGAAATTGCACACGCTGGAAGCGTTCGTCTAAAAATACCATGTCTTCGAAAGCGAAGGAGGCGGGATTTACATTGCCGTTGTTTACAACGACGGGGATTGAAATAATAATAAATACGCGATGGAGAGCAAAGACATCTTCCAAAGCATCATGTACTAAAAAGCTCTTCATTAAAAACAGATTTTAAAACCGATGGAAGATTGCTTCTACAGGGCTTTCCTCCCGGATTGAGCGATTCGGGTGTTTTGACAAGGTGAAGACTGTCGGCGAATAGAATTTTTCATGGATGAAAGTGTTTCTTTGAACTCATGCCCAACTGATAGGAGCCTTTGCGGAGGAGAGAGCCTAAGACAGCGTGGCAATGTGGGAGTGTCAAAACAAAAGAATTGTGGCCGATCAAAACACTGTGGCAATTTGCGATAGCATTACTGGAGAGAAAAGTGGTGAAATCGCTCAGTTGAACAGTATGCACTGGAACGTTTTCTTTGAGCAAAGTTTTTTGGCCATTTATCGATTCCACTGACAGTTTGTTAAATCGAGAAGCGTAGTAGCTGATATTGCATTTTGGGAAAATGCACATAGTAATTGTAAGTGTTTACCTGTTTAGTTATAGCTGCTATTTTATCTAAAGAAGTTGTCTCCGTGTCAAAAACTACAAATTGATAATCACTGTAGCCGTGTTGTTGTGTCTTTTCTTGAACGCCAGATCGAAGATTTCCTAATTTTCTCCTTTGAGTATTTCTGATTTGCTGCTTCATTAAAAGCCATACAACGTCTGCTTCCTGTTTGCTTTTTATTTCCTCTGGTGGTTCGTAGCTGGATAACCCTTTTTTGTGCATTTTCTTATCTAATTGATGACGAGAATCGACCACAAATATCATGCAGTGGGTGGGAACTTCGTCGCGCACACGCTCTGTTGCTGTTTGTTCTTATTAGAAGATGAACTGTCTTTCCCAACACATTCTGCATTACTCTTTTAATAGAGTTTAGATTAAGAAAATACACTGCCCCTAAAAACAGCCCAAAATAAACTCTCTCGTATTCAGAGGAAAATTGCGTCGATGCGCGGCTGAGTTGTCGATCGCGAAACCATTCTTCACTGCCTTCTTGTCAGGGAACTTTAACCGCCCTATTTTCTTTTTCTCGCTAAATCACATTACCACCAAAGAAAGAAGAATGTAAACCTAGCTTGCATACACGCGAAAAACACAGTCAACCGGGCCGGCGCAAAAATAAAATTGCGAAAGGAGTGTTGCGGCCATGTTTGTTTATCTTTTTTCTTGCATGACTCAAATTTTTAAAAGTCCCGCGGGTAAATTAGAACCCAATCTGCGCGCGCCAAAAAAAACTATATAGAGCCACCTTAACAGAAGGCACTTTTGCCTACGGCTACTACACAACAATAATAAAACTATTAAATTTTTACTTATTAAAAGTGATTTGTTGTGGCAATTTGCACTAATGTAGACAGTACAATATTGTTACATTTAACATTCTTACAACACATCTGCATTAAACAAATAGATTCCATTTTGCAGTGCTTCGATCTGTTCAGTTACAGATCACAGATGATGTCAAAATGTGTTTGAACAAAAAAGTGGCCAACGAGCCTCTGATGTTTGCTGTCTCTTGTGTTCTATAACTGAACAGATCCACAGCAAATTGGAATCTACTTGTTTTATACAACGACAGGGAAGAAAAACTAGCCTTGTAGCATTTAACTCTGATTGTGACTGTTTGAGATATTTTTCTAATTTTGGCATTTTCACATCAACAAAACTACTTTTTGTTTTGGTTTCATCTTTTTTTTAACCCTTTATGCCCTAATATCAAAATTTAAATTCTCATTTCTTGTCCCTGTACATTTCCTTTTGAAGTTGTTTTGATATCAAGAGAATTCATCTTGTGTGATCCTGTCCTTAATTCTCATGACCTTTTTGATTGATAAGGCATTGATATTACAAGGAGAAATTTGATGCTCATCACTCTTGGGGCTTAAAGGGTTCATTGTCAATAGTTTCTGCTAAACATTTTTTTTTATGCCTTCACTTTCCCCAATTTCCAAAATTAATAATATTTTTCAAAACTGTCTGCCATGTCAACTGGATGAAACAAAATTTAGTATCAGGGCTCGAAATTAAAAAAAAATTCTCAATCACAATTTGCGAGTAATTCCTAAATTTTAGTCGCAAGTTCGAAAATTTTAGTCGCAAAAAAATTAAATACTACTATCGGAACCGAAAATGAGAGACGAGAAATTTCTGAGAAAGTCTGAAAAAGTGCGCCCATGATACACTTCTTGAAAACCGCATTAATGGAGCATAAAATCAACAATTAAGTCACGCAACATTCAACGTGAATTTCGCAGGATTTTTCCGATAAAAATACAACTACCAGTTACAAATAAGACACAAGACTGTTGAATATAATTCCTTTATTAAGAGAGTGTCCACCAGAAAACCAGGCAGGACCAGGCAGGAGGTGATAATACTCAAATCACCGATTTCGTTCAAACTTGGCACAAAGGTTGAGGGTCATGAGTAGATACATGTACCAAAATATAAGGTCAAAATTTTTTATTCTCTCTGAGTTGTAGGGTCCCCCCCGAAAAATGGCCATTTGTCACAAATTTATGCATATTAATTAGCTAAATTTATTCGAGTGATTAGACAACAAAAATAGCAGCCTGGGAATAAAAACTACTAAATCATATTCTATATTGATCAGTCTTGCAGCAAAATGTGTTATTGGAATCGGTTGCTTTGATTTGCTGCTTTCCTAATACCGAAAGTGAAGGGCATATTTGGTCATTTTCACGAGACGCCAAAATTAGGTCATTTTAGATCTTAAGATCTCCAATGGGCAACAAGCTAACAACGTAGTTTTAATACCAGAAGTAAGAAGTATCTTTATGCTTTCGAAAAATATAATAAAATTTTTGGGCAACTAAATACCTTTTTAGTATGAAGAAATTTTTGCACCTCACTCAACGATTTCTGGCGATTTCATCAAAATTCGGTAATTAAAAATAGTGGTTTAATTTTAATGAAATTGCAAGAAAAAGACAGCAAATGTTCAGCTAAGCATCGTTCTGCTTAAAACAATGCTAAAACTAGCAAGAAAAGCGTTTTGAAGCAAATTTCATGAAGTTTGTAAATGAGGGTTTCTGTCTTTAATACTTCATTTTCAATGCAAAAAAAAATCAATGGGACACTTCTCTTCGATCTACAATAACTCTGAATTTTACTTTCAGGTACAGTAAGGGACACAAAAAGGCAAAGACTGATACATACATGTCATTTAAGTGCTTCAGACTCATTGCTAAGTTCCATTGCGATCCGGCCAAATCCAGTAAGCTTATATTTTTTACTAGAAATACGTGTCTCGCAGAACCTCGCGAAGCTCGGGGGAAGATGCACTGCAAAATTTTAGTGATGTGGGAGGGAGAGATGGAATTTCTGATTTAAATGGAGAGGTTGGGTTGCTTGCTGGCGATGGCCCCAAAATTTAAAGTTGAGACATTTTCGTTCCCAGTCTCTTCCACTTAACTTGTACTTTGTGCCCTGTCTTCCTAAAATAAAATAAATGGGAGCTGGTGCTGGTCAGTTTTGAGCTGTGGGTCACTGTAACTGCTATGGGACTGGGTACCAAACGATCCTCAGGCCCTTCCTCTACCCCCCCCCCCCCCCCCCCCCCCCCCCTCCCACCAAAGGAAAATTGGTCTGAAAGTGGATGTATAAGTACTGTTGTGGACATGGGTCCAGGACAATATGCAGTGGTGTTCTGTTTATTTAGATTGTCTCAATTAAATTCTATTTTTGAAGCTTGTGAGTGCTATCTCCCAAATTAACCTGTTCCCTTTAGATACTGCTATAGTTTTTGTTCTATATACTGGGTATCAAATAATTGGTAACCCAATTCTCTATTTGCTTGAATGGTTGAGATCACAGGAGGTTACTATGTTGATGTACATTCTCCTTACTGGTGTCAATACAGTTCACATAGCCATATAACTACAAGTATAGTGAATTTGTATTCAATTTTCGGCCACAGACAACCCATGTTGAAGGTGATGAGGTTCTCAATTTGCATAATCTATGTACTTGCTTTTACACTGATATTGTGAGGAGATTTAAAATACTGATCACTGTTCCAATAATAAATATGAAGCAGTAATGTTGATGTATCATGTATTTACCTACATGTATACAGTTGCTATACATTAGCTGGTCATGATTGCTAACAGAAAATTATTTTTTCCTAACAAAATGTTTTTATCCAAATTGTAAGCAGAAATTCTCCTTAATAAACCATTCGAATGTTATTTCTTATTGAACTATTTTATGAAGAATGCTGTAAACTCAAGATACGTACCGTATACAGTACCGCTCGAAACTATTAGTGCATTTGCCGCGGTTTCGCTTAGGTCAAACCGCAGTTTGGGGCTGCGGTTTCACCTAGGTATTTCTCGTTCAACCGCACTAAAAACCCTGTTTTCACCTCGGTATTTTGCGGTCGAAGAAAACCGCGGAAAGAATAGGACGCGGTCGTGTTTGAATAGAGTATTGTTTCCTTTGTTTTGAAGTTCATTAACAACAATAGGTGAGTCGTGACGCTCCGGTGATTTGAACGTGAGACATTTCACATGTTAAAATCCGTCAGAAGTCGGCTGTGGACGCTGCTGTAATTAGAGAAAGAAATGAAAACTCACTTCTGGAACAGAGCTTAAAATGCGAACTCTTTAAGAATTACATTATGTTTCAACTCGTGATGAATAGCGGCGCTTAGATTCTTAAAACCGCTTCATTCAATCGAGAGAAATACAACTATGGATCATTAAAGTTTACATTCCGCGTGTCGCTTAAACTTTTTACGCCGAAATAAAATTCCGGTAATTCTAAGAACAATTTACAATACTAAAAGACACAGTCTGTTTTTTCTTATTTTTTCTTTAAGGTAAATTGAAATAAACAAAAACAACACCTAATCGCAGGTTAATTTTCCTCACGCGTGACAGGGATGAAAGCACGCGTCGAACACAAAAACAAAATATCACGCGTACAGTTTGTTTACAAACTAAACTTCGCCTGCCATCGATCAATTCGTAAACTTGCTAACGAGATGTGTACATCAGAATATGTTCAGCTTAGATTGCTTTCTTTCTTTCGTTTGAACGTTACAATATCGAAGGTTGTCCGTAATCTCTTTTTAAAATCTTGATGGAGTTAACAGAAATACCGTCGGTGGCAAAATACTTCAAGAGTTTCCGCCGCGAGTTGCCTTGGGTCGACAAGCAACGCAGCGGCCGACCAGCGAAACTTCTTCCTGTTTCAAACGACTAGTTCTTCTAGATAAAACAAGGAGCCCGATGGGCTTCGAAACTGGCTCGTTTGGCCTCAGTTTCCACCCGGTTTTCATTTTAGAGTTTTATATTAGCAAGCCACAATATACAATCAAGAATCTATCAATATGCACAGTCCAGTCCACATTTACATTCCACAACCCGCTTCAAGCACTCCTTAGGGACGGACCATTTTATTGTTAAGAGGGGGGGGGGGGGGGGGGGGGGTTGGGCAATTACTAAAAACAAATTCCTGCACAGCAAAAGTAAAGAAAAAAAATGATGCACAGCGAGCGACAGGAAAAAAAGGTATGGAGCAATCCCGAAAAAAATTCTTGCACAACATCAAGACGGAAAAAAATTCATGATCAGAAAACTTGCCGAACACCGCCACCTGCCCCCACCCCCCACCCCACACCCCCCTTTAGTAGGCTACAGTTTCAGGTCTATATTTTTTTCTCTGATCGGCTCGGTACTGTTAGAAAAAACATAAGTTTAGAACTTTGTATATTTTGTTCGCTTTGAAATCCTTGAAACCACCTACTACAAGGAATCAGGATTGTTTAAACACAGGCATTTTGGAGAATTAACAATATCAACACGATCGATCAAATAGCGTGACATGAATACGAGATGTGTGGAATTTGAACGTGACTGCACGGAGTAATGCTTGAGAATTGTTTACTAAGCAGTTCTGTGACGTGCCGGGACGTGTTATATTCAACGATTTATTCGATCTAAACTCGACTGTTTGACAATTGATTTGGTTAGAAAAATTCAACCCGTTTTCCCTTTACCAGAAATAGATCACATCCGAAAATCACAGAGATTCAATTTTTAACAATTCCGTCGAAATTAGAACGGTAAATATTTGAATTATAGTTGCCGGCATCACTAATTACGCCATTTCTGAAAACCGGAAGTAAACTAGGTACGGTGTTGGCCGCAGCAAAAGCGATTCCCGGGGCAGGTGACCCGACAGGCCGAAAAAAAAAAAAAAAAAAAAAAAAAAGAGGGTATTTTAAGAACTGACTCGTCGCAGAGCGACGAGCCAGTTAACAATAAAATAACTTTCGCACTAAAAGGTGCAACTTCTTCACGGCAGATTTTGATCACGTGCTAGGCAACGAGATCTGCTATAAACAGATCGAATTTCATTTGAACGCTAAAGAATTATTTTGAACGACTCGCGACAGTGAACGGCTGAAACGGAACAAAAATTTCGAACGGCTGGCTGTGAACAGCTGTGGAAAAGTTTCGAATGGAGTAAGTTTTCTGCCAGAAAGCGAACAAAACCAAAATAGGTCACTTATATGTAGACAAGAGGTCACAAGTGCCAGTGCGTTAGTCACGCAAATTTCATGTGTAAAATTCTTTCAGAACTTCATGTTTACTAATTGTGAAGATAAATGTTGAATGAAACTAAATATAATAATCAATGTCAGATAGCGGGGAAAGGTACGTGGCAGAAAACAAATTTAGCAAATTTTGTAGTAATGTCAGGAAAAAGTGCACCGAATTTGCATATGTCAAAAGGGTAATTTGAAACCTGAATACAGACTTCTGTGAATTCTCTGTTTTCATTGCAGTTTCGCTCGCCAAATTACAAGTAAGCTTTTCCAAACTCTACTGGCGTTAAATATAATCCTTGCACCCGCACTTCACCGCCGTCTTCGCGTGTTCCACTTTACACTGAACGGTACGGGACGGTACAGTCGATCGATTATAAAATTAATGTATGAAGTCAATAAATCGACGCGTATAAAAACTTGAGTGTTTGGTGTAAACGTTCGCTATCTTTGCTACAAATGTATGAAGTCATAAAAAGCGATAAAAATGAAGATCCTTGTTTTCATTCTCCGTTCCTGTGAACGGAGAAGATTCAACAGAACAACTTGATATCGCTTTTATCACGATGTCAGATGTTTTGAAATCGACATCTCTAGCCTTTTGTTGCAGTGCCTCCTTGGAGAATATCACTAATATAGAGTTAAACAATACCATAACAATAGAAATTAGCCACTATTGTTTGTAACCGAGGTATTACCGCGTCTGTTTCCCCACGGTGTTTCGGTCGCTTTCGTCCTTTCCGCGGTTGCGGTTTCGTCCCACCTAGGTGAATTCGCGGAAAACAAAATGGCGGCGGACGAGGTTTCACCGCGTCCTTATGCACTAATAGTTTCGAGCGGTACTGTATGTATACAAAGCACATTTCACTCAGTTCATTCACAAACAATGCTACATCATGTAAATGTTGTATATTTGGGAAATAATTTCTACCTGTGTGATCTGTAGTTTTGATCATTTATCTGTAGTTTTGATCATTTAAAAAGTTCCTTTGTGACCTTAGTGAGAATATCAAAAAACATAAAATTACAGTGTGTACTAAGAGAATTATTTTTCAGTGTTTGATTATCCTCTCAGTAGTTTAGCCACTTAAAATCTTTTTTTTTGCAAAAGCCGGTGATTTGAGCTACATTTCTTAATCGCTCTTCTTCTCTGAGTCTTTCCTGTAATCAGTGTTTGCTTTTCCCTACCGTATCAGGCGTATCTGCCAATCAGGCATGAAAGATATTCGTCACGAGTATTTAGCTGATCGTGTAATTCTTGCCGCCTCTCGTTGCGTCCACAAACAGAATCATTTTGTCCAACACTTCCAGTCGGTGTCGCCTCTCCTGATCGGTTTCGTTCAGAATTCTAATGGCGGCATTTTGTCAAGGCGTTTGAACCTAGTCAAACGGTGTGCCTAGGCTGTTCAAAGTCTTTGTAATCTATGCTCTCGTTGTCTCTTCGTTGCTCGATCGCGCTGAATTTCAAGTCACCGTTCAGCGGAGTTTCGGTGGTTAATTTTCTCGGAAAAGGATTTCCAGCCACTTGTTGAATTCAGCGTTGTTGTGATTGCTGTTCTTTCTCATTTGCATCAGAAATTGGTTGTGTTTCACCGAAAGTAAACATTTTTACACTGGGTAAATGGCCGCCGGCACGGCCTCCATGAATAAACATGAGAGTGCGCCATTGTCAGCGGTCGCGATTTTTGTTGCCAGGCAACTGCAGGACACCATCAAGTATATAAATATATATATATATATATATATATATATAAATCATATCGTGTTTTAACTTAAGAAACATAATTAGGACAAGTTAAGCCTAGCTTTTGATTAGACTGCAACCTGTCAAAGTGTTACATGTAGTTGCTAATAACAACATTTTTGTATAAAATCAGATTTAGATAAGGCAGATTAATCTTTAATTAGGGTGGCTGAACACAGTTTGCGTGCGCTCTTCAATGTCAACTGCTTACGTGAGTCAGCGCGCGCAAAGTTTTTAGAAAAAAACAAACAAACATGGCACCTATTCTAATTGATTAATATCTGTCTGATTTTAAGAAAAGGCACCTCACAAAAAGTAACAATTGAAGGTTTGATGTCACTTCAAATGTACAGGGGCACCCAACGAACAATCTTTGGTAAAATACATTATAGTATTCAAATAAATTAAAATAAATGATATGAAAGCATTTCCAGGTGTTCTTCTACATAGAAAACGTTTTCAATTTAGTAAAAAGGGAGTTAAAACAACAAGCGCGTAAAAAACAACATCACATACGAAAGCTTTGAACGGTTTACAGAAAGAGTTAATGAGAACAAACAGTTAAAATGCACTGTATTTTAAGTAAGCTTCGAGTAGGTTTTACCTTGAAGTAAATATAACGCCCTGAGTTGTAACTTGTTAACGTTAGCAGAAACCACTTTCGCGCTAACTACAGAAGAGATCTGGAAAAGAGTCTTTTTCATAGGAATTATCACGTGTCCATGACGTCGTAATATTCAAATCAAAGTGGGAAAGTAACGATGGTCGATCGATCTTGAAGCCACTCTCGAAGCTTACATTTGGCTTTGAGCTCCTGTAGTCAATTTTATTTTCTTTGTTTGCCACATTTGTGCCCGTCTGGTGGTTGAAGGACATCAATAAGTCCGGAAACCCGTAAGTCACTAGCACCTTTCAAAGAAACGAGGGGTGTTTTGCTTTTCGACTGTCGAATAGTGCTGATGTTGGCACTCTTGCAGCTGTTCACAGTCGGTAGGCAAGCCGATCCAGACGGAGTCTAAAAGCACGTCTTGTCTAAAAACTGTATGATCGTGAGTTGTAGCCCATTTGTGACACCTTGCTGTGACCGAAGTTTGGAATTGTAGAGGTGCTTTTAGACTTATATATTTTTGTGAAAAATCAGTTGGATGGCATTCCCCGTTCGTTGAACTCAGGAGTTTCCCATAATTCATTGTGGTATCTGTTGCGTTCTTTTTGCTGTATGAGAAGCTTGCGATAAAAACGAAGAGGCAGGAAAGGCAATAATCTCAGCAATAAAGTAGATTGCTCGTCTCCAGCGAAAGAAGCGTCTTTTTATCCTTCTACCCGAGACGAAATGTAGAAGATCGTAGCTTTTAAAAGCAGCGTCACGTTACTTTGCGTGACTTTGAAAAGGGTCAGAAAACATATTATGGTTCCTTTGTCAGCAAGCGGAATGGAAGGTGGACCGAAGTGAAACCAAAAATTCCGTAAGTGTTTTAATGTTATGCAGTTAGACTCTGTACTTGATTTTGTTATATCTCTATTAGTAAATAACTATGGTGTTTTGGTTTTACATCAAGCTGAACCGCTATGTTTCGTGTTAGTTTTGGCGCGTTGTTACACGATTTATGTAAATCTTAAACCGCTTCTCTCGCCTGAAGTATTTGTCAAATTTTAATTTCAGCCTACTAGCTTTGGCATAAAGACGCCGTCTTGGCTGAATTTTCTGGTAAAAGAAACGCATTTTCACTGTGTGTTTTAATGTGTGTGTTTTAGCAAAAGAATGTGGTTTATCGGTACTCACACTTTTTGCTCGGCGATTTGACTAATTAAATCTCAAACATCATGCGTCCTGTTGACAGCGGATGTTTTTCACGCTTTGGAATTGTTAGCTGTTTAGCTGTTGAGCCGCTAGTTCAGCAAAACACTTTCTATAAGACTATAGCCCTTCCATCCGAATTTCATGAATATAGCTTACGCTCCGCGAATGTTAAACTTCCGACCACCAAAGTGAATAGTTAGCGGCCGTGAGTCAGAATAGTGATCTTGTTCATTTCAACTTTCTTCTGAGAATAATATAAATTTAGAATAGGTTCTATGAGCTCTTTTTTCTTATGGCGAGATCAGATCAGTTGACTATTCTAGTGAGATCAGGTTCAAATTATTTATAGCATCGCATTATATGTGTGTGTGTTTCTGTTTTTATCTCGTTTGTTTGTTTAGAATGCTGTAAAACGACAGCTAGTAATTAGTGAACTTCACTGCTATTGCTTCTGTAGCGATACTGGGCAAACACTGCACTAATGCTGTATCACTAGAACAACTATTCTAATCCTGATCCTAACCCTAACCCTTTAAACTCAAAATGTATCCTTGAAATATGCACAACAGTACACAATGTCTCAACTCTTTTTGCAATTGCTTGTATCTTCAGTTTTTACTCACAGTTTGCAACCCAAGTCCAATTTGAGAACAATTTGCCCTCCTAATACAGTATTTTAGTAAGTGACATAACAAAAATGGCAGGTACCTTTTCCAAAATTCAGACAGATATATATATGTATATAAATATATTTTTCGCTCGAATTCACGCGGCTCAGCTCCCGAGGGACGACAAATTTATTACGGCCCTCGCTTCGCGAGGAAAAATTCGATCGCCTAATTCAGATCTTCGTCGATATTTATCGCGCAGTTCATCGCTGTTGACTTTGCTATGAGAATATACATTGCTATCTTGTTGTAATAGCTCCAGTTTATGCCAGTAAGAGTGAAACAAATAAGTTATAAAACCACGGGAGAAAACGCGATCGAAAACTGTCAACATATAATGTTTGGAAAACATTCTTCGCCATTTTGAAGTTGAGCCTGCGTTGTGGTCAGTATGGACAACAGACTACCGAATTACCGGATCGACGGACAACTCGTACGGACCACGGACTACGCATAATATAACGGATAACTTGGTGTAAAATGCATACAGGATATAAGATTTGGACTGGTTAAATTTTACGGTCGATTTTCAAACATTGATTATTTAGAACTGCAGAAACAGTCCATAACTTAAGATTTGTGACCAGAAAATTCAATACTAAAGAGTCTGGAAAATCGAATAACTCCTTGACCGCTCTAAAAATAATTCGACATTTGTCTTGTGTTTCTCGTTGCTTTTTTTGTTTTTTTTTTTGCTTTCATTTTGGTTTGTGGGTGAAACAAAGTATGAGCCCTTGGTGGATCTAGACTACATGTAGCTCATAAGGTCGGAGACAGAAGTAAACATTCTCTGCCATTTTGAATGCCAAAGTTAACGGAAGTCAGCGCCAACAAAATACTAGTTCAAAATCGGCTTGCGATTAGGTTTCTACAGTTTGTATAACTTAATATATACGCTTATCCTGATTGTGGCATTAGGCCATGAAAAGATACCTCGTTTAAGACAAAAAGTGATGGAATCAAGACCCCATTAAGAGACAAGAACCCCATTTGTAGTGAAGTACTCTATCGGGCCGCACGTCTCCGTTAAGGCCAGGTAAGGGATCGGTAGAAAAGTTATACGGTCTTATACTACAACTATGTTACTACATAATAGTTAAAAACATCTAGTTAGTTATATTTAAATAGAATTCAAAACCTTTTTGGATCTTATTGTTACCTGTATATTATTTACTGCGCATGAGACATGATAGGCTCAAATCAAACCTTCAGGCATGGAAACAGATAACTTGTTAGGTCGATTGCCTTTTAAATGATTCATCTAAAATCTTTTTCTTTTAACTCTATACTCGAATCTTGTCCAAGTGCAACCAAAAGGCAGGGGGGGGGGGGGGGGGGGGTTGATTGCAACTCCTCCTTTGGGTTTTTGCGCTTTTACAATATTTCGGAAATATTTTATCTATAATACATAGCCTGTGATGTGTTATACAAGATAAGGTAAATATTTTGGTTATGGCGCTACTAAAAATTCAAATTTATCAGGAAAATGCGGAAATTGCAAATAGTTTTTGGTAGAGTTGTAAAATATGAAACATTACATGTTTTGCTACTTTTGGTAGCAAAAGACAAACAAAAGATAACTGTCATCAAGGAATCATCCAATTTCCCAGACTCTTTGGTACTGAATTTTACCGGTCACAAATCTTTATTTCTAAAGTTCGAAAAAATCAATGTTTGAAATCGACTGTAAAAAATTATCCAGTCCATTAAAGCACGATTAAGCTAACCCAGGATTAGCGTCAATTTTGAATCCAGTTAAAGGCACAGACGGAAAATCGAAAAATCGACGTGCCAGCCAATCATAACGCTACATTGAACAATTGAACCGTTTCAAAACAAAAACACAAGCGCGCAAAGCAGATTGGGTGAACATGGGCCTTTAAATAACTCAACAATTTAAAAATTTTCAAAGTTTTCTGCCCTTCAGTTTTGACTATAAACAGAGAATTTTAAAAATTAACCAGTCCAAATTTTATATTCTGTATGCGTTTTACAAGAAATTATCCGATATATTATGCGTAGTCCGTAGTCGGTCGATCCGGTAATTCGGTAGTCCGTTGTCCATACTGACCACAACGCAGGCTCAAAAATTTAACTTCAAAATGGCGAAGCATTATGTTGACAGTTTTCGATGACGTTTATGGTTCTCCCGTGGTTTTATAACTTATTTGTCTCACTCTTACTGGCATAAACTGGAGCTATTACAACAAAGGAGCAATGAATATTCTCATAGCAAAGTCAACAGCGATGAACTGCACGATAAATATCGACGAAGAAGCTGAATAAGGAGATCGAACTTTTAAAAAATATACTGGATTTGGCCGGATCGCAATGGACCCTAACAATGAGTCTGAAGCACTTAAATGACATGTATGTATCAGCCTTTGCTTTTTTGTGTCCCTTATTGTACCTGAAAGTAAAATTCAGAGTTATTGTAGAGAGAAGTGTCCCATTGTTTTTTGCATTGAAAATGAAGTATGAACGACAGAAACCCTCATTTACAAACCTCATGAAATGTGCTTCAAAAACCTTTTCTTGCTAATTCTAGCATTGTTTTAAGCAGAGTAATGCTTAGCTGAACATTTGCTGTCTTTTTCTTGCAATTTCATTAAAATTAAACCACTTTTTTTAATTACCGAATTTTGATGAAATCGCCAGAAATCGTTGAGTGAGGTGCAAAAATTTCTTCATAGTAAAAAGGTATTTAGTTGCCCAAAAATTTTATTATATTTTTCGAAAGCATTAAGATACTTCTTACTTCTGGTATTAAAACTACGTTGTTAGCTTGTTGCCCATTGGAGATATTAAGATCTAAAATGACCTAATTTTGGCGTCTCGTGAAAATAACCAAACATGCCCTTCACTTTCGGTATTGGGAAAGCATCAAATCAAAGCAACCGATTCCAATAACACATTTTGCTGCAAGACTGGTCAATATAGAATACGATTTAGTAGTTTTTATTCCCAGGCTGCTATTTTTGTTGTCTAACCACTCGACTAAATTTAGCTAATTAATATGCATAAATTTGTGCCAAACGGCCATTTTTCGGGGGGGGGGGGGGGGGACCCTACAACTCAGAGAGAATAAAAAAATTTGACCTTATATTTTGGTACATGTATCTACTCATGACTGTTAACCTTTGTACCAAGTTTGAGCGAAATCGGTGATTTGAGTATTATCACCTCCTGCCTGGTCCTATCGTGGACACTCTCTTAACTAGGCCGTAAAACAATCGCAAAATCGCGACTAATAGACAGATTTTAGTCTCAAAAGCAAAATCTTGATACAGGCGCAATTTCAAGCCCTGAGTATTAATAATAATTATTAATTATTATTGTACATGACTTACATGTAGATCCCATTTACAAGATGTAAGTTTTATTTACACTAAGCTATTCACATTATGGGGGTAGTAAGCATGTAACCTGCTACAAAGTTATGCTCTGTAAATTTACCTTTGAGGAACTAATAAAATGCTGGGGTGGAATTGGGGGGGGGGGGGGGGGGGTGGGGTATGTGTAGCTTGAATTAACTTGTGATGGTGTGGGGTGTTCAGTTGGTTAGCATTTCACAAGAATCAAGGCAAGCAGTACACTGTATATATTATCACAATCTCCTTATTCTCCTTTAATGTTCTAGCTCGAGCGAAGTCAATTTGAAAACACAGTAAACCACATCAATGGAATCTTTGATGAAGCTGAGAGTGTTGGTGCCCGCACATACCTTGAGGGCTGTTTGGGTTGCGTTACTGGCTATCTTATTTTCATGTGTGTACCGACACAGTATAACAAGGTAAGACTGCACAAACAAATTGTCAAAGTTAAAGTATGTGCATCAGATGTAAGAAAAGAAAAGAGTTGAAGAATCTGCTGCTTCAACAGGGAGCTTTTGCCGAACCACAACATCTGCAATGCCAAGGAAAAATAATGACATTAAAGAAAAAATTGCGCTCTTTGAAACTAAATTCATTTGCAATAAATAATTATTGTTCCAATTTGATAAATTTGTGCTAATGTGACTGAATTGTCCAGTTGCTGAATTCCTAAGGATGGCGTTCAAGTTCAAATAGAGGAAAGAAAATTAACCATCGTGTTTACGTTCTCCACAAAACCTTCATGTTGTTGTTTTGCAGGGAACAACAAAGAAATGTACCAAAATGTATTAACGCAAGTGCGAAGGCACTGTATTCCTTGTGTACTGATGACACAGAAATCCTTACACGTATCACTAATTTCACTGTTGTACAACATTTTGAATGAAACACCACTGTTTGCAAAAAATGTCAATCATACCTTTTATGTGATACATTCCTGTATTTTTATTCTTGCAGTGTTTAAAAAGACTAGCAGAATTTATAAATGAACAAAACCAAAGTGTGTTTGTTCCAAGTGGACTCATGATTACTAATCCCATGGACAGAGGACTGAGAGTTGTATCCTTTTCATTCATTATTTTAAATAATTGTGACGACTGTACAGAGTCAATATTGTACATTTGAAACCCACTTTACAGACACCCACTTTGTTGAAATTCTCTGTGATAAGCCTGTCTGTTAACGCATTCAATTTGTTTGAACATACAGTAAATTGTCATTATCCACTGTTTAGTCCAGGATACCACAATCAAGCCATGGCCACAACCTCAGACAATAATATTGGAACACATGCAAAAGTTTATCCCTCCACCCCTTTACAAAGTTAAAAACCATTTGTGTTTTGAGTTGTGGTTGAAAATCACTGGATGTTTGCAACCTTAAAAGGGGGAATGGGGTACAGGATTATAAAATTAATTGTCAAGTGTTCCAACGATTAATGGCTGAGATTGCAGATGATGCAACATGAGGAAAAATTCAACTGTTTCAGCACTAACTCCTTGTGAATAATTCTTGGGGAATTTCTGTTCTCCTTGTGTTTAATTTCTGAGATTTTGTTTGAGTTAAAAAGATCACTGCTCTCTACATGTAAGTATTTTGCTAAAGGAATCAGTTAGTCATTGACATGTTTACTGCGCCTTTCAAGAACATGCGGAATTTGAAACTAAAATCTCCACCAACGGTTGCGTTTTTCCCTGCCGTCAATCATAAATAATACGAAAGCCAACGAACCATGTAAAAAAGAAACAAACAAAATGGATCGAAATCTACCAATCATAATGCACGGACGTGACCTTTTGAACTCATTGAAGTGAAGATCTGTTTCTTGAGAGGTAAGCTAAGATGATTGACGGCAGTGTAAAACGAAAGCGTTGGTGGAAATTTGAATTTCAAATTCCGCATGTTATTGAAAGGCGCAGTAAAGTGCCCCTGTGATCAAATTTTTTATTTTCATTTTTTTACATTTTCGTGTACAATTAGACTTTCTTACTCATCTTGCCAAATTTCAATTCATTACAAACACCAGAAGTCATTTTATTTTAACATTTATTTCCGAGAATTTACGGCTGCCAATGCGAATGGGAGACAGTGACGTCAAAGACTCAAACATACCTCACGGGTTGAAATTATAATAACAAGTATTGAAAATCACACGAAAAGCAACAAAAACTTTGGACTTGTTCTTCGTACAATTTTCTATGCTTATTGTTATTATAATTTCAACCTGTGAAGTATGTTTGAGTCTTTGACATCACTTTCTCCCATTCGCAACCAAGCCTTGGAACAAGGTTGATTAATGGCAGCCGTAAATTCTCTAAAATAAATGTTAAAATAAAATGACTTCTGATGTTCGTAATGGATTGAAATTTGGCAAGATAAGTAAGAAAGTCTAATAGTACACGGAAATGTAAAAAAAATGAAAATTAAAAATTTGATCACAGAGGCACTTTAAGGTCTATAAAATGAATGACTACAGTGTACAAGACAATTACAGTAACTGCATGCTAAGTGATCTTTTCATTGGCAAACTCAATCACTTAAAACATACAGCAGCTTTTAAAAATTTAGACAGGGCAAAACACTCTAAATGTTCAACAAAACTGAGAAGAAAATAATGTTTTCTATTTTGCTGAAGGGATACTGTTGAACTTTTGATGGTCATTCCATTTTCTCACGCCAAACATACATGGGATGTACTGTGCTTTCAAAACATAATTTCGCACGTGCCAAATTAAATTTTTTCTTCATCAAACTTGATTGCTACGTAAAAGCACCACACTTTTTTATAACTTAATTTCTTTGAAACAAAATATTCCAAAGTTTTGGTGAAAAATTAATGTCTTTTGGCTAAGGGTTACTTTCAGAGGGCCATTACTTCCACTGGAAATTCTATGGTACATGTACATGTAACACCCAATTCTTTAGTGAAATATTTTTGCTATAACAAATATGCAGGGCATCTGATAGGGTGCGATAAAAAATTGAAATGAAGCGATTTTTTCAAGGCAAATTATGCGATAAGAAAGGACTATTATGGGAAAAATTATGCAAATTATGCTATTTTTCTGGAGCTTTTTTATGCATGTTTTAGTAGGTTTCAGAGGAAGAAAACCACTTTTAGGTGTTCAAACGACAATTACAGTAGAACATAAAGGAACTGTTACATTAATTTTGCATTTTGCAATTCAACATTCTGCTTGTGGCATACCAAGTCTAGATGCTTGTTCACCACACGCTTTCGTAGATTGTCTATCACAATGTTGCAGGATGAACAGAACAGAAGACCATCATCCACATGAAAGGTACCTTCTGGGTATTGTCTTGCCATCTCATTCGCAGTTGTAGTGGAGCCCTCGCGGGCCCAAGGCCCGCTGCGGAGTCCCATACTCATAGAACCTAAGCCCGTCATTTTTCATGGCCATGGCTAGCGGAATGTTTTGCGGGCGCGTCGGTCCATGTACCGCCTGCCGCCAACCACCCGCTGCTGTTGGGTAGGGCTAGCTTGCGGGCACGTATGATGTCGTAAAACATTTGCGTATGATGCCACACAACATCCGGGATCTTAGCAATTTTGAAACCAAAGCGAGGCTTTGTTTTTCGCGCGGCTACATGGCCAAATGTCACATCAGCTCGGTAAACACTTCGATGTTTTGCTGAGAAGCAGAGAAAAAAAATTCAAATTACAGTGAGTCGTTATTTCCCTGCATTTTTTCGCGGTTTGCTACTCAAGGCAAGGATACTAATAAGGGATACTCAGAAGCCCCTATAGTGGAAAAAGAAGAGCTTTCAGAGATAAAACCTTGCTTCGAGGAACTTCATACGTTTTAATCAATGCGGGAGCAATGCGGGGCTGAGATGTTTCTCACTTCAGATTTCAGAACTGAAGAAGCGGAGATGTAAAGAATTTCTTAAAGGTAAAACAAATTACATTTTTTGATGGGAATTTACGTTGATATCAATCTGTGATTGACTTTGTCTTTGTGTTCTTGTTACACGTTTTGGAGAATTGTTAATATAAAAATGTGCTTAAATGTAGTCGTTTCATGATTTCTTTCATCGAAGACAGCTTGCCCTCGATGCGCTATAAATGGTTCGCGTTTCGCTTTTAAACATAAACTTATGGAGATTTGAATAAAATTTTTCGAAAGAAGATTGTGTTGTCCATTTTTATGTGTTTGTTAATTCATTACATAGGTTAAAAAGCGATTTTATGTAAACAACACAAGACTTGGATTTTATAGTTCTAACTTCACTCGCGTGGCCTTATGCAAATATGTTTGTGTATTTTTTGCAATTTTGATTTCCAAATCAGTTTCTCGGGCAATTTTTGATAAGCAACAGGTGTATTTTATTTGTAAAGTAGTCGTACTGGTTATTCTAGATGGAGAAAAAGTTGTTTTTGTGAACTTTTGTACGGTCTAAATGTACTGTGCAGACAGTCGCGTAATTCTGTTTTTGAGAATTGCTAAAATTGAAAAATAGCCCGGTCGTCAATCTTAATTCTTGTGCTTCCGACCTTTCACTTCAGTTAAGTTTATCATCGGCTTTCTGTTCAAAGAGCGATGCTGTTATAGGCTCAGCCTATCTATATAATTATATTATTTACTGGAATTACAATGTAGGTGTGAGCTTTTCTTTTCTGTCGAAGACACAACTGGCATGTTAACAACTTAACTACAAGATGTAGTTTTGCATTCAACAAAGACAGCTACATGATTTTGCTGTCTTGAAGCACTTTTCCTGATTTGTTTTTCGCCAATACTTCCAACACGAGTATAGATATCTTATAAAAGTCATTAATAATTCATAACAGTTATGACAAATCAATTGGTGGTATTTGCAATTGAGTCACATGTACACCACTGTAAACCCCAATACAAATCAACTGAGTTGATGAATTATTAAACAGTAGAATTAACTTTTGATACAGACACCTGCTCAACTAATTAGTATTCATTAACTTTTCATACAGATCTCTACTCATTGTTTCATTTCATAAGTATGATAAAATATTCGCATCCGATCTGTATGGGCGTTCATATTTTATCTACTACATTAATGTCATCTGTCATGAATATATATCTATTCAGCAATTCTGATTTTTCAACTCACAGAAAAGGATTGTTTATGCCATACCAATAGGCAGTGGCTTTAGAATTAAGTACCAGGCCCAGACCATGCACACATGCAAAGAATATCTTGGAGATCAATCTTTAACAACATCGAAGGTCGAAAAATCGCCTTGAAATGACGTGTATCTTCATATTTTTTTAGCTAAAGCAATAATTTATAGTCTGTTTTGAATTGTTTAAATTGTACGATTTTTCATGAATTATGCGGTTTTATGGAATTATGCGATCGGATGCACTTTGAGGCCGTTAATGCAAAATCGCACCATCGTGTAATATCAGAAGCCCTGAATATGATACATGTATGTGAAATTGCCTAGTGTTGTAACTTGTACAAAGCTGTTTTGGGTGGGTTACCAAAGATGCATGTTCATGGGGAGTTTTGTTATTAAAAAATGCTTAAGATGTGAAAAATAAAACACACATGTATTTATTTTGTTTTAATTTTAAGTCCATTTGATTCATCATTCATGACATTCTTCATTTAATATTGTCTTTTATCAGACACTCTGTTTTGGCATTGTTATCTTGTTACTAATGTATGTATATATACTTAATGAATGATTTTCTTTAACATTTCATCTCAGATTGAAATTGTTATAGTTAACCCAACAGATCAAAGATGACTGATGACATCTGACTCAATATTCCCATCCATTGTACATAATTACTGATATTGCAGTGCAGAATTTGGAGGATACATAGAAAGCGAGTCTTAATTCCCAGGCAGAGTTGCTCCAATGAAACCCGAGTTCGGTCTATAAGGTTATCTACATGTACTTTAGGAAATATTTATGTTTTGACCTTTAAAAGTGATAGCAGCTTAATTCTTGCCGATAAAACTGCAATGAGAGTAAAAAAAAAAAATCAAAATGGGAGATGACTGACTTTGTTTACATCCAAGCACTGTATTGGCCAATATTGATCTCTGAGCTACATGTACCGTGTGGAATGACACAAGACTCAACATTTGGGAGAGTACAAACTACTGTACACTGTACTGTATCATGGAGGTGGCACTTTAGGAAGCCTTTTTTTTTCAAGAAAGATGTTTTTATTAATACCTTAAAATCCTGGTTATGAGCCTGGGCTTATACAACTTTGTAAGCTTTTTTTGGCTGGCAAGCAAAAACTATTGTGATAAATAGTATATAATTGAAGGGGTCGGGGCATATCCAGCCTATGTTGCTTTTTGAGCGTTTCACTTTTTTTTCTCGCTCAGATTTGCCTAATTTTATCGTACAACGAATAATATCACAAACCCTTGTCAAATTTGCACTAATCCTAAGAAACTGGACTAATTTCACCTGAAAAAAAACAGAGTTCTGGTCTTCTAGTGGTTGTTTACATTCAGAGCGTAATTTCGACGCCATTACAGCAGATAGGCCGCGGGAATATGCGACCGCAATACCCCTGACCCGCGCCAACGACATGAACGAAAATACCATTATTTACGCGCGCCTGGTTCGTTATCGATCGCGAGCTTGCTACGGCAAACACATCGTCTGTAGCGTGCGTATGAGCCAATATGTTTAAGGCCCGTCGGTGATTGAAGGACATCATTAAGTCCGGAAATCCGTAAGTTTCTAGCACCTCTCAAAGAAATGAGTCGTGTTTCTTGCCTAAATCTCTATTTCACGCTCAAAGGTGAAAATAGACGTTGGTGGACAAGGCGAGCCGGCGGGAAAGTCAGAGATCACTTCGGATCAGAAAAGGGGCAGCGTTGTGAGTTGTGGGCCATTTCCCATTCCGTGCCGTAGTCGAAATGCCCGATATCCGAAGTGCTTCGAGACTTATAATATTTTCCGTATTTCGTTTGGCGGACATTCCGTTTTCGTTTTCGCCATTGATATCCCGACATGCTTTGCGACAGTGGCAGATAGGTCGGCTTTGCGTGGTCGCGCAGGAGATTGAAATACAGTGTTAGGCAGCTCAAAATGAGTTCTTGCAGCCGGGTGAAATTCAGCAAGGCGGGCAAAGACTATGAGCCGGCAGCGGAGGACCGGGAGTGCTTCCTTAAGGAGGTCCGTAACGATAAGGGAGATGGCGCGAATCTAAGTGGCTGACTATCGGTGATAAAAATGAAGCGATTTTGAGGGAATGAACTTCGGGATTTATTTTTCTTGAGCGGGATTCAGCGGTACAGGCCCAAACTTGGCCATCTGAAGTGAAAAATCAGCGTAAAATCGAGAAATTCGGGTAAACCTTGGGATTCATTTTTTCGAGCGGGATTCAGCGGGAGACATGCAGATTTTATTTTTTTTGCATACGTTAATTCTCGAAAACGACGGGAAAAAACAACAGAAAAAAATCTGAACAATGTTTTGCAACGAATTTGTAGTTCACATGCCAAAAATGGACAAATCTGAGCGAGAAAAATAAAAAACGACCTCAAAAGCAACATAGGCTGGATATGCCCCGAGCCCTTCAATTGTTTTAGTTAATTTAGTGCCAATGTTTGTAAAGAATTGCTGTTGAGGAACTGTGGTGTGCATTGTATGAGGGGGTACAACCGGAATAATGTTTTGTTACCAAACTGATGGGCCCTGCATACAACTTTGTAAGCGTTTTTTGGCTGGCAAGCAAAAAATATTGTGATAAATAGGTATTGTTTTAGTTGTTTAATTGCTGTTAAAGTGCCTATAACCCTTAAATAATATTTTCAGAATCAAGTATATGTACATTGAATAATTAAATTAATGGTGAAATATTTCTTGTTTTGAATGTTGCGTTATTGAGTTACAGAGATTTGAATTTACAAAATGCTAATTAGATGACATCAACCCAGAACTTTGCCTTTATTTCTATGCCAATTTAGAATGCACAGTTTACAGCTTTAGGATATTATTAATTTGATAAATACTAAAAATAAACTGTGGATAGTCAATTGATTCGTAAAAAATATTACTTGGAGGTGAAAACAAGTAGTTGTATAATAAATTATTCCCGGGTTGACGTCATCTAATTAGCATTTAATTTTTGTAAATTCAAATCTCTATAACTTATATAAATCTCTATAACACGACGTTAAAAAACAAGAAATATTTCACCATTTTACTATTCAATGTGCCTAGAGTTGATTCTTAAAATATGTATTTAAGGGTTATAGGCACTTTAAGGAACTGTGGTGTGCTTACATATACCTTGTAAGAGGGGGTGCAACTGGAATAATGTTTTGTTACCAAACTAATTGGCCTATAAGGGGAGGGGAGGGGAAAGGGTGGGGGGCTTATAACCAGGATTTTACAATGGAATCCACCTCTGTTATTAACATTGTTATATTTCTTCATCAAATAATCTGATGTGAGAAAAGGAGACATTATCTGGTGACATGTGTCAATCTCAAAAACAAAAACTTGGGTTTCCTTGGCAATATTTTGTGTCATATTTGATACAGCAATATATTTTTGTTTTGTTTTTATGGGCCAATATTTTCAAACTGCAGAAATTCTTCAATACTGCACTCTAGAATAAACCCTGGAGAAGAAACCTAAGTGGTATCCTAACTTTCTAGCTCCCAATAGTGCTAAAAATTAAAAAATCAACCAAGAAAAATCCCAAATTTCATTTTGTAAAATTTTGAAAAACAAATAGACCGAATGCAAATATGGCCGCCCAACAATTTTTTGTTTGGACAAGTTCTCAAGGAAAGAAAAGCAATTGAATAATTATAAAGATCAGGTCAAAATAAGTCATTATGTGCATTTTCAAGGCCATATTCTTATTTTAGGAGAAGTTATAGGCAATCAAATTTTGGGAAAAACATGAAAGCGAGGTTAGTCAGGCTAGAATGTCTTTTCTCGTACGAATGCTTAAAATTTTAGTGAGCCATAACTTTGCAACCGTTAAACAAAAAACACTCAAACTTTGCAAGATGATACAATTAGCAGCACTTGTTTACGTGGTATCATTAATTTCTCTGAAAACTTGGCCAAACAAAAAATTGCCTGGCAGCCATATTTGCATTCAGTGTATGGTACCATGCAAAAGTACCGCCGAGGAGGTTTCATTTAAATGGTCACACCATAGGATTTTGTCGACAGACTAAAAAGTTAAAACTATAATTCCTGTCTCCTTGATTGACTCTGGGAGTGAAAGGGTTAGCATCTTATGGTGTCACAAAGGGCATTATGGTGCTTTACATGTAAGTGTGAAAAGCACAAACATTTAGATTGCGTATAATTAAACCCAATACAGTGATTTGAACCATTACATTTGTTTTTCAAATGAGACAAACAAAATCAAAAAAACAGTGTACAGTGTGATAATAAATTGATATAGATTATGTTAGGGATAAGAGTTGGAAAAGAGTGTTGATTTAAAGAGCCTTTGTCAGCTTGTTTGAATAACAATAGACCAAAACTGTTAACAAGTGCCATTTGCTAGAAGGTTGAGCTATGATAGAAATGCATTACAACTTTAAAACGTTGGGCCAGCATGATCAAACTATGGCCTTGCGTCTTAAATGGCTTAAAACCAACTACAGTAATAAATATATGAATTTGTAATCTGCAGTCAACAATAAATTAATACCCAGAAAAGAAAAACGTTTTTGCACAAATATGTGTGACATTTCCACCTTATAGACCTTATTCATAAATGGCGGCCGATTTATTGTTCTTCTATATTCATGCTAATGAGCCCAACTAGCCTCGTTAGCATATGCAAAATTCAAAAAAAATTTTGCTCTAAAATGAGGCTCGTTGGGCTGATTTGCGTGAAAATAAAAGAATAATAAATCGGCCACCATTTATGAATAAGGTCTATATATTACATTATTCATTTAATTGACATCATTAAGCCTGCATTACTGCAGGAATGTGTCAATATGAACTTACATGTAGTGTTATGGCCTTACTTATAATAATAATATTAATTTTGTTATCCACGAGTCTCCTATAGCTCAGTGGTAGAACTTCCATCCAGTACCTGGAAGGAATGGCATGTGTTCGACTCCTAATGGGGGTGCTCAAAATTTTTCTTTTCTCGATAATTTTCATGTCCATTTTGTCGAAGCTTTCAAAACAGGGTCACAATTTCAAATATCTGAAAAATATTGAACAAACGGAAAAAAAGAATCCATAAGTAGACTCCCCATACTGAATTTAACTAAAACGTGAAGTTTCGTAGAGATACATGTATGCTTCAAACTTGAGAAAATATAAGAAGTAAAAAATTGCAATATTTACAAATAAATGTATGGCAATCAGGCAGTGTGTGTCCTCGAAATCCAGTGTGATTAATTCATTCATTTATCCTGTATTGAATTTATTTCAATATTTAAAAAATATCAGGCTGTTTCGAAAAAGTGCTATTTTACACAAACCTTACATATAACTAAGGTTTGCTCTCTGAGTTTAAATCCCTAAGTTGAAACCATAATATGGGTTGTGTTTGTTGTTGGTTGTCTCCCTGCTGCGAGAGGTTTTTTTTCTCCAGGAACTCCCATTTCCTCCTCCCCTCCAAATCCCCCCCGGGGTACTCGGGTATATTTTGGGTGGGTATGTGCCGCCCTGGTCTCCAAATTTGGACCTCGTTTTAGAAAGAATTTGCACTCAAAATGATACTCCGTTCTAGAAATAGGTCAATTTTTAATACCCCGTTCTAGAAAAAATGGCTGCTGATAATCTGAAGCTTTCATGCGTTCGAAATATTATACCCCGTTCTAGGAAACGTCTCTAAAATGGATACCCCGTTCTAGATCAGGAGTCCCAAAATCGCGACCCCGTTGGGCGGCACATACCCGTATAGGTATTTTGGGGGAGTACACCCCCCGGGTCCAAAACCAACACTTCTAGTTCCAATTAGATCTGTACTGTGTTCCCAGTTGGCACTCGTTGCTAAATACTGTTGACAATTGAATAATAAAAGTGATTTATTTTATTCATTCTCCGTCCATGAATTCACTTCTAAACATTTTGTGTACAAGCGAGGATACTGTAGTCATAATTTTAGTTCAGTTTTGACAAAAAAAAAATAACGTTACAATATCCATGATAATTATAGTCCCTTTAGAGATGAAGTTTGTATTCGGAAACAACCGTTGGTAAATCTAAAAGCATGCATTCATGGCATGTACATGTAACTATTTACATTGCATGTAATAAATAGTTATGATAGGACTGAGTAAAGAACCAATCAGTTTTTCACTGATTTTTAACCGAAATTAAAGGAAGAATAATGAAATGTGTGAAATGGGTATTTTCTCCACCCTTTATTTTTTTCACTAAATCTACGAAATTTGTGTAGCACGTGCTACTGTGAAGGGAGTTTCCTAACGCTCGCAAAAGCGCTATGAGCGTGGCCAAGGTTCCATCTAGTATTTTCCGTTTGTTGGGAAAAGTTCCGAATGGCCACGAGTTCCTTATGGGGTCCGGGGCGTACCCCCCTCCCCCGAATGTTTTAAAATGAATATGCGCTGCGATACAATCTAGTGCATTTTTAGACACGATTTTGAGATAATGATCCCAGTGGTATTATATTTTTTTTAGTTGTGATGACGTTTTGAAAATGTTACAATTAGCTCCCTACGTTATTTGCTAACTTGAGCAGAAGAGTTACCCAACATCTAATTTCGCAAATATTTATATGACATGAATAAACTCAACAATGTATATGGCAATTTTCTAGTTCTTATCAGCAGTTTATAGTGCACCATAGCCTGCGAGCAAGCTCTCGGGCTCGGGGTTGGGTTTGGGGGAGCAGAGGGCGTTTCCCTCCCTCCACCCCCACCCCCTCCCCAAAAACCCCGAACCCGAGCCCGAGAGCTTGCTCGCAGTCTAAGTGCTCCATGTTGGAGCGGGATGCCTCTCCCTTTCTTTACGGACAACGTTTTGGAAAATCTTGGGCAAGATGGTTTATTTAGACATTTTTATTTCGTCACACATGTATCCCGCTATTAATTTAAGCGATTCGCATCTTCATACGCATTGCTAATAACTGTTTTGCAGTCTTGACAAACAGCTACCACATGCACAGTGTGGAGCTGGCGCTTACAGTGTGCATTCACACGCCTTGGCAGTAAAGGGCACCTAAAAACGGCTTTCGGGTCGTACAGGGGTCCGACGGCTATACCAAGCTGGTGAGTCATAACAAGGACGAAACAGCTGTCCATGGCTGCCACTGCCAGGCTGATGTGACTGTGCGCATGCGTAAGGTATTGGCCATACCGGAGAGTTGTGTCGTGTGACCCATTGCTTTCAGATGGTTTGTTTAGCGTTTGGAAAGCCCTACCCTCATCTCCCCTTTTTAACGCCTGCCATGAGAGAGTCGCCTGTATTTACAATCTGGTATTAACCTGCGAACATACTTCCAAACCTTGAAGATTGATAGGAAACGTGTTTCTGTACAAATGATCGTTTGGTGTACAATCATTATCGCGGGCGTTGTTGCTTGGTTGCAAGTCTAACTCCAGCATGTCACCTGGCGTCGTATAGTTGCAGTCACGTTTTGGAAGAGGCGCGTTTCTTTCAACACTCCTTTGTGTTATTGTTCTTCCTCTTCCTCCCATTTCTTCCATGAATTTTATTTTCATGGATTTGAATGATTTTCCTCCAACGTTGAAATAGTAAATAAATGGGTTGCAGATTGAGTTTGCTAATCCCAGACCATAGGTGATGAGTCGTACTGCATCCATAGGGTTTGGGTATTCCTTGAGATATTGCTCGAAAATTCCATGGTAGAGAGCAAAAGGCAGCCAGCAAATTACAAAGCAAATGACAACAATCAACAAAACACGAAGAACTCGTTTTCTGGATCGCTCCAAGAGTTTTTCGTTCATGATTGTGACTTTAGATTCACAGTTTGCGGAAGAAGTAATTCTGCGATTTCTGGTCCATACTACTCTTACTACACGATAGTATGATACAGTCATTGTCACCAAAGGTATGACAAACCCAAGTAAAAATGACACCAGAAGGTAAATCCTCCCTGCAAGTGAGTGGCCCTGTGTAGTGGTGCAGTAATATACTGTGCTGTTTTGGTAATCAATGGGAATAACATCTGCTGACTGAAAAACCGGAAGAGTTTGACTTGTTCCGTACAACCAAGCGAAGAAGATCAACCAAGGTGACCTGAGGTACCAAGCTCTTTGGGTGCATGATAGTTCTTGCTTTACAAATGTCTTGTACCGATCGATACTTATGGCTGTCAACAGGCTGACAGAGATCACTGGACTAAGTTGCTGTAGAAACGGAAAGAGGATAAGCTTTGATGATAGTTATAAAGTATGTTGTTTTGAGTATTTTTACTTTGACATTAGGTGTGGATATTAAGATAACCACTGGACCATACAAGTCCAATCATTTAAGAATTGTGAAGTTTATCTTCATAACAACTTCTCAGTAACCCAAAAGAAAGATTTAGCTGCATGGCTTACCATGAATTTAAATGAGCAAGTCATGGATGAACTCGATAGAGGGTGTGGCATTTTCCTTACCTCATTTTCCCAACGCAACGCGGGCGCTTTAACACTTTGCTTGCAGGCATGAAAGGGTTGAAAATGGGTAACGTGATGAGGCTGACTTACCGGTTATCAGTATTTTATATAAAAGAGAAATTAATTAACACGTTAGTGTAGCAAAAAGGGTGGAATGGGATATTTTTAATGAGCTGTACATTGTCATAATTCATTGGAGTTATTTGACTGCATGCTTCCAGTGTTGTTGTTTTATTTTTAATTATTTTATTTCTATTTAATTGCCTTGTGATCTTCTCTGAAAATTTCGTTTGGATTGTAAATGAAAAGATTTTCTAATTGGTTCGCCCAAAGGGAACTTCTTAAAGATAGCCCCAAAAATTTCCAAACGGAAACTGTGCTTTCTGTATTCTTTGACCTGCCCCATTATCTTTGAAATCATTTCTGAAGTGTCCTTAAAAAAAGGACAGTTTCAACTTTATCTTCTCGACTTTATCTTCTAAACTCGCTTTGTTTCCAAATCATCAAATAATCTGTCATTTTCGTCCCGGGAGGCGCGATCCTTTTGGCCAGCGCCACGGACTCTGGCCAGTTCCAATTTAAAAGTTATTTCGCGCAGACTACTGAAGGATCTTAAAAAATTACCGACGAGTAATCTACGTTGGCCTTGAATTTTATTTTTTTCCTTTTACCAGCTTCAGGCCTTGCGCCAATTTTGACTCGGTTTCAGGCGTCTCATGGAATTTCCATTTGGGGAATTTGCCTGTGGACCAACCCAGGGACCAACCTGTTTCTCATCGTTAATATTAAATAATCGTTCTTACCTGCATGAATCTCGATAACTTGCACAGGCCAAGATCTGTTTTTTTGTATTCTGTAGGGTAGTGAAAATTAGAAAAGATGGTCAGCGGAATGCACAGCAGGCACACCAACAGATCTGAGATGGCCAAGTGAAGAAGAAACAGCTGAACAGAGTTCTTTTGACCTCGCCGGCGCAGGGCTGTTATAACTACCACCACAATTCCATTTCCGACAAGTCCAAGGACTAATATTAATCCTGTAAATGAAACACATTTTGTTGTTTTTGTTACTTTGAATTTGCTAGCAATTGTGAGTAAAGCTGCGTCAAGGTATTGTTATTTTGAATGATTTCTTTCTGCACGAGTGACTGCAAAAACGTTCATCTCATAAACATTCACAATTCCATGCAAAGAAAACTGTATTACATGTACAGCCGGATTTGACTGAAGCGTTGAAGGAGTTACAAAATATCCAAATTTTAACTCGATTAGCTGGAAACATTGAGCCTGTCGTTATGTTATGGTCAGCTGCCTTTTCCATGGGGACGACGTTGGTGGGAGGGGAGGGTGGTGAGTTTGACGCAGGGGGTAGGGGGTCGGTAAAGCAAACCGCATAGTCAGAGAGGAGAGGGTCCAAAGGTTCTTTTGTGCTCATGAGTTAGCTCTATGGAATCTTTGATCAGGTATATGGCCATGGAAAAAACGTATGGATTACGAATTTCCCTCGTTCTTATACCGCCATCCCGCGCCAGTAACCACTCTCATCTCGATCTCGCTGCATTTTAGGTAAAACGGGTGTTCAGTTTGAGTTTGGTCTCGCAGCTTCCCGTCAAAACCTTCAATACCTTTGTTATGGAAAATTATGGAATAAAAAAAATAAAAATATAATTTATATCCAAACAGTTTTCGATCATAATATTTCGTGTACCGAATGTTCTATAATTATAAATTCAATAGCTTCAATAAGTTCTTTTGTTTGCAGATTTTCTTATGTTAAAGAGACCTTTAAAAAGTCAGTCCTCCTGTCATGGGATATATTCTCGAATAACAGAGCGGAGGTTTTCGTTCGGAGGCAAAACTCTACCGCCACACTATACTTTTTCGAATGGATCCCGCCTACAAAATACAGCAAATCTCCCGTTTCTCATAGTTAGCCATCTTGTACGGCCCCACATCCACCTCGATTTTAACCAGTCCATACTGAATCCCGCAAAAATGATTTTTTTAATCCTGTCGAAGTCTTCGTGGCTTCATTTTCCTCCTTACGACTCACTGGCGATTGGGCCTTGTGCCATCGCGAAATGGCGGAAGTTTAACTGACATTGCCCTATTCTCTTTCCCTTGAGTATGTTTTCCGTGTTATTAATTTTGTTTACGTCACTAAGGAAGTTGTATACGCTATAAATTGCAATGTCATGCCTTCTGTGGCAAGCGTGATTAACAGTCAGATTGCAATACTGAATTTGGTAGAATAAAGTTTCCAAATTTCTGCTTATATTGTTATGCTGTATTATGTAAACACGATATGAAACCTACATATAAAGATAAAACAAACAAACCTTGCACAACCGGCCATTTAAAAAAAAAATATCGGTCCACTTCGGCGTATTATGGAAACTAAATTCAAATGAGCCCTGAAAGGACCTTTAGTCCGGTTCACAGAAGTTCAAAGACTTTTTATCCGAGTCCAAACATCGATCTCAGCCATATCAAAACTTGTCTTCCTGTCTTGTTTTTTTTTTAAGACAAGATTGAGGAACTTTATTTACAGATGTATTTCAACAGAAAAAGTGGTGAACGACGTGACATTGTTCACGTTTGTCCCAAAAGTCCGATCCGCAAAGTAGATAGGGTTGTTTAGCAGTCGAAACAGCCTAGAGAAAAAAATTCTTCCTGCCTTTTAGAAGAAAATGATAATTTTTATTAAAATTAATAGCCAAATTGCATGCTTCAAATGAATTGTCTCAAGGAGTGATCCCAACAGAGATTGTCTTTGAAGTGTATGGCTTTTTATCAGTCTAAACATCTTTAAGAAGGTAACTTTTCTTCCGCCTTTGGACAAAAAAAAACCATGGATTTTATTTAAATAGACAAAGTAGTGAACGACACAATGCTGTTAAATTTTCCCAAAAAATAAAACGATTAAGTGCGATCTTCGCTATTTCATTCGTGGACCATCAGTATCAAACACTGCGGAATTGGAATGACATTTTAAAAGGGCCTAAAACGTAGAGAGCGGAGTTCGTATTGACCCCGGCTTCATCAAAAATCCTGACTCACTGGGGAATAAGATGTTAACGTCCGAGTATTCATGTTGAATTAGAAAGCTGTTAGTTGCCACTTACCTAATAATGCTACAGCTATGGCAAATGCTTTATTCTGAACATCCCAGGGCTGGCTCTCTTCCAAATGAGGCATTTTATGAGCGGCGTTTTACTTAAATGCTTATTTACTGAACTCGACCAGCTGTAATAAAATAAAATTCACGCTTCGTTCAGTCCTATTCCTTTTCACCCCAGAGATGTGAAATTGGCGAGTTTATCGCACTCTGCAAATGGTTGTGTGTTTATGTGTTCCGCAAGAAGTGGAATAATATCATAATGGAATTAATATCAATATTTAATGACCGTAATTCCGGTTAGCCGTCAAATTGTGGTTATCAGCTGTATTGATTTTCTCACTGCAAAGGGTGGCTCGATTGTGTTTGAGAGAAAATTTAAATTCAGTTTTAAATAGAGTGCATGTTTTTGTGTAAGAACACGGTTCAACAATAAACAATAGCCCTTTTCGCGGTTAACCTTTCTCATTTTCATTACAATAAAATCAACGTGGTCGGGAGGCAATTTCGGGCCGTTTTGTAGTTTCTGCCCGAAATTGCCTCGCAATCATGTTGAATTTTATTGTAATGCAAATGAGAAAGGTTGACCGCGAAAAGGGCTATTGCATGTTTGACTTCACAAAATGTAATCTGCAGGTGGATCACGTGAATAAATGAACTCATTCCGACAGAATTGACTAGTCATAAAAGATTTGGGAAATTATAAACAATATATTTATGTGTGTTGTCACTTACTGTACCCGGTATACCATTACTAGGTCTTGTTTTGTTTTCAGTTGGTGATTTTTACGATTCCAAATAAACATGTGATAATTATGTTATTAGTCAAATGAGAGATGTTTTGCGGGAAAACCTTTTTAGATAAAAATTAGCTATAATGGTCACCAAAGGGTATTGTCCACACACTTGCTAAATAACAATTATTTAATTACCTAAAAGATTCGATAATAACCATAAGGAATAAGTATATATTACCCTAAGTAAGTTAATAATGTTACTGGCGTTACTGGGTTTAATGTTTAAGGTAAAATTTAAGATAAAAATTTTGAAAATAGACAATAATGGGCTTGTAAAGTAATGCTACAACAGCTAGCTGGCTCCTTTACACAAAGCGACCTTTTCAAAGATGGCTGATATTTTCCCAAACTTAGTAGCATTGACGTGAGAATGCTGTTCGTCGTTATATAAATTTCTTTCTTCAGCAATCCTTTCAAAGTTAACCGTGAACCATTTTATGACCAACATACCCTGTGATATGACATTCATCTCAAGCTTTTGCATGTCCACATTAGCTTGGAGACGAAGTGTGTTTGATCCGCGGTTCGTCTTGTTTACACGGATACTGACAAGAACTTCGCAAATTTATGTTAGTGTTGGTTAGCCCGTGTGAACACTGCAGCCGAACGTAGTGTTCACGAGAAATATAACTGATCCAGTCTATCTAGTCAACTTTTCAGCAACTTGTTTATGACTTTTCATCTGAGCGTTTATCAAACAACTGGTTCGTTACTTTAAAGTGCCTATCACCCCTAGAAAGTTATTTTCAGAATCAACTCTATGTACATTGAATAGTTGAATGGTAAAATATTTCTTGTTTTGAACGTCTTGTAAGTGAGTTATAGAGATTTGAATTTTCAAAATGCTAATTAGATGACGTCAACCGGGGAATCATTTATTATACAACTACTTGTTTTCACCTCTAAGTAATATTTTTTACGAATCAATTGACTATCCACAGTTTATTTTTAGTATTTATCAAATTAATTATCCTCAAGCTTTAAACTGCGTATTGTAAATTGGCGTAGAAATAATGGCAAATTCCCGGGTTGACGTCATCTAATTAGCATTTTGTTAATTCAAATCTCTATAACTCACAAACGCGACGTTCAAAACAAGAAATATTCTACCATTCAACTATTCAATGCACATACGGTTGATTCTGAAAATCTCTCTCTAGGGGTGATAGGCACTTTAAAGCAATGAAGCCTTGCACGCATTCGCACACTTTTCAAGTAATCTAAAAACAACAATTGCCCAAAATGCATGGTGTAGCTTTTTTTAATGTGTCTGCCTTGATGACCACGACTTGATGGTCTTCTTCCAAATAGAATGTGAACGTTGAAAATAGTACTTACAAGGAGGACAAACGTCTGTATTATATTATTTAAGAAAATAAGAAGGTCTAACCTGCCTGCGGACATTGTTACCAAACAATAAACCTCTACTAGAGTGCGTTGTACCGGTGTACGTTTGCCTTCCTCGGTATTTAGTGAAATTGAAGGAATCCAAATGAGAAACACTGAATGAGGATTCAGGGCTACCATTAACACGTAACTTTCTACCTAGGAGCCTACCTGACCGCACTAGGAGTACTCATTAGCAGCTTTCGGGAGTGCGGGTGGGAGAAATAATCCACTCAAAGATCGTAATTTGAAGTCCCAATTGGCATCTGGCCACAAAATAAAGCCCAACTGTCCGAAACATCTCTGACCAAAAGAAGGCATCTCTTATCCTACGAGCCGCTTCAGTGCATTCAGCGAGTTGAAATCTTGTGACACCATTCATAATCTCATTCCATAGGGCCGCGATAGTCGATACTTGAGAGTGCAGGGATGGCGCGGTGGTTAGAGCGCTCGCCTCCCGCCATCCGGCCCGGATTCAATTTCAGGACTCGGCGTCATATGTGGGCAGTTGAGTTTGTTGTTAGTTCTCATCTTTGCTCCGAGGGTTTTTTCTCCGTGTACTCCGGTTTTTCCTCCCTCCTCAAAAACTATTTTTTCTAAGTTCCAATTCAACCATGAATTTTTAGAGGGCCACCCTAATCAACCTAGAGTTAGCTTGGTTCCACCCTTTTTGAACATTGTTATTTATTCATTTTTTATTTTTATTTTATACTGTCAAATGAAGTCTAGGAAGTCGATGATGCGGAGATTTGCAATCGATCCGATACATATAGATTACTCCATAGAAAGTGCAACGTACGGATTTTTATGTACTAATTGTAAAACTTTGGAAAATTCACTCGTTCGCGCAAGGACTCTGGAGACGAAAGACCCAACAGATCTTTGCTGTAAAGAATATCGACCTCTATATCAGTAAGAGAACGAGCTGCTTTTGTTTTGTTTCCTTTGGCATTTTTTTTCAATTCCTTCTGCTTTGCAACTAGTGTTGCTCTAGTTTTTCACTTGTGAAAAAAGCTATACGGAAAGTTGATTGGACGTATTTTTCTCTTTACGTGTGAAATATAGGAAATACATTTCCACCTGGAATTCTCGCTATATGTAATAACTGAAGGATCTTTCTCACCGGAAACCATTGCTTCGTCCCTCAGCACTTTGACAACCGCAGGGCCGAGTTGTTTAAAGCCTGATTAGCACTAATCCTGGATTAACTGCCAACAGAACATATGAGTTGTCATGGTAATTAACCCTGGATTAGCGCTAATCGTCCTTCGAACAACTCGGCCCAGATTACTTCAGTCGAGTGACTAAAATATTTTCCACAAAAAGTTACTCATTAGAAACATCCATGTCAATGTTGGCACACATTTTTAGATATTTAATAATTAGGTTTTTAACATATACGAGATTCGGGAATAACACTCGTTTGTTTATTAGGATATAATTTTGAGAACCTTCTAGATTAACGAAATTAACGAACGTGACCAGTAGTTCTGTTGCTAAAAGTTAACCAGGCTGTCACTAGGTCACACTCACGAGCCGGGATGTACAAGTTATATTCCGGCACGTGTTCGAATCAACATGGAAAAGTTCCCACGAGAAATTACTAAAGCCACTGAGCTTTCCTTTGTTTTCAATGCGGGGACCTCTTCTTTCTGGCCAATTTAATTAGTTCGAGGAAGGTGTAAACAGCCTTTGTTTGATGGTCTTATTAGTTTTAGGTTTAATTATATTTAGTTAGGTAATACCATGTACTTATATGGGAATACCATGATAATAAATTGTTGTTGTTGTTGAATGAGCTCAGCTAAATTAATTAATTTACCCAATGTTTTGAGCATGTTATTTAATAGATAATTACTGAGGCTCGCAGCATTATTAGGTATATTGCAGGAAGCTGAGGGCGCAGCCCGAAGCTGACTGCAATATAGCTAATAATGCTGTGAGCCGAAGTAATTATCTATTACAATTATTGTTTCTCATCAAAACCCATTATTTTCTCTCTGCATTGTATCTTCGATTTTAGCCACCCGGCCCTTTGGCTGTTGTATTCATTTTGAATACAGCTATAACAATGAAATTAGCACTTATTGTTGCTACGTAACAGTGCGATGGCCATTACGTAACCCCCAAATCATGAGTTGTTGTGAAGATCATTTATAACTAATAACAATTGATCCTCATAAAATCATATTGTTCTCCCTATGCATTGTATCTTCGATTTTAGCCGCCCCTTTGGCTGTTACATTGATTTTGAATACAGCTATAACAATGAAATTAGCAGTTATTGTGACTACGTACACTATACAGTGCGGTTCGATTACATAACCCTTAATTCCTCAGTTGTTGTGAGGATTATGTAACTATGATCATGTTTGAACATTATTATTGAATTTATTTGTTGTTGACGAGAATGTTCACAAAAATTTGCATACTTTATAACCCAGAGTACTCAGTCATTTTATTCAGTGCCTAGCTCACTTGTTGGAAGCATGGAGGATTCATCGGAAGACGAATCAGTTATTTTTGTAACGCAGAGTTCGGAAAATGATGCTTCGGCTTAGCTCAAAGGCAAATGAAGAAAAATGTATTAAGGAAGATGTTGAACAAAAGTAAAGTGAGCAAAAAGAACAAAAGGAGTTAAAGGAAAAATCCATTGAGCCAGAAACAAGTGAAGTTTGTAATCAGTCAGTTGTGCTTAGCACTAATTACACTAAAATTGTTATTTCGTGTAAATGAGAAACCTTGTATGAGGTGTAAACAAGTTACGATTTATAATAAATTGAATATCTTTGTGTCGCGGGATTTTGTTTTAAAGTTTTCCGCTGCCGCATATGAAATCGATTTTTCTCGAACTTTCATTTTAAGCACATCCCAAAGCAAGGCTGGATTAACTGAACTATCAGACTTGTATTCATTTTTTGTTTGCTGAATAACTGTTTGAATTTGTTTCAGATATTGGTCTTCCGCCAATAGTGAGGTGTTTAGCTTTGTGTTCACATATCTCCTGGAATAATTTTCTTGTGTAATGTTTATTTATTTAAAAAAAGTTTTATCTTCAGTTGTAAATTACACAGTGGGATTCCAATTTAAACAAATGTTAGCGGCAAAAAAATCGGGGTAAGACCCAAACGGTCTTTTCATAACGAAATCATCAAGGGGGGGGGATACTTAAACGTGCTAAAATCGGGCTAACTGCAATATTTTTAATATTGCAGTGTGCTCCTCGGTGATCATTTTGGTCTGGCTACAGTTAGAATAACATCTTTTGTGTTGTTACATAAATCCAATTCACCAGTGTTGCTTTTTCGATATAATGAAGCTCTAAGAAACCGAACACATGAGCTGGAACTGCAAAAAATAATACGAAATGCCTCCAGAAATCTCCAAAAAATGAATATCCCGCAAAAATCGCCAATTCGTGTAAAACAAATGCAACGCAGTATGCCCACTAGGCCAGACCTCCAATCCTCTGAGGTAGTCTCGATTTCCCGGTCGTGACAAGGACTTCTCAAACTCATATAAAATCATTCATCAAGTTTGAACAAAGGGTGACAATGTCTTGATCACGTGATCTTAATCAACATAGATTTTGACATTTTTATTCCTTCGTTTTCTCTGTTTTTAATGATCAGTTTGAGAGGCTTTATCAAACACTCGAAAGAGCGTTTCATCTGGTATCCAAACACCTCGAAGTTGGTTTAAAAAAACTCGGCTGCGCCTCGTTTATTCAACCAACTTCACAATGTTTTGATAACCTGATGAAATACTCTTGAGCTAGAGTATTTGATAACTAGTACGTGAAGAATGGCTTTAGTTTGACAGGTCTTTAGAGGGTATTCTCCGATTTGGGTCCCGTATCGTTTGGCACCGGGTTGTACATGTGTTGTTGGTAAGGTGCTTCGTTGTTTAGAAGGGGCTTATAAAATGGTGCCATTCTACGATACTCTATCATTCAGAGGCTAGGAAAAGTCTTTGTGCATCTGACGCGGTTGTCAACGAGGATAGACGTCTTTAGCTTGTATGTTTTCTTTTCCCCAATGTAGGTCATTTGATGTTCTCAAAGGAATTTGTCCTTTCATAAATTATGCATACATATGCACGTGAAGAAAACAAAATTTAAAAGAAACAGTTCTCTGGGGTAACATCACATGATCTACATTGGGAAAACAAAATATACAAGCTAAAGAGGTCTATTGGATTGCTTGTGATTGAACGTTGAATTGTAGAATCCCTCCTGTTTTATTAAACGAATTAAGATAGTTGGCACCAAAAAATGTCCGTTAAGTTGTTGGATAACAAATTTGAAAAATACTTTCTTAGGACCGAAACGTACTTCTTCAGGACTTTTGAGAAACACACACCAGGGTTTACAAACTTGTCAAAAACCTAAGGCTGTCCCCTTTCCCCATATTTGTTTATTCTTGCTGCGGAGGTCTTGGCCAAGACCGTACGTAACAATAAGAGCATAAGAGGTCTTTCTCTAGGTAATAACGAAGTTAAGATAAGCCAGTACGCTGATGATATCACTCTTATCTTAGATGGTTCAGAGAAATCCCTTACATCGGCAATACAAATTTTAGATGATTTTGGCAAGATCTCCGGCCTTAAGTTAAACGATAGCAAAACAGAAGCTCTTTGGATCGGTTCTAAGATAGGGCATGAAAAAATCCTTGTTTCAGGAAAGAAGTTTAAGTGGCCAAAATATAAAGTCAAAACACTTGGTCTGTGGCTGTCAACTGATCCGGACATGGCTTTAAGGTTGAATTACAACGAAAAAACTGAAAACATCAGGAAGCTTCTGAGTTGCTGGAAATACCGTAGGCTCACGTTGTTAGGGAAAATTACCGTCCTTAAATCACTGGCCGCATCACAACTGGTTTACCTGCTCTCCCCTTTACGCTCAAATCACCACGCTATAAAAGAAATAAATGATATGTTTTACCATTTTCTATGGAATGGTAAAGGTGACAAAATCAAAAGAAAAGTTATGATTAATGAACCTGAATATGGAGGCCTGAAGATGATTGATCTCTGCTCTTTCAACAAATCTCTTAAAACAACATGGGTTAAAAAGTACTTGGACACGACTAACCACGGAAAATGGAAATTTCTCGTTGATCTAGAACTGGAGAACTACGGTCACGATCTCATTTTCCGAGGTAATCTCAATGTCTCGGACACTAAGAAAGAGGTTAGAGTAACAGACCCCTTTCTTAAAGAAATATTGGAATATTGGGCAGAAATAAACTTTGTGGATCAAGTAAGCTCTGATACCGCTTTTCAAGAACAGTTTCTGTGGTTCAACTCTTTAATAAGGATAGATAATAAACCAATTTTTTTTAAAGAATGGTTTGAAATAGGTATCTTCAAAGTTAAACATCTCCAATCAGGAAACGATAATTTTCTGACTCTCAAAGATTTTGCCTCAAAACATGACTTAAGTGTACGCCCGCTTAGTTTTTTTGGTCTATTATCAGCTGTTAAACAAATTCGCAACAATGTTACCGATACGGCTGAAACAAGAGACTATACCTTTGAAACGTTAAGTGAAAAAATTGTTAAGAGAGAAAAGCCAGGTCCATTAATTTACCAAAAACTGATCAGAGCCAAAAGTTTAACCCCACGTAAAAGCCAACTAAAGTGGTTTCAAGACTGCAACTTTTCAGACAAAGAAGATACATTTAATTGGGAACTCGCCTATCTTATGGCGCGACGGTGCACAAAAAGCACCAAACTGATAGAGTTCCAATTTAAACTATTACATAGGCGCATACCAACTAATGATTTTTTACTTAAAATAGGACGAAAAGAAAATGACAACTGTACCTTTTGCAACAATTCCTCAGAGACGCTAATTCATCTTTTTTGGTCTTGCCATGTTACAGCCTCCTTTTGGAAAAGCGTAACCGACTGGCTTCAAAACGCTCTTCCGTTAATCGGCAAATACAACTTATTGAATATTACTGCACTGGGCTTGAGGCCGGAGCCTCATTCTACAGAATACTCGTGTCAATTAAACTATTGTCTACTGTTAGCGCGGTTTCATATTTGGCAAGCCAAAATGGATGAAATATCGCCTAATTTTGCAAATTTTCTGCGCCTAGTTAAGTCAAGATCTATTATAGAGAAAAAAGCTGGGGACACTAAAAAATGGAACTTTCTTAAAGATTGTTCTTTATATAGCTCTTGATATCGATTGTTTCCTTTCCCCTGACGGTCAAATACCAAAAATATTTTTAAAGATTTGTAAATCTTATATTTAACTAGATATATCTGACTGATTGTTCTCAATCAAGGTTCGTTTATTGCTCCTGTCTCAACTGTACTTTCTTTGAACCTTCTCTTTTTGTTTGTTTTTCTCTGTGCTGTAATTTAGTTATTGTATTGTATTGTTAATAAAAAAAAAAAAAAATAAAAAAAAAATTAAAAAAAAAAAAAAAAAAAAAAAAAAAAAAAAAAAAACCTAAAAAAAAACTGACAGTGATACCTTTTCCTTCCTTAGTTTTTTATTTAGAATCATCAAGCTGGACAACAACAGAACACAGAAGACTGCTAAGGTCCACTGAAGGGAGCGACCTAAGTTCTAAATCTAAGTCTTAAATTGAATGCAAAACTGTCAAGAAACGACCAAGTTATTCCTATGCGGAAATAATTCTTAAAGGGGCACTGTCCCGGCTGAAATATCATGTTTTCATGATTATGGCCAGGAGCTTGCTTTAAGCTTACTTAAATATCTTAAAATAAATCGTCAAAAGTGATGAACGCAAAGGAATATGAACTAAAAAGACAAAATAACGACTAAAAACCTCAAATTTTTCACAAAAATGGAACTTTAATTTCAGTTGACCGCCTTGAGTACCACATCCATCTTTGTAGTCGTTCACTTTTTCTCCAAACTACTGCTTCTGCTTTGCTTTATAGAATCTTTTTATCCAATTTAGTTGTTTATTTGATGGCATTTCAGTGGTGATATAACATGAAAGTTAAGTAAGCACAATTTAGTTATAGCCGCGGGACAGTGTGGGACAGTGTGGTGCAGTGTGGGACAGTGCGGGACAGTGTCCCTTAAAAACGTACCATGCGGTGTGAGTCTGATATCTCAACTACAGTCAACTCTCTCTTAAGCGACCACCCTTGCTGCAGAAGAAAGTGGTCGCTTAAAGGAGTTATGTCATGATAACTTTGAGGTTTCTGGGTCAAACTGCGCCAAATTAAAACTAAGTACCTTTGTCGTACACAAAATGCTTTTAGAACACTAATAGGAAGATATCAAGTAAATTTTAGAAGAAAAAATAAACCATAATCAGAGTTTTAGCAAGTTTTCCAAGACACAAGCGATAAACTTGAAAAAATTAGCCCAATTTCTTCAAGATGCAATCCATTTCCATCCTGGCCATCTGCAGCCCAAGACACTTATGTTCACTCTCAGAGCACAATTTTAAACAAAACTGGACCGTTATTTTTGGGTTTTGACTGATATGAAGATGTCTTTTGGCTTAGTAAAGTTAAGGGAGGTGGTCGCTTAAGAGAACAATCAATTTGAAACAGTATTTGACTGAGAAACAAAACGGTTATTTACAAAGTGGTCGCTTGCAGGAAGTGGTTGCTTGGGAGAGAGTTGACTGTAATCTCTATCGATTGTGTACAAGCAGCTAGGCGTACCACAGATTTACCATCCTCTGTCTCACCAACAGTGGATGTAAGCCTGTGGGTGTACAAACCAGATGCCACTGCGACGAGATATATGCCCAAACGAAAAATAATTTAACTATACAAACGCTTGGTTCGGAAAATTCACTGATATCAGCTAAGTTACAGTCTTAATTACATCGCTACCCTCTTGTAGGACTGGAAGATTACTAGTAATGTCAATTCAACATCATTCAGCGTTCTCTAACATAGGGGAAGCAATGGTGTTTTGGCCAAAGTTCCATCGTATTCTTAGGTACTTCGCACCTGCATTTACAACTTTTGAAAATCGATACCGTTTAATTCAACACTTCGCGACGTTAATCTCGGTCTGCCTCCCATAACCTCAAGGAATTCTCTTTTCATAGAGCGTAGTGATTTTCCGACAACGTTGAAGTAGTAAATGAAAGGGTTGCAGATTGAGTTAACTATGCCTAGACCATAGGTAACGAGTCGTACAACATCCATAGGGTTAGGGAATTCCTTGATATACCTCTCTAAGATTCCATGGTAGAGGGCAAATGGAAGCCAGCAAACTGCATAGCAAATAAGAACAATCACCAAAACGCGAAGAACTCTTTCTCTCGATCGTTTCAGGAGCTTTTCGTTATTGATTTTGTTGCTGTGTGCAGGGTCCACAGGCCTTGAAAGTCTGCGATTCCTTGTCCATATTATTCTAATTACACGATAATATGATATGGTTAATATTGCAAAAGGTATCACGAACCCCAATAAAATTGAAACACCAAGGTAAATAATCCCCGAAAGTGAATGGCCCTGTGTAGTAGTGCAGTAGTATACTGTGCGGTTTTTAAAATCAATGGGAATAACATCTGCTGAGTGAAAAACCGGAAGAGTTTGACTTGTTCCGTAAACCCAAGCGAAGAAGATCAACCAAGCTGGCCTGAGGTACCAAGCTCTTTGGGTGCATGATAGTTCTTGCTTGACAAATGTCATGTACCGATCGATACTTATTGCTGTCAACAGGCTGACAGAGATGACTGCACTAAAGTGCTGTTGAGGAAGAAAGAAAATAAATTTACAGTTATTATACTAAAATGCGAAAATAAAGACTGAACTAAAATAGGTCTGAAAACGACACTTGTTGTGTATGCCGCGCTAATTAGTATTGCCTTTACCTGGATCCCGAATAAATGCCGTTTCAAAAAAGCGCCTGGTCGACGGAGTCAAGTTTTAAATAAAAGTCTCTGGCATTTATTCGACGTAGGGTGTTTTTTATTGTTATCGATAATAGAGTGTGCAGTTAGGTTAATGTATCGCCAGTGGCAATTCTAGGTCAATGCACGATACAAACAGTATAGCAAATGATCAAATGATACTGAATATAATATGCGCCAAGCAAACCTCTTATACAAGAGCCAATTGGAGTGAGACAGGCGAACAGGTCAAAGATTTTTTTCTTTCCCTCGTGTGGTCCCTCATTTTCTTACTAGGGCTAACGCTCAGTACAGACCATGTTACCAGATTGTAGTTTCTTTGAAAAGTCAAACGACATATTTGTATCAAAGGAAATTAAAGGGGCTATGTAGCGAGGTGTCACGCAAGCTCCAATCTTGAAAAACGTCCGGTGGCTGTTTTTCAAGTTTACGCCATCATCGTCCAATCCATTCAATCCTGCAGTGCTGTGTTCACCAAATGGTCTCAGATTTTTCACATATGTAAATAATCTATTTGTCTTCATTTTGGCCCGGTTATTTTTCCGATTCTGAAATCGAACGGCTAAATATCTCAATATGTACGAGCAGCGATAGAAATCAGTTGACCATGGAATGTCATGGACGAAGGTTCTTCTTCAGACAGTAGTCCAGACCGCAATTGTGGCTGCGTAACTCTGCAAGTCAAGCGTGTTTGGAGGGATATAGAGCCAAGTGCTTATTTTTAAACCTTCAGACGTTTTTATCAATGCGGGGCGATATTTCTTCTTCAGAAGTCAGAACCGAAGAAGCGGAGTTTTAAAGAATTTTCAAGCAGCCGGAGAGACTTAAAGGGATGGTTTCACGGTTCGGCGCATGTGCACAGATTAAAATGCTATATTCGCTTTCTTACCAATTTTATCGGTTAAAAACCACTCGCATTTACTTCAATAATCACACACTATAATCAGTCCAAACAAAGCGAAGGATAACCAAAATTTACAGAAAATTTCAAGGGATAACACGGACAAAGTCAACACTGAATAAAACCTTTAACCCGAAGGATTTATTCTACGCTCTGGTGGCTTTCATGGCGCACAATCATGCCTAATCATCCATTCAATCAGCTGACTGACCGCGGGGCAAATTTCCCGCCAGAGTTATCTTCTCACTTCCGATTGGTCTGAACAATAAAATTAAATGGGTTACGTCATAGCTTGCACATGCGCCGAACCGTGAAACCCTCCCTTTAACGGTAAAATAAATTACACTTTTCTATGGGAATTTATGTTGATATCAATTTGTGATTGACTCTTTCTCTGTGTTCTCGTTAGTTTTGGACAAACGTTTATAAAACGTGCTCAAATTCAGTCGGATTGACATCTTGAATTTCGTCATGTTCTCAGCCAGACAGCTCCTCGATGCACTAATGGTACGCTTTTTGCTTCTAAACATAAACTAACGGACATTTAAATAAAATTTTTCAAAAGAAGATTTTGTTGTCCATTTTTATGTGTTTGTTCATTCATTACGTAGGTTGGAAAGCGATTTTATGTAAACAAAATAAAACTTGGATTTTATATTTCTAACTTCACTCGCGTCACCTTGCGCAAAGATGTCTGTGTATTTTTTGCAATTTTGATTTCCAAATCAGTTTCTCGGACAATTTTCGATACGCAACAGGTGTATTTTATTCGGAAATTAGTCATACTAGTTATTCTAGACGGAGAAAAAGTTGTTTTTGTGAACTTTTGTACGGTCTAAATGTACTGTACAGACGGTCGCGTAATTCTGTTTTTGAGAATTGCTAAAATTGAAAAATAGCCCGGTTGTCAATCTTAATTCTTGTGCTTCCGACTTTTCACCTCAGTTAAGTTTATCATCGGCTTTCTGTTCAGAGAGCGACGCTGTTAGGCTCAGCCTATCTATTTATCTATATATATTAATAATAAATAATAAATAATAATAATAATAAATAATAATAATAATAATAATAATAATAATAAGTAACGTATTACTGTTTGTGAGAATTGCTAAAATTGAAAAATAGCCCAGTCGTCAATCGATCTTAATTCTTCTAATTTTTCTTGTGCTTTCCACCTTTCACAATGTATTTTCTCACGTTAAGGAATGCACGTTTGTTTTAGTGCTTGTACGAATGTGTCGGTATTACAGCGTGCGTGACTATTTGTTATAAGGTATATAAAGTATTTTCGCAGTTTTCAAGATCACTCGACGGCATCTCTCGCTACGTTTCTGTAAATTATGGATAAAACGGGCAGTGATCGTTTACCATCAATCGTTAATCTTGATGAACCTACTCAGAGTGGCCTTTCCGGCGAAGAAACGTTGAGTTTAGTTTTCCGTCTACTCGATTCGAATTCGAAGCTCGACAAGAAGTTTTCAGACTTCAAGCGGGTCTCGAACAGAAGTTACTTGCGACAAAATTTCAAATCAAGAAACAAAAGACTGAAGCGAAGGCTTCCAGCAGTTTTCGGTTTAAAGGAAATAAGTTACAATTTCAGTTCAACTCGAATTTGATAGACTCTATTGACTCGGCTTCCAATCATCTGCTGGAGGGCAATTTGGCCGCAGTTAATAATAAGGCGCTGGAGAACGCTACATGTAGAGCTTTGCTGAATAAACGCAACAAAGTTATGCGGTTTGCAGACAAGAGTCCGGCGGCAGGCTGAACGGTGGTCGTAGAATACGAATCAGACGAGTTAGCTGACGATTCGGAAGATGAGAAGAAACTTCGGTCTGCTGAAAGAAGGGCGCTTACCAAGCTTCGTGTTGGTAAGCAGAATCGCAGTACTGTTCAGAACCGTAAATTCCCTAGGCCTACTCTGGGACCCAAAGTCGCCGTAACTTTGGGCGACTTAAGGCGACTTTAGGCGATTTAAGCATATTTTCTCCAAAATTTAGGGTGATTTTGGGCGATTTAAGGCGATTTAAGGCGATTTTGGGCGACTTTAGGCGATTTTAGGCGACTTTGGGCGATTTTGGGCGACTTAAGGACGTTCGCGCGAAAATCTTCTAACATTGATTTTTTTATAAAACTTTTGCTACAGCTAGGTTATCAGTTACTCGTGTCAGAAATGCAAAAAAATGAGGGGGTCACCGACTTCGTTTCTGAGATAAGCTATCTGAAAGGCGACCCTAATTTTGAAAAATTGGTCTTCCTTACGGGATGTGATCCGAATGTCTGTTAGTCTAAAAATATTGCAAATGAATCTCTGAAATGCAACTTTCTTTCCCAAATTTTATGCTAGTAGGTCTGTTCAGCTAATTCATTCAATTGGTGACGTTACTTGAACTAAATTTCATCTTTAAACGACAGCATTTGCAAACTCTGACAGCCGCAAGTTGGCAGGATTCGATGGCGCGCGGGTAGAAAAATGGAAAAAATTTAAACTTCCTACATTGATTCTTTGTTCATTTTTTCACAATCTGTCGAGAATTGGCAAAGAAAATTATCTATGAAAAAAAAAATTGGGGGTCACCGACCATCCAAGAGAGTTAAATCAAAGCAAAGTTAACGCAACCGCTATCAGCCCTTTATGTGCTTACACGAGAATTTAGTTTTATCGACTGAGTCGATAAGGTAAATTGACCACCGTAAAAAGATTCAAATAGCTGACGTTTCGAGCGCTAGCCCTTCGTCGGAGCGAATCAAGGAATTGTGGGTAGTGTGTGGTTTTATATAGTAAGCGGTGGAGCTACGCTATTGGTGGAAATTTGGTGACGTGAAAAACAAATGTAGATTAGTTGAATGAAAAGCGTTCGTTGATTCCGTGGGGTTTGAGAGTGCCGATTTGAAAGATGATTTTTTGTTCTAGGTTTTTACGGCTTTCTGTGTTACCCTGGTGTAGGGAAAGGCCGCAGATTGTCATGTGTTGTTTAGAATGGTTAGTAAGATTAAAATGGCGCGCGACTGGTTTGGATGCGTCTTTGTCATTTTTTTCAACGTCTCGGAGATGTTCACGAAAACGGTCGCCCAGTCTTCTCCCTGTTTCGCCAATGTATATCTTTTTGCAAAAAGTACATGTTATGCAGTAGATAACATTTACGGAGGTGCATGTAAAACGATCAGTGATTTTAATAGATCGTTTGGGTCCTGTTATTTTGTCCGCGTTGTGAATGAAAGGACAAGTGTTACATCGTGTGCGTGTGCATTTGAAAGTTCCCGGTACATCGTCAGATTTCAGTGCGCTCGTAACTAGAAAGTTGCCAATGTTTTTGTCACGTTTGAATGAAATTAGTGGGGGTTGTGAAAAAATTCTGCCTGTTTCGGGGTCGTTTTGGAGTAATTTGAAATTTTTTAAAATGATGCTTTTGACTGTGTTGTTGTGTGGGTGGAAAGTGAGGGTGAATGGAATTCTCTCGTTCTCTTCCTTCTGTGGCGTTTGTAGTGCTGATTGTCTGTCGATCTGTTGTGCACGTTGTTGGCCCGTATTAACAACAGAGTCAGGGTACCCACGTTTCTTGAAAAACTGGCACATTTCTTCTGATTTGTTGGAAAAATCAGAGTCATCACTACATAGACGTCGAAGTCTGAGAAATTGAGAATACGGAATGGCGTTTTTAACGTGCGATGGATGTGAGGATGAATGTAACAGATAACTGTGGGAATCTGTAGGTTTGTAGTGCACACTTGTGGATAAACTGTTACCGTTGATTGAAATATTAATGTCAAGAAAAGCGACTGAGGTTTCGGAAATTTCCCAGGTATATTTTAGAGCGGGATGAAAAGTATTGACAGAAGTTATGAATTGATTAAGTTCCTCTTTACTGGAAGAGGTAGCGCCAATGCAATCATCGATGTAGCGGCCGTAGAGTTCGGGTTTGGTTCCGTGGTACTGATTAAAAAATTTGTCTTCGATGTGGCCTACAAAAAGGTTAGCGTAGCTTGGTCCCATTTTGGTGCCCATGGCGACTCCATTTGCTTGTTTGTAGTAGTTTTGGGAAAATGAAAAACAGTTAAGTGTCAAAACTAATTCGGCTAAGCGGAGCAGTGTTTCTGAGCTTGGGTTTTGAATGGAGCGCTGGTCGAAAAAATATTTTAGTGCTTGAAGTCCTTCGTCATTGGGGATGACGGTATATAAAGAGGTAATGTCCATAGTGAAAATTAATTTGTTTTCGCTGGGAAAACTGAAATCCCGGAAAATTTCGAGTGCGTGATTGGTGTCCTTAATGTACGAGGGTAGTGATTTGACAATGGGGGCCATGATTTTGTCTAAATAGCTAGAAATTAGTTCGGTAGGACAGCTACAAGCGGAAACAATTGGTCGGCCCGGATTGTTTGGTTTATGAATTTTAGGTTTGAAATAAACGCGTGAGGTTCTAGGAGTAGTGATGATGAGATTGTTGGCGGTAACTGGTAATTGTTGTTTAGTAATGAGGTCTTGGATAGTTTCTTTGACAATTTTTTGGTTGGTAGAAGTGAGATCTTTATCAACTTTGGCATAGAAAGCGGTGTCAGAAAGTTGCCGAAAAGCCTCTTGTCGGTAAAGGTCGGTCCGCCAAACAACTACCGCCCCGCCTTTGTCGGCCGCTTTGATAACAATGTCGCGTCGTTTGCTAAGACTTTTGAGCGCTGCCCATTCTCCTGTTGAAAGGTTTGAAATTTTGGTGTGGCGGTTAAATTTAAGTTTTTGGACATCGTGACGACATTTTTTGACGAAAAAATCTAGAGAAGAAAACTGGCCCTCTGGGGGAGTCCATTTTGATTTGCGAACGTTGAGTGTTTCAAAAACATCTTTTTCCGAGGTGTTAGAATTGTCTTCTTTGTCGTGGAAAAAAGCTCTTAATTGCACGCGGCGAAGGAATTTTTCAACATCTTGTTTGACTGAAAATTCGTCGGTTTGTTTCGCTATAGGAACAAAGTTTAAACCTTTACTAAGAACAGACCTCTCTGGGTTAGAAAGCGGCAAATTTTCCGGAATGGTGACGACGCCATTGTGACTATCGAATGAATGGTCGCCGGATAATTGAGGACCTATTAACTGTTCAAGTTTTTGGGTCTTGATTTGGTTAAGGCTGTTGAACAGTTTAGCATTGAGTTCTTGAATTTTAGCGCGAATTGATTTTACTAAGACAGCTGGACAAATTTTGGAAAGTTCGGAACGGTATTGGATAATTTCCTTTTCGAGATTGTTACGTTTAAGGCACATAGCTCTGATGGTGATCCTCATAATATTACGCGAGAAAGAATTTTCCAAAATTTGTCCAGCTGTCTTAGTAAAATCAATTCGCGCTAAAATTCAAGAACTCAATGCTAAACTGTTCAACAGCCTTAACCAAATCAAGACCCAAAAACTTGAACAGTTAATAGGTCCTCAATTATCCGGCGACCATTCATTCGATAGTCACAATGGCGTCGTCACCATTCCGGAAAATTTGCCGCTTTCTAACCCAGAGAGGTCTGTTCTTAGTAAAGGTTTAAACTTTGTTCCTATAGCGAAACAAACCGACGAATTTTCAGTCAAACAAGATGTTGAAAAATTCCTTCGCCGCGTGCAATTAAGAGCTTTTTTCCACGACAAAGAAGACAATTCTAACACCTCGGAAAAAGATGTTTTTGAAACACTCAACGTTCGCAAATCAAAATGGACTCCCCCAGAGGGCCAGTTTTCTTCTCTAGATTTTTTCGTCAAAAAATGTCGTCACGATGTCCAAAAACTTAAATTTAACCGCCACACCAAAATTTCAAACCTTTCAACAGGAGAATGGGCAGCGCTCAAAAGTCTTAGCAAACGACGCGACATTGTTATCAAAGCGGCCGACAAAGGCGGGGCGGTAGTTGTTTGGCGGACCGACCTTTACCGACAAGAGGCTTTTCGGCAACTTTCTGACACCGCTTTCTATGCCAAAGTTGATAAAGATCTCACTTCTACCAACCAAAAAATTGTCAAAGAAACTATCCAAGACCTCATTACTAAACAACAATTACCAGTTACCGCCAACAATCTCATCATCACTACTCCTAGAACCTCACGCGTTTATTTCAAACCTAAAATTCATAAACCAAACAATCCGGGCCGACCAATTGTTTCCGCTTGTAGCTGTCCTACCGAACTAATTTCTAGCTATTTAGACAAAATCATGGCCCCCATTGTCAAATCACTACCCTCGTACATTAAGGACACCAATCACGCACTCGAAATTTTCCGGGATTTCAGTTTTCCCAGCGAAAACAAATTAATTTTCACTATGGACATTACCTCTTTATATACCGTCATCCCCAATGACGAAGGACTTCAAGCACTAAAATATTTTTTCGACCAGCGCTCCATTCAAAACCCAAGCTCAGAAACACTGCTCCGCTTAGCCGAATTAGTTTTGACACTTAACTGTTTTTCATTTTCCCAAAACTACTACAAACAAGCAAATGGAGTCGCCATGGGCACCAAAATGGGACCAAGCTACGCTAACCTTTTTGTAGGCCACATCGAAGACAAATTTTTTAATCAGTACCACGGAACCAAACCCGAACTCTACGGCCGCTACATCGATGATTGCATTGGCGCTACCTCTTCCAGTAAAGAGGAACTTAATCAATTCATAACTTCTGTCAATACTTTTCATCCCGCTCTAAAATATACCTGGGAAATTTCCGAAACCTCAGTCGCTTTTCTTGACATTAATATTTCAATCAACGGTAACAGTTTATCCACAAGTGTGCACTACAAACCTACAGATTCCCACAGTTATCTGTTACATTCATCCTCACATCCATCGCACGTTAAAAACGCCATTCCGTATTCTCAATTTCTCAGACTTCGACGTCTATGTAGTGATGACTCTGATTTTTCCAACAAATCAGAAGAAATGTGCCAGTTTTTCAAGAAACGTGGGTACCCTGACTCTGTTGTTAATACGGGCCAACAACGTGCACAACAGATCGACAGACAATCAGCACTACAAACGCCACAGAAGGAAGAGAACGAGAGAATTCCATTCACCCTCACTTTCCACCCACACAACAACACAGTCAAAAGCATCATTTTAAAAAATTTCAAATTACTCCAAAACGACCCCGAAACAGGCAGAATTTTTTCACAACCCCCACTAATTTCATTCAAACGTGACAAAAACATTGGCAACTTTCTAGTTACGAGCGCACTGAAATCTGACGATGTACCGGGAACTTTCAAATGCACACGCACACGATGTAACACTTGTCCTTTCATTCACAACGCGGACAAAATAACAGGACCCAAACGATCTATTAAAATCACTGATCGTTTTACATGCACCTCCGTAAATGTTATCTACTGCATAACATGTACTTTTTGCAAAAAGATATACATTGGCGAAACAGGGAGAAGACTGGGCGACCGTTTTCGTGAACATCTCCGAGACGTTGAAAAAAATGACAAAGACGCATCCAAACCAGTCGCGCGCCATTTTAATCTTACTAACCATTCTAAACAACACATGACAATCTGCGGCCTTTCCCTACACCAGGGTAACACAGAAAGCCGTAAAAACCTAGAACAAAAAATCATCTTTCAAATCGGCACTCTCAAACCCCACGGAATCAACGAACGCTTTTCATTCAACTAATCTACATTTGTTTTTCACGTCACCAAATTTCCACCAATAGCGTAGCTCCACCGCTTACTATATAAAACCACACACTACCCACAATTCCTTGATTCGCTCCGACGAAGGGCTAGCGCTCGAAACGTCAGCTATTTGAATCTTTTTACGGTGGTCAATTTACCTTATCGACTCAGTCGATAAAACTAAATTCTCGTGTTTCATCCCCCCACCGACGCAGCACCACAGTTTCTCTAGAAACTAACCCCATTCACTTTATGTGCTTAGATTTTCTTCTCTTGCGCGCGCGCTCGTGCATGACGAAGCATGGCGTTGCGACATGAATTGCGTGCGCAGTAAGGATGCGCATAAACAATTAGCGCGAACGTCCTTAAGGCAATTTTAGGTGACCTTCAGGTGACCTTCAGTGATTTAAGTGAAGATGCTAAGGTGAAACCAAGTACAGTTGTGGTATATATGGACATTTTCCTAAAATGGGAATCATCATGGTACTCCATACTGCATTGTTTCAGAAAATATCCATACTATCTCCATGGAAGGTTTTTGGTTTGAATGCTCCACCAACCACCCCTGCCCCCTGCCCCCCCAACCCTTCTGCAAATTCCAGTTTAGTGGCTTTTAAGACCCTCCTCTGCCCCCTCCCCCTAGGAATTTCTAATAACCTCCCATGATGTGGGTATGGACCTGCACACTGAAGTCAATACATTAACAATAAACATGCAACAATGACCTAAACACCAGCTAGCAAGCAAGGTTGTTGCCACATTGGTCACAGGGCCAAAAGCTGAGGAATTAAGAAAAATCTATGAAATAGTAAGTGTCACAACACGAAATTTAGGGGCCCAGAGTGATTCCTTGGGCATTTCAGGGTATAGGGCTCTGGTTAGGCAACAGCCTTGGCAAGCAAACTAATATTTTTCTGCCTCTACTATTAACCAAATTTAAATTCGGAATGCACAGTGGATGCCTCAAATGGGAGTGAGATGCCATAAACTGCATTTAATAATACTTTATTTCCTCAAAATATCATATACATCTCTAGAAAGCAACAATTGCTATTCCAATGAGATTATTTTAAGAATGTTTTATAATTATATTATTGCCAATTTTCTTCAGATGCCATCATGGGTTGTCTTTATTTTGAGGAAATACATTATTGCCATAGTTACAAAGTTATAAACACCTAAATTTACTTACAAAATACTTATGAAAAAAAAGTCTGAAAGGATTGTTTTCCATTCAGACTAAAATAAAAGTAAAACAATACCAACCATTAATTGTCAATGTCACAAATTATAAAGATAACTACCTTAGTGAATGCATCACCAACAGTAACACAAGTTGCCCGATCTATCTTGGCTCGAAACTTTGGTAACAGGCATGCCTTCCTTGCAAAAGCCTTTGATCCTGAGCTGCTGGAAACTTGGATGTGCCACTTTATAATAAATTGAAGCACATTCTTGCTTGAGGCTTACAAACCGCTTGAGGCTTACACACCGGCTCATCCGAAGCACTTGCAATTTGCAATGGGGAGCGTTTTACCCGCGATTGAGAATCATTTGGGTTGTTTGCGGTATGTCAGCCCTGAAAGCTGTCACTAATATTTCGGTACATCCCTAAAAGAAAGCCAGAGTACGTCCGCAATTTTACTTTTGATCCATAATCCCTTTCTTAAACTTGTTACCAGGTTTCGTCCAACTTTTCAACATGTGCCACAGTCCGGCCCGGGTCGTTTCCGTTTGATCGCATCGAAAAGTGCTCTCAGTTAACTTACCTGGAATTCTGTAGTTGATACAAGGTTTCTTGCCGCAATACAATCTGATAGCCAGTCAGTGATGACAGTGGATATCGTGTCTGGCAGTGATATTATGAGACAAATATTGATGTGCTTTCAGCTTGAATATTGCGTGACTTTTGCCAGACCAGCGTGTTTCTAGATCACGCGATGTGGTTAACTTCAAGTCACATGATCAAAACAGTTTCTTGAACCTTGGCAGCCATCTTGCTTCAAATGGCGAGTCTCGTTTTCTAGCTTTTCTGCCAACAGCGGAACAACTTCAAAGTAAGAAGGCGTTTTACAAGAAGAGTCTTGTCTTGCAAGAACAACAGGGAATTTTTGTATTTGCTTGGCTCTCTAACTTCAATTAAGCTGCATCGATTTGGCTGGATGTGTGGTCTTTGACTTTAATAAGCTTATATCTGAGGATGCTATGAAATGTCTAGAAGTTGTTGGTAGACGAACTAGACGAGATGGTCACGTTGTCTTTACCTGTCTGTGATGGGTAAGCGTGCAATTTACTCAATACATATAAAAGCACCTTTATAGCGTTACACTTTTGAGCTTACAGTCATGTAACTTGCAGAATGTAAGTTTTAAGCTTACCAAAAACCTAGACGTATTTTAAAACTGGATTTACTGGCGTACATTTATTTCTGAGTGTAACACTATGGAGTAGTTGCTAAAAGACATGACAAGGTTATTATTGGTGATTACATCTTTTATTCTTGTGATCTGTATGTCTAATAATATTAAATACATTTGTTTTATGCAGAGGAATTTGATGCTAATACTTGTAACTGTTGGGGGTTAAGAGGGTGGTGAGTGGGTGGGATCAATGGAGAAATTGTTTCGTAGAAAAGAGAATTGGGGGGGGGGGGGGGGGGGGGGGTGGTAGGTAGGGGGCAACTTCCTGTATGCTTAATATAGATTTGCCACCTGTAGTACTTTTCATATTAGGGACCTGCAGATCGGAGTATGAGATAGAGTGTGAGTAGTGCTAATGCTTTAGATTATCAAATGTAAAAACCAATCTTGTTTCTAGAGCCTCCTTCTCTACTGGGCGACACCAGGGAGAAGCGAGGGCTCTGGGAATATGACTGGTTTGAAATTCAAAAGTCAGTCATAGTCAATCTTGTACTTGTACTCTGATCTGAAGGCCCTTGTTGTAATGGAAGGTTTGGAACAACACCATAAGGACACATCAGAGGATTTTTGTAACAAAGTCAGTCCAGAAATAGCAACGTTTATCATATTGGGTTAATAAGGGTTGTTAGGAATTAAGCGACTTAAGGCGACTTAGGGCGACTTAAGGCGACTTAGGGCGACTTTAGGCGACTTTGGGCGATTTTTCCCAGAGTAGGCAGGCCTACTCTGGGACCCAAAGTCGCCGTAACTTTAGGCGACTTAAGGCGACTTTAGGCGATTTAAGCATATTTTCTGCAAAATTTAGGGTGATTTTGGGCGATTTAAGGTGATTTTGGGCGACTTTAGGCGATTTTAGGTGACTTTGGGCGACTTTAGGCAATTTTAGGTGACCTTCAGTGATTTAAGTAGAGATACCAAGGTGAAACCAAGTACAGTTGTGGTATATATACGCATTTTTCTAAAATGGGAATCATCACGGTACACCATACTGCATTGTTTCAGAAAATATCTATACTATCTCCATGGAAGGTTTTTGGTTTGAATGCTCCACCAACCCCCCCCCCCCCCCCTCTCTGCCCCCCAACCCTTTTGCAAATTCCAGTTTAGTGGCTTTTAAGACCCTCCTCTGCCCCCTCCCCCTAGGAATTTCTAATAACCTCCCATGATGTGGGTATGGACCTGCACACTGAAGTCAATACATTAACAATAAACATGCAACAATGACCTAAACACCAGCTAGCAAGCAAGGTTGTTGCCACATTGGTCACAGGGTCAAAAGCTAAGGAATTAAGCAAAAACTATGAAATAGTACGTGTCACAACAAGAAACTTAGGGGTCCAGAGTGATTCCTTGGGCATTTCAGGGTATAGGGCTCTGGTTAGGCAACAGCCTTGGCAAGCAAACTAATATTTTTCTGCCTCTACTATTAACCAAATTTAAATTCGGAATGCACAGTGGATGCATCAAATGGGAGTGAGATGCCATAAACTGTATTTAATAATACTTTATTTCCTCAAAATATCATATACGTCTCTCAAAAGCAACAATTGCTATTCCAATGAGATTATTTTAAGAATGTTTTATAATTATATTATTGCCAATTTTCTTCAGATGCCATCATGGGTTGTCTTTATTTTGAGGAAATACATTATTGCCATAGTTACAAAGTTATAAACAAACTAAATTTACTTACAAAATACTTATGAAAAAAAAAGTCTAAAAGGATTGTTTTCCATTCAGACTAAAATAAAAATAAAACAATTAATACCAACCATTAATTGTCAATGTCACAAATTATAAAGATAAGTACCTTAGTGAATACAGTGTGAATGCATCACCAACAGTAACACAAGTTGTCCTATCTATCTTGGCTCGAAACTTTCGCAAAAGCCTTTGATCCTTTCCTGGTATCCAACCAATTTGCTCCTCTCCGGTCTTCAACAGGCAAAACACTCCCACCCATTTTTTTGTTCCGTAAGCTTGTGGCTTTTGTGCTTCTCTTACAATAGTCTGAGCTGCTGGAAACTTGGATATGCCACCTTATAAGAAGCACATTCTTGCTTGAGGCTTACACACCGCTTCGGCTTACACACCGGCTCATCCGAAGCACTTGCAATTTTGCAATGGGGAGCGTTTTACCCGCGATTGAGAATCATTTGGGTTGTTTGCGGTATGTTGGCTCTGAAAGCTGTCACTAATATTTCGGTACATCCCTAAAAGAAAGCCAGAGTACGTCCGCCATTTTCCTTTTGATCCATAATCCCTTTCGTAAACTTGTTACCAGGTTTCGTCCAACTTTTCAACATGTGCCACAGTCCGGCCCGGGTCGTTTCCGTTTGATCGCATCGAAAAGTGCTCTCAGTAAACTTACCTGGAATTCTGTAGTTGATACGAGGTTTCTTGCCGAAATACAATCTGATAGCCAGTCAGTGGTGACAGTGGATATCGTATCTGGCAGTGATATTATGAGACAAATATTAATGTGCTTTTAGCTTGAATATTGCGTGACTTTAGCCAGACCAGCGTGTTTCTAGATCACGCGATCAAAACAGTTTCTTGGACCCTTGGCAGCCATCTTGCTTCGAATGGCGAGTCTCGTTTTCTATTTTTTCTGCCAACAGCGGAACAACTTCAAAGTAATAAGGCGTTTTACAAGAAGAGTCTTGTCTTGCAAGAACAACAGGGAATTTTGGACTTGCTTGGCTCTCTAACTTCAATTAATCTGTATCGATTTGGCTGGATATGTGGTCTTTGACTTTAATAAGCTTATATCTGAGGATGCTATGAAATGTCTAGAAGTTGTTGGTAGACGAACTAGACGAGATGGTCACTTTGTCTTTACCTGTCTGTGATGGGTAAGCGTACGATTTACTCAATACATATAAAAGCACCTTTATAGCGTTACACTTTTGAGCTTGCAGTCATGTAACTTGCAGAATGTAAGTTTTAAGCTCACCAAAAACTTAGATGTATTTTAAAACTGGACTTACTGGCGTACATTTATTTCTGAGTGTAACACCGTAAAGTAGTTGCTAAAAGACGTTTGGTGATTACATCTTTTATTCTTGTGATCTGTATGCCTAATAATATTAAATACGTTTGTTTTGTGCAGAGGAATTTGATGCTATTACTTGTAACTGTTGGGGGTTAAGAGGGTGGTGAGTGGGTGGGATCAATGGGGAAATTGTTTCGTAGAAAAGAGAATTGGGGGGGGGGGGGGGGGGGGGTGGGGGGAGGGAGGCGGTAGGGGGCAACTTCCTGTATGCTCAATATAGATTTGCCACCTGTAGTACTTTTCATATTAGGGACCTGCAGATCAGAGTATGAGATAGAGTGTGAGTAGTGCTAATGCTTTAGATTATCAAATGTAAAAACCAATCTTGTTTCTAGAGCCTCCTCCTCTACTGGGCGACACCAGGGAGAAGCGAGGGCTCTGGGAATATGACTGGTTTGAAATTCGAAAGTTAGTCATAGTCAATCTTGTACTTGTACTCTGATCTGAAAGTCCCTATTGTAATGGAAGGTTTGGAACAACCCCATAAGGACACATCGGAGGATTTTTGTAACAAAGTCAGTTCAGAAATAGCAAAGTTTATCATATTGGGTTAATTAAGGTTGTTAGGAATTAAGCGACTTAAGGCGACTTAGGGCGACTTAAGGCGACTTTAGGCGACTTTGGGTGACTTTAGGCAACTTTGGGTCCCAGAGTAGGCCTTTTCAAGATCACTCGACGGCATCTCTCGCTACGTTTCTGTAAATTTTCTTTAATTTTGTTATTGTTTGTAATCAGATCCATTATACTTGGACATGAACTCGGGCTTATGTTGTCTTTAAGCGAAAATAACCAGTTAATTTGTTTAAGTTATTTTGGGTAAACTGAGACAGTTTTACGTTTGTTGTAAATTTTCTATTCGTGTGAAATGTAAATTATATTAGCTCATCGGATAGCTTTGGTTAATTGGCAATTGTCCTCATTATCTGTTGAACGATTATTCTTGTACATTGCCCGTGAACTTTTATAATATAGTTCAGCTATCAATAAACGAGATGCCTATTCCTGATTCTTGTCTGCTTAGTGTGTGATATTTAGTGTGAAAATGATTTGTTCTCGTTTCCCTGCAGAGTGATTAGAGAACAATTATCGTTTCTGTTCAGAGAGCTCCGCTGTTAGGTTAAGCCTATTTATATATTAGTGGGTTCGTACAAACATTTTTGCATGATTGAAGGTAATTTTAATTTTAATATTTTAATTTTGCAATGTTAGCCAAATCCTGGTGACATAGCCCATACTCGCGAGAAACCAATCTTCAAATGAAAAGAATGGGGTTAGTTTCTGGAGAAACTGCGGTGCTGCGTCGGTGGGGGTGAAGCACAAGAAAAAAATTCTTGTTCAAATGAAAAGATTTTCATCCTTGTTTGCATTTCTAATAACCCCTTTTTTTTCTTCAAGGTAAATAGGATTTTAGTATACCTGCATGAATCGGGATAACTTGCACAGGCCAAGATCTGTTTTGTGGTATTCAGTAGGGTAGTGAAAATTAGAAAAGATGGTCAGCGGAATGCACAGCAGGCACACCAACAGATCTGAGATGGCCAAGTGAAGGAGAAATAACTGAACAGAGCTTTTTTGGCCTCGCCGACGCAAGGTTGTGATAACCGCTACCACGATTCCATTACCAACTAGTCCAATGAGAAAGATTAGTCCTGTTGAAAAAGAAATATTTTCCCTTAGAAAATTAAAGTTCAAGTCATTGGAATTTTTAATAGGCAGTTTAAAGACAACAACCCAACCACTACACCCTCCCCCTTCCCGAGCACCTCACGCCTTTTACACTTTGATGGAGGTCCTCTGTCGAAGAATCAAAACAGTCGAGCTTGCACACACGTTGCCAGAACTACCAAGTCTCGGGTAGGAATTTTATTTATCAGAAACACTGGCAGATTTGTTTCCATGGCTTTTTGGCTTGGAAAGGAGTTGACAAATAATTGTTATCAATGCAGCCTCCATGCAAGTTTTGCCCATGCCACTACCTTAATTCCACCGATCAAAATATTCATCCCGATCCTGACGGTTTTAATTTTCTTTACTTTCTAGTATCTTGCCCCATGCCATATCGATAGTATATTCCCTGACAACCAATGGAGCGCAGTAGAGTCACAGTAGGGATAACAATGCACTGACCTTTATCGTGACAGTCACCAAATATTAACGGTTAGCACACAAATACGTCATTTGTCTGATATGTGCGTCAATTGAAACCCATTTTTCAGAGTTTTGTTTAAAATTACTCTAATTGTGCACTAGCACTATAACTACAGATGCCCAGGATGGAAATAGATTGCAAGTTGAAAAATTAAGCCAATTAGTTTTCGTGTTGTAAAATTGCCAATGGTTTGAACCCAGGAGTATCTCAGTACAGTCTGTCGATCCGGATGATCACACGCCCGATGGACTAATTTTCATGTTCTTTCCATGTCTTGGAAAAATCGCTAAAAACTGATTATGGTTTGTTCTCCAGATCTCTTCGGGAATTCACTTGATATCTTACTATTGGTATTTTTTGGTGACCCAAGAAACTAAAACATTTTATAGCAAAACCACATGCAATTTGCCCGCCATGTTGGCTACAGCTCCAAATATTAACTCTTTTAAGAGTGGGGTTTGTCAGCTGACACATTAAGATCTTGTAAGAACTTGACCGCGACCAGAGCACATAAGCCTCGAAGAGAGGGCCTGCTCTTATTTTGGTAAATGTAAATGTAATATGCGTACCAATGATAGGCGTTATTTACAAAGCGGAAGACCCAATTACTATAGCCATAATCTGTGTGGCGAAAAAGGAAGTCTCTGACTAACGTCAGAACCAAACAATAAACAAGAGTTTTGTATACATGCATCAAGAGTTCCGTGCTACTGCTCTAAGCGCATGCTCACGTGATGAAAAAGTGAGACCTTGGGTTGTAAGAATTGCTATATCGTGATTGAATTTTTCTTTTCAAGCACAATTTTCATTAAATATTCAAGATCACGAACCGCTAAGCAAATTCCAAATTAAATATACCGAAATATAGCATATTTTATAATACCCGTGCCCACTTTTTCATCACGTGAGCATGCGTAGTTTAGAACTCTTGATGATTATGCTTTGTTTTGGTTATTTACATTTTTGAAGAGATAGCCAATCGCACTATTTAAAGTGCACATGAAATGAAATTTCACTATCGTTTTGTTTTAGGATTTAATGTTGTTTATATCACCTTTATTTCATTTGCTGTCGTTTTTCTTTTTTGTGCGAAGAGAATCGACTATTTTTAGCGGTTTGAAAACTACCGCTGGGGCCTGAAATTTGCGACATTTTAAGCGCGGCTAAAAAGGTATTTGTGACGTCATTCGTGGCGTCACATGGCGGAGAACAGGACGAACCCGGAGCTATAATGCTCGTCGCTTTCAGCCATATTCAACCAAAATATTCCTTCTACAAGTTGTCAAAACTTCATTGTAAAACAAGTGACACGCTCAGTTGTACGCACTAATGACGTCACTAGAACACTGGTATTTGTCTGATATGCCCAATTTGCGTCGCTTGTTAAAATATCTTCCCGCCACTTCAAGTGACTTATTTTCCCATCAAAATAATTCTTAAAACACCTATTTTAGATAACCGAGAAAAAATTGTAGCAGTGAAATTTCATTTCATGTGCACTTTAACTTCAGTGCAAGCAAAACATGTAACTGAATAAAGCCACTGCTTAAAATCAAACATTTTTGGGAAACATCATCTTCGACACGCAACTAAATGGCGCGGCTGAGAGTCTCCCAGTGTGTTTATTCACCCAGTTTGTAAGCTTTTCTAACTTGATGTAAATGGGATTTTTTTAATCTTTGAACTCAACAGAAACAATTTTACTTCAGTAATTTGAAGAATTTAATGAATTTTTAATTTGGTCGCCATGTTGGTGTAACACATGCTAAATTCTTTATTTTCTATTTTTCCCCATAGTTAAAGATTTTCGGCCTTCTAGATTTTGCAAAGTCGTTACATTTGGCCTTTCCTACAACACCTTATCTCTGATGCTGCCCTCAATTTCAAAACAACTGATTGCTTTTGTAGATGATAACCATCTATAATCCTCACGTACCAAGTGGTGCTACAGCTATGACAAATAATACACTTTGCACATTCCAGAGATACGTAGAGATGGCTCTGTAGCTCTCATCCAAATGACGAATTTGTCTTAGATGCTCAAGTAAACTCTAACAGATACAAAAATCAATTTACGCTGCGTTCAACTGAACATGACGATTGCATTAATTTGACTGGGTACAGTGCAAATAACAAGACATTTGTATTGTTCGTTTGGTCTTCGTGACTTCCCTTTTGCCCACATCGCGCAGCTAATTCGGTCTTCCGCCAACTTCAAGTCGACGTCACGGAAGGTCAATTTTCGTTGTTTTCTCCTGAACATCGTGCAGGAGGGTCAATGCGATTCCATGCCGTATGTCATGTCTCTTTAATTAAAGATAATAGGTAAAAACGGCAAACTGATCCTTACGGCAAGGAGAAGAAATTCAGACAGAGTCAGACAGAAGTGAAATAAAAACAAACAAACAAACAAACAAACAAATGAAACTCTTCAAAGATGGTGGTCTTTTTCGTACCCACCCCCCCTTCCCCCATACCAACTTATTCCAACAAAAGTCTAACAAAAGGTAAAACTGAGAAAACGATTGAACCTTGCTATGCTGTTTTTCTAGCCATGCAAGCTTTAAACAAAAAGAATATTTAAGTTTTATCGTAATTTTTCAAACCAATACATTTCGTCCGTGAGGTTCATCAACCTTGTTCCTGGGGTCTTTCATATGGAGGTTTATCAATGTATGAACAAGGTAATAACCATTATGCAATATAGTTCGTCTGGTTTTACACCTTGTAATACGTTCCAGCTGGCAAGGCCTTTCGCAAAACAGATTATGAGTGTAGATGAACCGTGTCGGCTTTGGATGGACGCATCCATTGTGGGCCTGTCTTTTAATATACTGGACGAATTAGTGGTTTTATAACTGCTATTTCAGTATAGACACTTAAATAAAGGTATTCATTCATTCATTCGTTTATTCAGGCATTCATAACAAGATGAATAACCAGGCGAACTATCTTTGTTTCGATTTGTTTGTCTTATTTACGAATAATTAGTCTCAGTAGAATAGAACTGAACGGCCATTCAGTTTATGCGTATAAATAAAAGAGCGCTACGTAATATCAGGATTTGAACTAGTGAGAAAAAAATAGAATTAATCGTGCTTCATTGCATTTGTTGAAGCAACAGTCAATTTGCATGTGTTTGTTTAGTATCATTTGGATAAATTAAAAATCTACCATCGTTCGTATTTGCATTGAACACTGCCGGAAAGTTACAAGATATTTTTAGGAAGCTGTTAAATAAGTTATGAATGGGGTTAGTTTCTAGAGAAACTGTGGTGCTGCGTCGGTGGGGGGATGAAACACGAGAATTTAGTTTTATCGACTGAGTCGATAAGGTAAATTGACCACCGTAAAAAGATTCAAATAGCTGACGTTTCGAGCGCTAGCCCTAGCGCTCGAAACGTCAGCTATTTGAATCTTTTTACGGTGGTCAATTTACCTTATCGACTCAGTCGATAAAACTAAATTCTCGTGTTAAATAAGTTATCCACCTATATATGTACATTCTATATAGTTCCCACTTAATTGCGTCAATGTATTTATAGTAATATGTTAAGGCTTCCACCGGAAGCCTTACGTTCATATTGATTCATTTTGTAAGCCCATTAGACTTACCCTGGGTGCCAGAGGCTTGTCTCGCGCTCTCATCTCGCCGCTCGAGTTTCGCCGCTCGTTTCCGTCCTTCGGCCGGCCGGTCGGCCTTAGACTGACAATTCTCACGAAAGAGTGCCGCGAGAGTACCTCTGGCACCCAGGGTACATTAGACTTAGATGCCCTACAAAACTCTAGTTGGTTGCGAATCTTTGGTTTCTGTTAATGTGCATATAAAAATGTATTGAAAATACCGTATATCATTTGTCTCTAAAAGCGGCTGACAAATTCAAGGTTTCGCGGTTCATACCGTAGCTGCAATCGGTTGAAGTCATATTTAAAACCAAATCTTATCCAATTGATATAAGTTTAACAGTTTATAAGGTCGGGCAGATATTAAAAATAAAGGGAAACTGCCTTAGTAGCTTGCCTTTAAAGAATCATGATTCTACAATGATCATCGGTGCAGTGCCAACGGACGAAAAATATTATTTTAACCCCGTTGATAATTGCTTCGATCACAGTGGTTGGTAGAAAACCAATTATTAACGCTGAAATTCGCAATGACTACTGATAAAGGGTTCAATTTACTCCAGGTATACTTTCCACTTACCTAACAATGCTACAGCTATAGCAAAAACTTTACTCTGTACACCCCAAGGCTCGCTCTCTGCTCCCGAAAGACGCATTTTGCCAAGCGTGGTTTGACTTAACCACTTAACTAAACTCGGCAAAAGAATGAATTTACGCTTTGTTTCTGCGAGTTCTGTCACACTGAGAACCGAACCTGTCGAGTTATTGAAAAACTTTTAGTAACCCACAGTTTAAATCATCTTTTACCAGTTGCGCGTTATGTTCACAGTGTTCAGACGAAAAAGAAATTAAAAGATAGTGCTTGAACAATTGTTATAATATGCAATGGTCATGGTCTAGTTAGTTGACAAAGGTCGTCAACTAAAAATAGATTTTGTTGCAACTGCTCGTTGTACGTAGTTTCAGATTTATGTAAATCTATTTACAACTAGGTGACACCCAACATATCAGCTAAATTAAATTTACGAAGGAAAAAAAAAAAATTTTGAGCAAAATGTAAATCCCAGAAATGACAGGTTTGACAGATGTGATCGATTGGGTAACTACACGGGTCAATAACTAAGCAAAGTTTGACGTCAAGAAACAAAACAATGCAGGTGAATAAGCAAAAAAGGCAAACTGAGACACAATTATAATCATTAGTAACAAAGATTTGACTTTGGCAAATTAGGAAGCGAACTTAAACATCTATCAATTAATAAAAACAATTAACTGCAAGGCTGATCTGACCACGTAAAAAAGAAAAAAAGTAAAATTTGCGAGACATCATCACGATAGAAACCGATAAAGTAGGATCGTATTAAACCGTGGACAATTGTTTCGTTGTTATTGCAAACACGGTTACGATCCTACTTTATCGGTTTCTATCGTGATGATGTCTCGCAAATTTTACTTTTTTCTTTTTTACGTGGTCAGATCAGCCTTGCAGTTCATTGTTTTTGTTCATTCATTTTTTGGGCTGGTTAGGTCTCTCGTAGCTCCCACGTATCATTAGCAGCATTATCGTTTGCGGTCTTCTGCAGTTTACTTTCATTATCAATTAATATATATTGCTACTTACTGTATGCACTATTTTATGTCTCTATTTTAATTATTTTCGCCTTTGACGTTTCACGATTTGGGAAGATCAACATTTTTTGATCATGCATTTAAAATGCAAATTAAAGAGAAAAGTTTGCCTGAGAATGACGCCAATGCTTTTGATTACCTTAATCCTTTTCATGCCCACGCTGTGGTTCCGGGGAGGAGGGGTGGGGGGAGCCGGGGGGGGGGGGGGGGTGGGTGTGACGATCCGCGCCACCACGCTGGGTCCCCTTGGTGCCCACCGAAAACAAAAAAAGGAATACCACGACCGACAGCATACACAAGTCCTTTCCCCAAACACACAACACGAAAGTAACAAAAAAACCCTATAAGTTTAATAACTAGACTTAAATTACTATAATTACAAATCACTATTTTAATCTTAATCCTACTTTTAAAGTCCAACTAAATTAACAAATTCTAATGAAGTAAAATAATAAGGTTCTTACAGTATAAACGGTAATTAAATAATTAAACAGTTTGTGAATTGTTCCTTAAACCTTGCTCTTTAAATCCTTCTAGCTTGCGGTCCAAATGTTCTCGTCCGTCTCTTCGGCCTTTCTACGTTAGCTTTCCGTCCTTCGTCCTTTCTACGATAGCTTTCCGTCCTCTTCACGTTAACTTTACATTTCTTCCACGTTTGTCTTTCCGACGTTAACTTTACTTGTCTTCCACATTAACTTTACCTTTCTCCACGTTGACTCCCTCTGGAAAAAATGAGTTTTTCCCTTGGAACACTACAGGAAGCCCCTGCCAATGATTCTTGGCGGTGAACAGTGTTTTCTCTTCTCTCAACTCCTATCCTCCGACCGACTTGACAAAACTCTCTACTCTTTCGACCTTCTTTTTCGAGCAATCAAAAATTATTTACACGTTACTTATATACTAAAAGCCTACACAAATTATAATGATAATACTTCATACAGTCATTTTACTGAATACAGAATACAGACTAATTTAAAATAAAAGGTAATTATAACGCAAATATTTTATATCATAAGTTACGTAACGAGGATTATCTTATAACAAAGAGGTTTAACAACATCTGGTACAAACTTGCTAATTGCGACGAAAACAGCGAACAAACATAATAAATAGTGGTAAACTTGCTAATTACAACGAAAACAGCGAATAAACATAATATATACATGGCAAAAGGAAAAAAAACTTAATGTAGTTGATTGTATACTTGACACCTCCCCCCTAAAATTGTCTATTTTTGGGAGAATACGATACAAAAATAGCAATGGGCGAGTAGGGATGGTGCATTGCTAACTGACCACTACACTCTGCTGAGGGCATCCACGTTACAATTTTTCTTACCACTTTTGTGTTCGATAATCATATCATATTCTTGTAATGTGATACTCCATCGTAGTAACTTCTTACTTTTATCTCGCACTTGGTTCAACCAAACCAATGGATTATGGTCAGTCTGGAGTTTAAATGTCCTGCCAAAAAGATAATACCTAAACAATTCTACAGCCCAAACGATACCTAGACATTCTTTCTCTGTAGTAGATAACTTTTCTTCTCTAGGCTGAAGCTTCCTGCTTGCATAAACAACAGGATGTTCCTCTCCGTTACTATCTTTCTGGCTTAAAATTGCCCCAAGGCCTCTATTTGAAGCATCGACCTGTAAAATGAATTCGTCATCCCAATGGGGTGGTCGTAAAACAGGGGAACTTTGCATAGCACATTTTAAATCCTGAAATGCTGATTCATGGACTTCTGACCACTTAACTTTACTGGGATTCTTACCTCTTGTTAAGTCAGTTAGAACGGCAGCCCTCTGAGAAAAATTTGGAATAAATTTTCTATAGTACCCAACGAGACCTAAAAAAGATCTTACCTGTTTCTTGGTCACAGGCCTGGGGTAGTTCCTGATGGCTTGAACCAAGGCTGTCCGTGGCTCAATACTGTCTCCACCAACCCGATGACCGACAAAATCAACTGTTGACATTGCCATTTTGCATTTGGAAGGCCGTGCATTTAGATTACATTCTCGGAGACGTTGCAGAACCTGGCGAAGTTCAAACAAATGCTGCGGGAAGGAAGAGGGTGTGTCGACTTCGACATCATCTATAAAGGCATCTGCAAAGCTTAGTCCTTTCAGAACAATGTCCGACATCATTCGTTGAAACGTAGCTGGTGCTGTCTTCATACCGAATGGCATTACTAAAAACTCATATAACCCTTTGGCGGTAATAAATGCAGATTTCTGAATTGTGGAAGTTTCTAGTGGAATCTGCCAATAGCCTTTCGTGAGGTCAATCGTGGAGATGAAATTCGCGGCAGCCACTTTGTCGATCATTCTGTCCATTGACGGTATAGGATATGCATCCATTTTGGTTACGCTATTAAGCTTCCTGTAATCGACACAAAAACGAATTGTACCATCCGGTTTAGGCACAATAACAACAGGGAACGCCCAGGGACTGGTAGAGGGACGGATTATCCCCATATCCAACATTCTCTCGATTTCTCTATTCACCTCTTCTTCAAGTTTTTGGGGTACCCGGTAAGGAGAACAACGGATGGGTGTAGCGTTTCCTGTGTCGATCTGATGAGTAATAACACTTGTCAAGTTAGGATTCCCTGAAAACACATCTGCATATTCATGTAACAAATGCTCAAGCTGTTGCCTCTGAGGAACAGTTAACTCATCGGAAATTATGACATCTTTCCATGTCTCGTCATTTGGAAATAAAGGAACATTACTCTCATGTGGCAACGGCATTTCTGGTGATTCTGGCATGATTAAGGCAGCAATTTCATCTCTGCTTTGCCATTTGTTAAGCAAATTTATGTGATATGTACGATGTTGTTTGTGAGACTTACCGGTGTCAAGTTCATAATTCAACCCATCGGCCAGTGCTTTGGTAACCATGTATGGACCTTGCCACTGCATCTCAAGTTTACTACCAGGACTGGGTAGCAAAACTAAGGCCTTGTCCCCAACCTCCAATCGACGCTTAGAACTGTGGGTGTCGTATAAGCGCTTCTGCTTACTTTGTACTTTTCTCATTTGGTCTTGAACAACTCGCTGCATCGTTGCGAGGCGTCTGCGAATCTCAAGAACATGACTTACTAAATTATTTTCAGAAGGTTTTGGGTCTAGCCAAGTCTCCTTGATAACGGCGAGTGGTCCTCTAACCGTTCGACCATAGAGTAATTCAAAAGGGGAATATCCAGTTGATTCGGATGGGACCTCTCTGTAAGCAAAAAGCAAGTATGGGAGGTACTTGTCCCAATTTTTCACGCATTCCTTTACAAACTTCCTGAGCATAAACTTAAGCGTGCCATTAAAGCGCTCGACCAATCCATTAGCTTCTGGATGATAAACCGACGTTTTGATTTTAGTGATCCCCAGTTGTTCATACAACTGCGCCATGAGTTTACCTATAAAATTAGATCCCTGGTCAGAAACTAATTCATCGGGAATACCGACCCTGCTGAAATACTGGATAAGGGCATCTGCGATTGTTTTAGAACTAACATTTCTCAGGGGTATAGCTTCTGGGTAACGCGTTGCATAATCAACAATTGTCAATATGTACTTGTAACCGGTTGTCGTCCGTGGTAACTCTCCCACAATGTCGATAGCAATCTTCCTGAATGGCTGAGTCTCAATTTCAACTGGTTTTAAAGGCGCCCTTTTAGACTTCATCTTCCTGGCCACTAACTGACACTGTGGACAGGTTGCACAGTACTTATTAACATCAAAGCGAAGTTTGGGCCAAAAGAAGTGAGCAGCTATACGACTTAACGTTTTTGCACTACCCATGTGGCCCGACAGGGGAATAGTGTGACCAACACGAAGTATTTCATTCCTATACGATTCTGGAACGACGATGCGATCCACATACCTCATCCCATTGTGTGGATTTTCATAAAACCTGCGATGCATTAGCAATTCATTGTCAAAGAAATAGCCATCTGATTTGTCAGGTGCTTTTCCGATTGCACCATTGCGTACCGTACTGAGAGTCACATCTGATTTCTGGTCTATAATTAATTGATTTCTGTTTCGATCAAGAATGTTAGCTGGAAAAAGATTCTCACCTGTACAATCTTCTGTGTCACTCAGGTCTGACTTCTCAAGAGCTTGTCCAACCTCTTTATCCTTTGAAAGATCCTCACCAGTAACGACGTCTGCATTACTCTCTGAGTTCATATCGCGGGATTCATCTTGCTTCTTGTCCTCGAAAAGAGTTTGCAAATCACCTTCCTGTAAACTGACATGTTTCGCCTCTTTCTTGGCTAAACTCTTGATTGCAAGCACGTTTTCTCTGTCTACCAACTCATCTGCTCTCTTCTGGGCGTCTTCCAATGCTTTCTGACGTCGCGTCAGTACAAAAGCGTCACCTTGGCCGGTGTTGACATCTGAAACATTTCTCTCCCATTGATCTAGAACATTTTTCTTGGAAAGAGTTTGTCCGAATGACGATCTACCAAGTAAACAATCAACAGGTAATGTATCCAGCACACCTACTAATTCCACATGCCTTCCCTGCTCACTTAAAATCTCCACGCTTGCTAGGGGTACTACGAGACGTTCTCCCGCCGCTGTTAATACCGTTATTTTGTCCCCAGTTAAGGAATCTCGGCTTACATACTTCTTATGCACAAGGGTCCTAGTACACCCAGAATCTACTATCATCTCTGCAAATTTCCCGCCGATTTCCCCTTTAACATTGCAAGCTGAGTACTCTGATTCCGACGCAAGAGGGGTCATACATAGCAAATATCCCTGCGAGGGATTACTTCGGCCCCGGCCACAATTGAAGGACATGTGTCCTAATTTTCCACATTTATAACATTTAATTTCTCTTCCTGGATTCCTACTCCTAGGAGTGGGAGGAAATCTTGTTTGTGGAACTGGATTTTTCCTCTGGTTCGGTTCAAAAGGTAAATTCTCTGCTCTTTGATCTGTCTGTTTGTTGTCTTTAAACCCCTGGCTTTTAACATATGGTGCATACTTACCGCCAACAAGCGGTCCTTTTCTCGACTGTACATGTAAGTTAGCCAGATTGCCAAGCTCCTCAGCAGTTGTGGGTTTCTGCTCCTTTAGCCAAGCTCTAAGCTCTGGGCTTACTGCATCCAACAATCTCTCAATCATTATCTGCTCCAGGATTTTTTCTGGGTCTCCTGTTGCGTTAGCAACTGCCATCCACCGATTCAGGTACCTTCTCGTCCTATTTCCCCACTGAACGAAATCCTCATCTGGTTGTTTGTCTGATGTCCGAAACCTATATCTATAATGGTCAGCAGTTAACTGATAGGCTTTAATAATTATTGATTTGCTTTCATGGTAGTCCTGTGACATAGTATCTGGAATTTCCAAATAGATTGTTTTCGCCTTTTCAGTGAGTTTAGGCACCAGATTACCAACCCATTCATCCTCCGGTAAAGATTGCGCTCTTGCAGTCATTTCAAATATTCTAAAATAATCATCAATGTCTTCATTTTCTCTCATTTCCCTGATTTTCATAAATTTAGGTTTCCTACTTCGAGACTCACTCACCTGGAGTCGTTCGGCGTCCCTGACTTCAAACTCCTCCTTTTCAGTTCTTAGTAGCCTAAGCCTTTGCTCTTCTCTCATCGAACGCTCTTCTTCCTCGTGGGCTTTCTGTCTTTCATACTCTCTTTTCTCCCTTTCTGCCTCCCTTTCTGCCTCGCGCTTTTCTTTTTCTGCCTTAATTTGTAACTCTCTAATTTCCCTTTTCTCTCTTTCTGCCTCCCTTTCTGCCTCGCGCTTTTCTCTTTCTATTTCCCTTTGTAGTTCTAACAACTTCAACTGCTGCTCATAACTAGGATTAAGTAACTGCTCTTCCACTGCTTCTTTGGTTCCTTTGACAGGACTCTCTCCACCTATCATTAACCTGTCATGAGTCCTAAGTTTACTCGCCAATGTTTTAACCCCGTCCTTAGAAATATAAAGTATAGACCGTTTGGTAGCTTCGTCTCTCAAATCTTCTAACGACCATGTATTATAGTCAACGGAGGTAGCCATGGCAATAACTAACAATGTAT
>JAJLRJ010000001.1:18669233-18684233 GCA_024195265.1 Dendrophyllia cribrosa
TGTTTCCGCAACAATGTTTCTTCGTTTGCGGGGGCCTTAACATCCGAGAAAAAAACGAGTATTAGATATAATTCTATTATATTATCCTACTAGCGATTTATGTCATCAGATATTTCCGTTAACATATACAACACGTATGCCGATGTAAATTTTCCTCATTGCACCTGAAGAAGGCTGGTTTGGCCAGCCGATATATAGTTCTCAAAAAACTAAAATCTACGTTGTATCGGCCTCTGCTTCTACAGTATATCCCTAACTCAACCTTCGTTGTAGGTTTTCTATCTGTCCGTTATAGGGTGGGTACAAAACGAAGACCGAAGACCGAAGACCGAAGACCGAAGACCGAAGACCGAAGACCGAAGACCCAAAAACGAAGACCCCGTCAAAATCGTTTTGAAATCACTTGAAAAAGGCTAGAACATGATTCTCGACCGAAGCCAAGAAACAAAGAAATAACCGCAAGATTTGCGGTTGTCAACAAATCTGACCAGGGTCTTCGTTTTGTACATAACCCTACCAAAAGTACAAAACGAAGACCTCTTCAAAATCGTCTTGAAATCACTTGAAAAAGGCTGGAACATGATTCTCTGGCTTATTAATGAGGGAATAACATTTAGCGATGTACTTTGTTATTAAGAGCGCCGTGAGATCTTCGTTCAATACAGTCAAGCGCGTCCGACCATGGCCACCCGACAAAGTTTGTGACATCTTCTTGACAAGTTTTTGATTAGTTTGATGGCTTCCGGTTTTAAAGGGCGATAAATAATTTTTTTTTCCGAGGCCATAACTCCTTACAGTTTTTTTTTAACTGGCGCAGATTAAACCCTTACGCTGGGAGATACAAGATCCATACTTTCAAGCTGTTTCTAATATTCTGCTTACTAAATAGTTATCGATATTAAAATTCCTGAAGAATATAGACATTGCTGTTTCATTTTTTGTGTTTGACTTTGTGAAATGGTCCGTTTCCCCTCTTATAATAACAACAACAACAACAATAATAATAATAATAATAATAATAATAATAATAACGAGCCAGAGACCGTGGTGCACAATAAAGATAACAACATCACCATCATGTGGGACATGCCAGTCAATACTGATAGAACTATAACAGCGAACAGACCAGACATCATCGTTAAAGATTCAGTAAATTCCACCTGCAGACTGATTGATATGACTGTTCCATCAGATAGAAACATCGCACTGAAGGAAACTGAAAAAAAAAAGCAAGTACAAAGACCTAGAACTAGAAATACAGAGAATGTGGCATATGAAAACCGAAGTGATCCCTGTGGTTGTTGGTGCGCTTGGTACAGTGAAGAGGGGTATGGTAGAAAACATCAACAAAGTATCAGAGAGAGCTACTATGACAGAGATTCAAAAGATCTGCATGCTGGGATCTGCATGAATCCTCAGAAAGGTGCTCAGTGTATGAACAGAATGATTGACTTGAGTGACTGACGCTCTAGATGCATGGTTTGCGCCCGGCTGATGCACAAAAAGAACACCGCCAGCAAAGACTGTGATAAAAGAGAGAATAATAATAACAATAGTAATATTAATAATAACAATAATAATAGTAATAACAATAATGCCGGCGATTAGAGAGGATATGTAAAGCTGTGGCTCTTCAAAACTACAACTGAGTGGGACTTCAGCAGATAGTAAGCTTAATTTATGTGTCGAAACATAATCGAAAAGAATCCGGGGTGACTTGTTGGATTATTACTTTTGGAACAAGGAGGTGTCCATAGGGTAACTTACGAACTTCTTAATTGGAGTGACCTGACTCTGTTAAATTAATGCGGCAGATAACGTGTTACAGCAAAATGAAGCGGCGAGCCGAACTAACTTTGGACGATCTAGTAGACAATACTGTTTGGAGCTAATTTCAAGTGATTTTAAGACGATTTTGAAGGGGTCTTCGTTTTGTACTTTTGGTAGGGTTATGTACAAAACAAAGACACTGGTTAGATTTGTTGATAACCGCAAATCTTGTTGTTCCTTGTTTCTGCTTCGGTCGAGAATCATGTTCCAGCCTTTTTGAAGTGATTTCAAGACGATTTTGAAGGGATCTTCGTTTTGTACTTTTGGTAGGGTTTTGTACAAAACGAAGACCCTGGTCAAATTCGTTAATAACCACAAATTTTGTTGCTCCTTGTTTTTGCTTCGTTCGAGAATCATGTTCCAACCTTTTTTCAGTGATTTCAAAAAGATTTTGACGGGGTCTTCGTTTTTGGGTCTTCGGTCTTCGGTCTTCGGTCTTCGTTTTGTACCCACCCGTCCGTTATATTCGGGTTATCCATACGGTTATCCATACTAGATTTAGCAAGAATCTTTTTATTGATAAAATTAAGTTGGAAATTTGTAAGCGTGCTTTTCATTACTGATAAAGGTGCAATGATTTTTAACTCATAGTTTTTAGTATATTTTAGCAATTTTTAACATTCTACTGTTTTAGTATTTTTATTAATTAATTAATTAATTAACTGATTATTTCACAGGGCCCACATTGATAGCAGTTATATAACTGAAGTGCTTACCTTGTATAAATAATTTTAATTTAATTTAATTCGGTGGTAAGGCTTAAATAATCGTATAGTAGGTTACGAAGACTAAGAAGACAATATCGCTTTCAGTTGCTGTGTACATGCTTTGAAGGTACAGACACGTACTTGCTTTTCTGTCGCTGGGCAACGCCCCTTACCGCATTGTGGATCACTTAAGCTGACCCTTTGAGCTTCAATTCATGTTGCTTCTCTCTAAAACAGTTCTAAAGTCGGCAGGCAGCCAACATGGTGACATGATAGCACCCAGCATTGCCCTTACGAAAAATGGCAGTTGAAATCTATGGATGTTATTTCTTGAAACCCTGCTGTGCGTCTTAGGCCCTATTTACATGGAGGCAGGGTGCCCCGGCTAACCGGGCTATCCGGCTAGGAGGGCAACTCACCTTAGCAGGATAGTCAGTGGGCTATATTTTGAGAGGTCGCTAAGCGTAACAAACAAGATGGCGGGCAAAAGAAACGTTTTGACGGCAAGTTTAATTAATCCCTCGTTCCGCTAGAGCTGCTATTCAGTGTCTAGGGCTATTATTTTGCACTCTACTAATTAAGTGATAACGACGAAACAATTCCCCAGGATGGTAATTTCGCGCCGCCATTTTTTCGCGGTCTTCTCACCTCGGCTAGCGGTGTAACCCGGCAAGAACCGTTTACATGGCAAAAAGATGGCCCTCCCAAAAGGCTGCCTCGGGCAAGTAGACAGGGTGCCCCAGGAAGGTGGGTTTCCCTGTCTAGCATGTAAACGCTTCAATGCGTTTTCTAAAGAAACGTATGAAAAGTTGGCTCTCCGGATCTCCCAGGGTACAGCTCGGTTAGCCAGATACTAACTCGGTTTAGCCGAGGTATCCTCCTTCCATGTAAATAGGCCCTTAGTACACTGACCAAACCGTGGGTGCCTTGATTCAATTCTTCATCACTATAACAACTAGTCTGTGTACAGCCGTTTCCTTCCTTGTAGAATAGCGAGAAACAAGTGCACTCATTAGGAGCACTCAACGTTTGGGCGGAAAACGCCTGGAATGGCGTTCAACTGATTTTCCAGATCATTTTAGTGCCTTTGAAGGAAACTGCGTAAAAAGCTGATACAGTTTGAGCTTTTCAGTTCTATTAGCGGAATATTTCAGCGGCAGGAAATTTTAGGTAAAGGAATCTTATCCCCCGAATTTCACCTTTCCGAAAATCCGAGTTGATCGTCTTTCGTACTAAAAAACGACATCTTTGTCCCTCCGAAAACAAAAGCTGTTGAATGTTACTCTAGTTTTCAATACAATTTATCACGAATTTTTAAGATGACTCCTGAAGAACCTCCGAAAAGCTTACCGCAAAAACCATTTGTTGGGTGCCCCTCGCTAATATATAGCAGCAGACCAAGAACCAAATTTTGACCTCTCTATTTTGACATTTTTCCTCAATATTATCAAACGTTCCGCCGTGACCGAGAAAACACGTCGTAATAATTCGTACTATAAGTCCCTAAAGGGGGTTTCGATTGTAATAGAGGCCCAAATGCCTTATATTTCTCCCGCACCTGTCATACTGCCAGGGGACAAAACTCAATGATGATTCAAGTAAATTAACATACCTGTAAATAGGACTTCTGACACCAGTGAACACTTAAAAGAACACTATAAGAAAATTATAAGAAATTATCTTTACCTCGACAAATGATGGAAACCGCGATTGGTAAATTGTAATTTTCTTCAGCAAACCAAATGGTATCAATACACCTGGGGCCGTATTCACGAAAGCATCCTAAGTCCAAAGAGCCTACTAAGACATAACTTAGGAGATAACTGGTATTTACGAAGACCTCCTATTTTACGACATGTCTTATTTGTTCTTCTAAACTTAGGACCTCCTAAAATTTTAAGACATGTCTTAACTGGTATTCACGAAGACCTCCTAACTTAAGATATGTCTTAATTTTTCTCCTAAAAATTGACCTCTTAAGGCGGGAGTTAACCTAAACGCCACTTTCCGCCACTTGACATGGCTTTAATGGAAATATCTCGTTCACGTTTCAAGCAATCCAAAACCTCTACGCTTAAAACATAAACCTGTGTTATGGGGTGTTTTGTAAATTTTTGGGTATGTTTGGGAGGAAATAGTTTTTCTCAAAGGATTGGTAAAATTTAGAGAAATAAGAAATGTTGAAGATTTAGTGAAGTTTTAAAATTAGAATTTGTAGTTAATAATTAATAGACGGATACCAAGTTAGTCCACTAGCAACCTGGGGTGCTCTTGCGTGGTATCGACTGTCTGTTGGTGTTCCAAAACTCATTTTCTTTCTCCTATCCCTTCATAAAACCTCTTAAAATTTCATTAAAATACACGTAGACCCCCGCCTTAACTTATTAAAACATGTCTTGACGGAGGCTAAATTCGATTGTTAACGAGTTTTACGTCGATTTTCAGCTTGATTATTGTGTATCACAATAGTTACCGATTAGATAAACATTTTTTAAAAAGCATTATATTGCTAAGAAAAATTAAATATTTTCTAGTGATGTCAAACAACACGGTTAGTTTAAAATAGGCCTTCGTGTCATTAACGGGTTCCACATTTCTTTCTCTTTGCAGGGTTATATTTTCGTTTTTCGTGAAAATAAGCCCTTGTACAAGAAACATCGAAGTAGACCCTATTAAAATGATGATGGATTTGTTTGTTGCTTTCGCTACTGACCATGAACGAAGATATTATCACGGTTTTGCTGTCTTAAATTCGAGATGAAATAAAGATTATTGTATTGTCATTGTGATTACAACAACAATTTACACAATACAAAATATTCATTCGTGTAATTTTCATAACTTATTATTCATAAGATCGCGCCATATAAACTGTCTCTAACTGGTTTACTTTTACTAATCGATAACTGCCCGCGACCATTAAACTTAGGAGACTGCTAAGTTACGCTTACCTTAGGATGGTCATAAGATATCGTTCGTGAATAGCACTTAGGACATATCTTAGGAAGCTCCTAAATTTTCTCTTAAGTTATATCTTAAGATATATCTAGGTAGGATTTCGTGAATACGGCCCCTGGTTGGCAGAGCACTCTTGTCCTTGTAACCACTTGTCAGCGCCTCAAAAATTCATGTCTCAGGGATTTACACCGAAGTTTGCTTTGAAGACAGAGCTGAAAAATAAATCGAGTTAAAGTCCAGGTTGTGTGTGCGTTCCTGTTTCTAGTTGTTGTAGATCCCGAGATACCTTGGAACTCAGTGACAAGTTCCTTTCCCGCAAGCCAAATAAGTTGCCGAGTTAATTCCCCCTAGTCAAGCGCTGTTTAGGTCAAAGTCCTTGGAACCTTATGTTTCCCATTCAAGCGCTTAGAGCGGCAAAACTGATTTAACTGACGAATGTCTAAACTCACTGGCATCACTAAAGCCTAGTTTTCACAAGCGACACAAGCGTAAGCATAAGAATAAGCGGAAACATAACAGTGTTTATGTCCAGTGAAAACGGGTCGCATGACACATAAGCACGAGAATCAATCTTCTGCTTCTGCTTCTGTCATTGTTCGTTTTCACCGTGACGCAAATTCGTATGCTTCCGCTTATGCTTATGTTTATATCGTTAGTGAAAGCCAGGCTTATGATTATGATTCCCAACAAAAAATAAACCGCAAACAAGAAAGAATTTACTCAAAACTAACCGGGCCTTCGAAATAGCAAATATTTTGTAGGCAAAGTTGGCTATTCTATTTTTTTAACCAGCGTTATGTGGATTTAAAGCTTTGAACACCGTGAAAACAATGCCGCATTTTGACCTGTGTGTCACTTTTGTTTGGCGCTGTAAAATTTCGTAGTTTGAATAGTTTTAGTTGCCCCCCCCCCCCCCCCCCTCCCCAAGAAACTTGCATTTATTCGAGGAAGAAAACCTTGCTCTTTCGCTGAATAGGACGTGTACCATGTTGCGACTTAGGCCTCTTAATTCTGCCATTAATTCTTTTTCTCGCCAAAATCGTTAAAATAAAGAAAAAGTCAAACTTCTCACAATTATTATTTTCGCGGTCAACTTGAACAAATAAACCATCAAACACTGAGTTAATAAATGTATGCTCCTTTTTGTGAGTTGTTCACAGGTTGAGTGTACGTCTTCATTTATTTTTAGGTGATATTATATTAGGTGTGGAACCCGTAAAAAAATCATCGCGAGAGATGCCGAACCGCTTAACCGACTTTTTCACCGTTCGCATGTAAAATAAACATGTAATCTTACTAAACGTTATTTTTCTAGAAATAGTTTATCTAAAGCTATATTCTGAAAAAGTTTGGGGATTTTCGCCGGAACCCACACAAAGCACGTCGCCGTCCGCACGCCGCGCTCGTGCCTTCCGTTATTTGCTGATTGAAAATTCTATCAGGAGAAATCGGCTTAAGAACGGTGGTGTTTTTTATGTGTCTGCTTTTCAGATTTGTGTGGCTAATTACTTTGTTTTCTTGGAGGCTTTAATCGTAAATTTACGGGATTTTTTAAGGGTTCGGACCTTCCTGATACCCGCCACTAAATATGGTAATCCGCGTAGGCTGAATCTTGTCGTTGTTGTTACCAATTCGTACTTCGGTTGTGCTGCACTCAACGATAACAGAAATATCATAACAAAAATACAGCGATTGACGCCGTGGGGATTTATGTACTAGTTAACGGGACATCGTGGCATATTTATCACTGACTGCTAGCTGTTCGTTTTCAGTCAATCCAGCGTGCAAGCTACTAAAAAACATGCTGGGCGAGACGACTCTGCTTACATTACTTTCCCACCTGCGGTCGATCGCCGATCACGTGATTTGCTCGCCTGCTTAACTGTCCCAAGAGGAACTGCTAGCAAACTATATTTATCACAAAACAACATTTAAGAGCCAAAATAGCATTTCATTGCAGCTTTGCATGTTTAATTGTTATTCGTTTAATTTAATACAAAATGAAGCAACAAAGACTGGAAAAGCATTCAGTAAAATATTAAAATACATTTGATGTTGTGAATCTCTGAGTTCTGCTTAAAGGCATTCTTAGAAACATACTTATACAATAGGCCTTACCTATGATGACGTCACCAGCCCAAAATTCACCATCAAGCCTCGTTTGTAGGAAATTCCTTGCAAACCTTTCACAAGTTCACGTTGTTTTTGAGTGGGTATTCTTTTCAACTTTGCTCCTTTGAGAATACATTGATGAGATTGTCACAGGTTTCCACTTCGAAAGCGAGGCTTGGAGGTGAAATTAGCTAGTCTGACGTAAACATGCATAAGGGTTATTCTTAAAATAAAACGCCAATTTTTTTGGAAAGTTTTTATTTTGTCATTCCAAATTCGTCATTCTGAAATTTTGTTTTGTGCCATTCATCAGATATCCAACAATTCACGTACGGAACGAGACTTTCGTATACTGCCACTGATCTAGAAATGTGCTGTTCGGACAAGGCATGGTGTCGGGGGAGGAGACAAATATAAAACCCGATACGTTATTACGCCCAATTGACCACGGTAAAGGCAAATCACAGTTAAAGTTAAAAGCAATGTTTGACTATCCTGAGGGAGCTTACATCGGCTATCTTAAGTTTATTGGGTAAAAACAAATAATACTGATTGGGATAACAGTATCATACCTTCAATATTGTTTTTAAAGAAAGCTGACAACCAAACATAATCACAACTTTCGTCAATAATTAGTATCAATAAACAATAACGAAAACAAATAAGTCAAATTAAACTATAGTCTTTAGAGTATAAGCTTGGTTGTCACTAGCGACATCTGCATCAAGTGAAAAGGAACATTGGCAAAAGCATAAGATTGATGTTTATGGACATAGCACTGGACATAAGTACTATTATGCTTCCGCTTAAGCTTATGCTTATATCGTTAGTGAAAATCAGGGTTAAATAAACTCTTGGACTGAATTGGAGTTCCAGGGGAAATAGTCTATTTTAATTTCGAGAGAACTGATAATCCGCTTAGGTTTTGGTTAACAGGCATCTACAACCTAAAAAAAATTAGTTGTTGCTTCATTTAATTTTCTTTTAATTTAACTTATAAAGCTGTATTTATCAAAAGCGCGCTTAGAATAGTTTTAGGATAACTTGGAGCCCCAGCAAAAGGCACACCAACTACAACGAGCAGCTCTCTTTCGACGTTTGCTGACCCTGGTGGATTCACCACAGCTTTTTCCTTCCTTAAAGTGCACCTCCAAACCCGCTTCACATTTTGTCAAGCCATCCAAATGTTTGGTCTGGATCTCTTTGTTGATCCTGCTAACAACGCCGATTCCAAAAATCCCTAAGTAGATCGAAGGAAAGCGACAAATTTAGTCATGTAGATTTCCCTTAAGGTAATTTTAATTTGTAGTTTTGCGTGTTTTGTATACACTTAATTGCAGAAATGCTGTCGGGAAAAAAAGCATAAAGCATAAACCATATGACACAATGAAATTCTGGGAACAGGGCTAATGAGGCTTGTTAGCATTCCATATATTGACATTTGAATCCTATTCCTTCATAAAATATTTTCAGAGGTTGATTTTGGGCACACTGCGTTATAATAATGTGCAATTCATCCTAAAAACAAACACAGTTTTGTCCATTTGATTATTTTATGGATCAGATTATTAAAAATAAAATCGGTTTGAATTGAGTATCGAAAGTATTCCGCGTTTACTTTGGTTTTGCGTCACAGCGCTTTGTGATTGGTTAAAAAACTCGCGCGACTGTTCTCAACAAATCAATAACGGAAACTGTATTTAACCAGTGACAGAGAGCGAAGGAAGGGAGATGTTTCGGAAGGATTTTTTTCACTTTTCTCGATCAGTTGATCATTTATAGTTCAAATTAGAAATTAGGGTGAGATGTAACGGCCAAGGAGAACAACATGAATACAACATCAATTCAGAGACGCGATAACCAGGGCGATACATTTGCACTAGTCTACATTCTCCAATGAACCATTATCTAGAATTTTCTACCTGGAATCAACCTGTTGAGTTCCTGGTCAATCTCCCTCAGCCTTGAACACTCGATCGTCTTGTAAAATTGAAAACGTTTCGCGTAGACAGGTTCACCATTTTTGGAATCACTGCCAACCAATTGCCTGATTGTTTCTTTCTTGTAACCATGACTCTCGAGGTCTGCCTCTTCTAGCATTTTCATCATTTCATCATCTGAAATTTGCACGTCACGATCAAACACTCTAAGCTCAAATGACTCTTGGGTGTTGGCATCTGTTAAAGTGAAAATTAAAAAGTCTTAACTTCTCTTAGGAATCTTTTCAGGACGAACGAAGAAATACATAATTATAATACGCATTCAACCAAAAAAACTACATATGCTCTGATCATCTTGTATATAATAGTTTATCGTGCGAAATGAAAAACAGTCATTTGTACATCAACTTTTAAACGCGAGGTTAAAGAAAATGTATAATTGATACTGTATCAAACAAAGATATTCAGCATTTTATTACTTTTCAAAGTTTTCTTTTTTAACATGTACAATAGGTTTTTTTCTTATTGAGTATTGTTCGGTTTAAAAATATGGTGAATACCAGAATCTGTTAAGCATTGCAATCACAGGCATCGCAAGAGTTCTGTTTTAGTGAGAAAAGGGGTCTCCCAGATAAGACTAGAAACTAAAATCTGAGACTTCCCAATCAATATCGCAAATCTAGTGATATGTACAAAACTGTAACAATACTATTGTACTTAAGTTTGGGCAAATAAAGATAAGAAATGCAGTAAAGAAAACCTCTATATACATTACAACCTTGCTTGATTTAAAAGAAATGTGATCTTTTGGTGTCGTCTTAGCAAACTACATTGAGAGTTTTTGTTGTTTATGGAAAATTTATTTTCAACACGAAAGTCCTCACACAACATAAAAACTGCATTTGGAGTTAGCAAGTTGAGATTCTTTGTGTTCAAACGAAATGATGATCAACAATAAGCAATGATGACACTCCCCTTGGAAGCTTACGACACTCAAGCAATAGGAAAAGGTTGGTATCTATGCTTTTGTTTTAAGCCGACCAACTAACCTGCAATATTCCACAGAGATAACAGAGCGCAAAACATCAGTACAATGTTGGAAGTCATCTTGAAAGATTCAGTCCTTGTTCTAGGCAACTTAACTTCAGTTACTGCTCTTCTTCAGTTTTTAAAAGAGTTTCAATGTGGTCCAAAATTTATAAGGTTAACATCTGTGACATGATTGGTCGTTAACTTCAGTTGTTTTTGTGTTTTGTTACAGCCCGTTTCAGTTTTTCTTCTGGTAGAAGGATCACGGCTCTGAACAAAGATGTGATGAAGGGATCGCTCTAAAGTGGTTCCGCTTATCCAACAGAAAACAAATTTAGCTTCCTGTGACTCTTAAACACGTTTTAAAAATTGTTATGAGCACGTTTTGATCAACATGCTTTGCGATGCGAATGAGGTTGATCGCCTGGTTGATCTTGCGTTGAGACCAGGGAGGGCGGGATGGAATACTCAGTTATAATAGTGCGAATGACAATGCAGAGGGTTTTAACCCTTTGTTAAAACAAAGGCCTCGTCCCTTAACCTGCTAAACTCATATTATTAACAGAAGTCCAGAAAACATTAAACGTGCTTCGGTCTATTATCACCATCATTGCCGGGCCTTTCGTTACGCAGTCCGTTTGGAGTCGAATGGATTGTGTGACGAGCACTAAGGTGCAGTGAAGTCTAGTACATGTATGTCACTATCGGCTTGACACATCAAATGAACACTGCTAGCTAATCTAATATAAAGTCGCTAAAGCGTCAAGGTCTGTTAATCTCCAGAGGTTGACCTTTCGGTAAAAAAATGTAGCCCCATTAGCTCAGTCGAGCCTGTTTTTCGTATTCCATTTTCATCTCACCCAATTTTGCGCATCCCCACAGACCTTTTTAATTTATTACAAAATGAAGAAATAAATAATAAAGAATGCTTGTGGTATGTAAAATATAGATAAACACGATCCCCGGGGGAACTCCCATGTAAAAGAGACGGTGGTGATCGGCGTACCTTTCATTGGTTGAAATCTGTGAGTTTCCTACCACTACGGCGTACTAGAGTTATTCTGATGCATTTTAGGATATTAAGTCAGAAAAATAATGACAGGAACAAATTTTTGGAAAGAATTATACCTCTTAAAGGGGGAAAATGTTACACCTATAAAACGGGTTTCTGGTATCTTTTAGGCAAATGTTTGGACCATCACCCCTTCAGTTTTACATGAGAGTCCCCTAGGAAAACAAGCTTGCAAAACAAACGTGTAGTTGTTGTTATAAAATTCATTATGTAATTCATAACAGTTATGACAAATCAGTAGGTGGTATTTGAGTCACATGTACACCTCTGTAAACCCCAATACAAATCAACTGAGTTGATGAACAGTATCATTAACTTTTCATACAGATCTCTAATAATTGTTTCATTTCATGAGTTTTCGGCGAGCCATTGTAAACGCCCATACAGATCTCCCGCTCATATTTTATCTACTACTTATAAAGCAGTATAAACGCATTTATTATCACCTCTAAAGTTATTTTTGTGTTAGTGCCATAGAGTGATTACAGTTAACCCGTGAAATATTTAGTAGAATAGTACGCACTATTAGACAATAATTCCATTGTTTTCTTTTGGTTAATTTGGACTATCACACACTAATTGTTAGATAGTGTTTCACGGGTTAACTGTAATCACTCTAATATATAAAATATAATATAAAGTTTGTCTTGTCCTTCGATTTAAAGAAGGTTCAATATAATGCGTTTAAAATATATTATTATATTAAACAAGGATTAACTTTAAGAATGCATAAATTCCTACATACAAACACGGTCAAACGAAAACAAAATGCACGTCGTAAGAAAAACTTCCCGATATTCAGTAATCGGTTGTCGCCACTTGACCGAAGTCATGACTGAATTATATTTATGTCTGGGATATCAAAGATAAAACCGGCCACAGTTGGAAGCCGCAACGCCAGAACGAAATGCAATCAGTCACATTGTAAATTAACGAATTGCGGTCGCAAGAAATAAATAACGTGTCCGTTGTAACGAGTTGTCCGTATTAAGGACGAGACTGTCTTTCATGTGGTAACATATCGATTAATCGTGATTGACTTGTTTAAATGCAAATGGTAAGCGATTTTGTAAGGATTGCAACAGTTTGAGGATAGTTAAATTTAAGAAGATTATAATTATCAGTATTTTTTAAATCAGTATATGACAAACAAAAAAGCTTGTACTAGAAACAAATATTTTCTCCAGATTGCAGGAACAAAATTGGCGGGAAAACGGCGACGTGTCGGTCGGTTTTGCATTTATCAGATGGCTCGTAAAGCCTGCTGGTAATTTGAAAAACGTGCTTTAGAATCAGCGGAAATTCTGAATTATTTACTTTTAGAAAAGACATCATAACAAAGATTTTCCTTTTCTAAATTCTTGCATGATCCTGACCATCTGAAAAGGAAGTTATCAAGTGGAAAACTGAGAGAAGTGTTTTCTTGTTACTGAGGATTTTCCCAACCCTCCCCTCAATATAAAATGAAAGTGCAAAGGTTTCGTCCCAAAAGGTGCTACTGACTCGAATGAACAGAAGTCCAGAAAACATTGACATGCTTTGGTATGTGAAAAAAAAAAAACTGTGGGGAGAAAAACTTGTTTTTTTGATTTCTTTCTTTGAAATTTCTCTCTGATTGACAGCTGTCGATCTCCTCAAAATTTGGGCAGACTGACCAAAATTCTGTCAAATGAATTTGATGACTTCTCTAATTCAATTCCTTTTGGTTGCAGTTTCTAGCATGACCCAGTTGAATTCTATAAATTGATAAAGACAATGCATTTTAAATTTCCCGCAAATCAGTCATGTGACCCTATTGAACCAATCAGAATGCTCGAAAAGGTGAAAAAGGTCCATTTTCAAATGCCCATATCTTTTGAGATATTGACCCAAAACTTTGGATTTGTATATTTTATGGCATGACATTTAACCAGGAATTTTTGCCAGCCATTTGGAGAGTATAAATTTTGCTGGTGATGATACCTAAATTTGTCTTATGTAATTGGGTTATCCAGGAGCTGAATTTGTACGGATGGCTTTTAAGTTCATATAGAGAAAGGAAAATTAACCGTCGTGTGTTCACTTTCTCCACAAAACTTATAATTTTATAATTTGACATTGCTGTTTTGCAGAGAACGGCAAAGAAATGTACCGATTTTGTAAAACGCATCTGCAGAGGCATTGTTTTTGCTCATTAAACTTATTGTTTTGTGCCGTTCTCGCTGCCGTCGCCGTCGTGGTTGCTTAGGTTATCTAAAGGTGATGTTACACGGGACGATTCGCAACGTCGATATTTAGCGCAACAAAATTAACAACAGGAATGTTACACGAAACAACTTGATGTTCTTCTAATCCCACTTGAACTCATACGCAGCAACCGTGACGACAGTGAGAAAGGCGAGAGAGGATCACACTAGGAATAAATAGACGTGACGAAGCTCCACGACACCTAGTCACCTAGTTCCTACACCAATAACAATCTATTGTTTTTATTTTCATAATTTCAAAGTCTTATTTGTAAAAAAAAACTTTTAGTTTTATCTTCATTTTTCTGTTAGCCCTGAAGAAGATTTGTTTTCAAACCGAAATATTGCGCAAATTTGTTTTAATATATAATATATTGTTTTATACTTTTGTTTACTCTTCATCGCCTTGCCGTAAGGATCAGTTTGCCGTTTTCTGATGATCAAAACGTGCTCATAACAATTTGAAAAACGTGTTCTGTGAAGAGTCACAGGAAGCTAAATTTGTTTTCTTTTGGTCAAGAGGAACCACTTAAGAGCGATCCCTTCATCACATCTTTGTGTATGAGCCGTGATCCTTCTACCAGAAGTAAAACTGAAACGGGCTGCAACAAAATACGAGCAAATTTGTTTTAATATATATATATATATATATATTAATTGTTTTATTCTTTTGTTTACTCCTTCATCGCCTTGCTGTAAGGATCAGTTTGCCGTTTTCTGATGATCAAAACGTGCTCATAACAATTTGAAAAACGTGTCGAAGAGTCACAGGAAGCTAAATTTGTTTTCTGTTGGTTAAGAGGAACCATTTAAGAGCGATCCCTTCAACACATCTTTGTGTATGAGCCGTGATCCTTCTACCAGAAGTAAAACTGAAACGGGCTGCAACAAAACACGAGCAAATTTGTTTTAATACTTAATATATATATATACAGGCCCGTAACCAGGATTTTATGTGGGGGGGGTGCTAACGAGGCCAAAGTGGACCAAAGTACCGAAATGTATTTTTTATTGCCTGATCCGTTTATTAGGAAAGTAGCAATACATGACAAATTGTAACGGCAAGGTACACGGTAGGCAGGGGTGTAGCCAGACCTTTTTTGCGTTTAGGCCCGACATATTTATTT